>MU825396.1:871769-1340122 GCA_029204205.1 Desmophyllum pertusum
CGCGATGTTTGCCGATAATTTACCAAGTCTCTGGAAACTTTAAAGACGGAAGATCATTCAAACGAACGGCAAAATCGTCATGAGCCGTACGAAACGTAATGATGGACTAAAAAACAAGTAAGTGGTCACCACGAAGTTTTAGCTCATGACACGTCCAACGGAAGAATTCAAGGGCTTCTTGAATCTAAAATAAACTCCGGAAAAGCCGTGTGGTCACCCCGCCAAACTTCACAAAACGGAAGGAACTAATGGCGGTCTGATGGATACGGCCAAGCAACAACAAGATCATCGTTCATTTATAGTCGACCTTGACGGCAAGCAACAAAGTATATATTGGCTTCAAGACCTTTCACTGATTTCCAAAATACCATAGTGGTGAGCTCATGCATCCTGGGAAAACGAAAGTTAGAGGAAAAGCAAGCCAAAGTGATTTACGTATCGATCTTGGACATCCTGTAGCTCTAAGGAAGAGTGTTAACAGGGGCGCCACAACAGGCGAGGGAAAGAACAGACCAAACACAGCGAACAAAAGGTAAACGATTGAAACACGTCAGATGAGAGTTGATTTGCAGGCCGCAACAGCAATGGTTTCTTCTCGAATGACTGGAGCCGCTCGCATAATATTAATGAGTCTCATTCAGCTACAAAACCCTGAGCCACGAGCTAGTAGACCCTCAAAGTCTAAGGCCTTCTAGCAAAGACCTCAACCAAAGGCGAGCCACGGAAAACGTTGAAAGTGAAAGTCGGCCAAAGAAAAGCCTGGGTTCCCCCGCCAACAAATTGCGAGAGCGGAGAAGCCAAGATAGGAATTTATTGTTAACACAGATTCATGTCCGCAAGTTCGGAAATTGGTAAATCAGGGACCGATCCTCGGTATTATCAGGACAGAAAAAGGGCGAAATGTCGGTATGCTTAGGCTTCCTGAAATCACCAGTCCCCAGCCCATAGGAATGGCGTGTTCAAACGAAGCTCGTCCCCATGAGTCTCTAAACAAATCTCATATTTTAGACGCATTTACTTATATTATAAGAATAGCATGACATCTAATTTTCATAACACGAACATATTTTTTTTAATGCTTCCCAGGGTTTATCGATAAATGTAACTTTCTATTGTAGACCTACGCCAGTGAGCGTATAGTAACAAGGTGTCAAACGTGTGTCCAACACTGACACGCATGGACTTACAGCCGTTCCTCGCGACGTCACTGGCTTTATTCGGATATGATGTCGATGGTGATATTTTTAACTTTTGCAGTATAAAATAAAGGACGTCGCAAGCTATATTTGGCTATGTTTTGAATTTCTCGGCTTTCATTAACCATTGGGCCTGCTGCAACCTAACGCGATCCCCCGGTCACACACTGTTACTTACAGGTATCAAAATGTTAAAAATTGTAATACGTGACTCGCACACAGGTACAGATGTTCAGTAATTATTTGCACCAAGAAATAGAGAAATCTCAAATTAAACACGTTCGGTATAAGTCGGTATTCGATGTTCGGGCGTTTCCCGAAAATAAGCCCCCCAAATCTCAGACCATTCTCGACCCCAGACCTTCGCTGATTTCGCCAAAAAGAGGAGAGCCCTAGGGTCGAAATTTGATTTCAGAGACTCAGATCAGGACGCAAAAACTCCCATGGGCTATTTTTTAGATTGAGCTCCCTAAAAAACACATATCTTCTTCCGATTATAAGCCTCCGTATTGTAGAACTGACGACTGTGTTAAACGTGTTTTTTCAGTGGTTTCCGGCTAAGCCGGCTGAAGTATTTTCCAGATCACTTTTGCAACTGCTTAAGGCCGCGTACCTCTTTTTGTTACTGCGCATACGCTTCTACGCCATAATTTCTCGCGTGATTGGCGCGCGCTCGAGCGCGCGCACATACAGAACATTGTGGAATTTATTTCAGTCGGTAGGGAAATAAATGGTCGTTTTTCTCCATATAACTTACAAAAACGCGTGGTGACCCCTATTTTTATGTTATAAAATGGAAGCGGTAAGCCTGTTAAACATATGATTCATTATATTTTTGTTGTGCGCAAAAGTTGTTTATTAGACTGTATTTTTTGGCATACCGGAGGAGAGCTGTCCAGGGTTGATAATTTATCATGCCTACGGGACTGTGCAATAATTATCAGGAGGAGGGGTGGGGGGGGGGGGGGGGGGGGGGGGGGGGGGGGGGGGGTGGGGGGGGGGGGGGGGGGGGGGGGGGGGGAGGGGGGGGGGGGGGGGGGGGGGGGGGGGGGGGGAGGGGGAGGTGGGTGGTTGGAAAATGGGCTTCATGTAGGAAAATATTAGGTAATACCCCCCTCCTAAAGGAGTGAATTTGAGTTATTGGCCCCCCCCTCTAATCAGTCAGAAATTATGTACGATCCCCCCCCCCCCCCCCCTCACAGTATACACACACCTTTGTACCAAGTACCCTGCATTTTCTCTACACGCAGTTGGACATCCGCGTCTGGAGCAAACATCACCTCCGTAGCAATGTACAACAGAGCCATAGCAGAAGGAAAAGAGCATGTGTGTGTTATTTTCGGTCCCCATCTGATAAATAGGTATGGATTCGCCAATGTAATATGTACTTGAAATAAAATGTTACGCCACCCCCCCCCCCCCCCCCCCCCTCTCTTCTTGAGTGACTTATTTTTACCTTGAACCCCCTCTATCCTTGCTTTTAGTTTTTCCAACCCCCCCCCCCCCCCCCCTCCTTGTAATTATTGGCAACAGTCCATACGTTGCGATGATTTTTGATTAAAAAAAACACGTAAAACAGTAGTTGTTATATTACCATTTGTTAAGTATTTTAAAGCTTTTTATATTTATTGTTGCTTTTGTCATATCTGTCAAAGGCAAATTCAAAGGGAATCTGCGAATAAATTATTTTTTCGGGGTTTTTTCCGAGCCTGAAATGCTACGTCAGCATTTTTTTCTAGATTGAAGCTTGATTATCTCTGGGAAATGCGTGGTTACCCCCATTCTCTTTTTGGATTCCAATAGCTCTTAATTGCTAAGATCTGCTTAGTCCCACAATAGTCATAAACCGTGAAAATATACCTTGGTATTATACGCCATCACGTGGCTTAACACAGTCTTGACCAGTGACGTTTTCGAGTGCAAAAGTGTACTGTATAATCAATCAATGTGCATGTTCTAACTAACAAGCATCTTGAACTCATATTGTTCCTCGATTAAATAACTGTGATTGTGATTCTTGTTTATTTTTATTTCTGTCAATAACATCGTTAAAAATGGCGATTACTCAATTTAAGCCAATGGTGGGGGGATGTGAAGGGGGTCAGGGTGAGGAGGGTCAAGGTGAGGGGGGTCAGGGGGAGGTGGTGGGGGCTTTACCAGTGCATCAGTAGGCTGCTCGTCACTACAGGATGGATGCACTACGTTCAAAGGTTGATAAGGAGTCTCTGTGAAATAAAAAAGTGAGCATTAGTTTGTATTATTAACAATTATTGGATGAGGTTTTTGTGATATCCAGAATAATCAACGTCGAGGTAAGAAGGCTTAAGGCTGATAACTCTTATTACATTCAACGAAAAAGAATAACGCTTCTGTGCCACCGATGTTTACTTAGCGGCAAGCAACGCAAAGCGCGCGAACTTGACATGATTACCCTTGGAAATCATGGCACCGCGGTCATAGATGACATGATTACGCGTGACCTTGAGTGTCCTTGACATGATTATTGTATAAATCTGCAGGTTATTACCCGTGATCCTCTCGCTAATCTGAGATGACGTAGATGCCTTTCAAAGGCGTTGATTTCGAAAATTCACTATACGTTTTTCGAACAATCAGAAAAGAGATAGTGAGTTGAATGTATAATTATAATACGATTACCCTGAAGTTTCATCATTACAAACGTTACCGGCTACAAATCTGTGCTTCTTTGTTTGGTCGTTCTTTGGAGTATATCTCGGAGATCAGCCCAAAAGTGTTTGATGCACGAATTGCCGGCCTAACTAATCGATTTCTAAAAATATAATAATTAACTCGCTTGCCAAAATGGATATTACAGTTTAGTCACTTTCACCGTGGAATGATACAGGCGAATACCGTAAAGCTCCGAAAGTACCCATCCCCGAAAGTAGCAGTAACATTTCACGGTTGTTATTCGATCCCGAAAGTACAGTTGACTCCCGATAACTCGAACCTTCGAAGATCAAGTGAAATTGAAAACGTTCGAGTTATCGAGGATAAATTAGTAAGAAAATTACCTGAAAGGAAACGAATTTACTTCGAGTTAACAGACTAGGTTCGAGTTATCGAGGGTTCGAGTTATCGGGAGTCGACTGTGGCGAAGAATCAAGTACAGTAAACCACCCGCCCTTATAAAGAACCTAAGTGGATGATAAGAACCTACAGGCCTGAAATTTGGAAATTAGACCCCCCATTATATAAGAACCCATTCAGCCTGAAATTTGAAATAGCGTTCTTATTTGTAAGATTTGGGTCAAAAAATATTTTAGAGGGCGCTGAGCATTGTAGGACAAGAGTAGACACTTTCAACATCGTACAATAAACTGTGGAAAAAATGTATTATCAGGAAAATGATTTTCCTGGATTTTGTATGATTTAGTAGTTTCTGTGACACGACTGAAATAATAGGATTATTAAAAGTACTATCTCTTTAACAGTTTAGGTCAAAAACAGTTTAAAACCCTTGAATTAAATAAGAACCTAATTAAGAAACCTAAATAGTGGCCTGATTTTCCCACTAAACACCCGATATATAAGAACCTAATTCAGGCTGACTTGTAAAAATGTAGGTTCTTATAAGCGCGGTGTTTACTGTACTTGCGGATATAAACTGCATTCTATGTTGCTACGACTTAAAAAACCATACTTGTTTCCGACATCCCATATCTCTGTGGACGCAGTTCACTTTACATATGTAAAGATGCATGAGGCCAGAATACTTCCCGTTGCATTGTTGAAGTCCGCACTCAAAAAGTTTTTATTCGCACCAGGAAGTTAAAGCTTCTGCATTGTGGATCTTGGAATTGCACTTTAAAGGCAACCCAACGAAGTTGTCAGCATGTACCGGTCTTGTAAGTGTGCATTCATAAGAGCAGAATCCCCACGTCATGTTTCCTCCTCTCTGCAGCGTTGCCCTTCGCTCACAGAATTGTTTTGGACATGAATAACAAAAGCGGCCAAAGGCCAAGAACGGCTTCAGGCCAAATTTCAACTGACTGCAAATGGAAACACATGAATCAGTTACAAAACGTTAACCTAGAATTAAATTAATCCGTCCATATTGTAGCATCTAGTGGTAGGTACCATGAGGCCCCGGAGGCCCTCGCTTGTCCCACCTCAGGGAACGGATTCAGCTTCAACTTCCAAGACCTTCCAATTCAAGATGAAAAAGTCTTTTTTTTGTCCAAACATTTTAAGGCTTTGAATTGTCGAACTGCACAAACAATTATATTAGCCGAGTAAAAAACGCTTTGAAATCACAATCCTGCTGATTAGTCTAAATCAGAATCAATAAGCCTTATTTACGTATCAGGTCTACTACCCTGTCTCACAAGTGGAACTATTAATAATTTGGGGACTAAGAGTCCCTAAGAGTTAATCGGCTTTCGACTGGGAATTGTGAATAGAGTGAATAAATAAATAAACGTTGGTAGCACATTTTGAGGCCCCCCAGACTTTTTAAATATATTGTGGCCGGGCGGAAGGGAGGGGCGCTGGGGACAAGATGACAGGAAACCAAAGGGATTGCGGGATATGTATTGTAACTATTAAATTGGTAAATATTATACGCCATTATGTAAAGCATACAAAGAGACGGAATCCATTAAGGAAGGGCGCAGGACTGACCTGGGCACTATAATGCTAGCGCCCCCCACTACATGTCAAGTAGGAGCATCCCGTTGAGAGAGAAAGTAGAAATCCGCGTACTTTGCCCTACAATGATGTTCAAACCGGCGTTAAAGCAACCCGCATTGCATGGAACTTGGTACTCAGGGCCTGTTTGAAAGTTCCTGGCTATTCGGAAAAATCCCGGCGGGGCTGGATGTATCGTTGGGAAATTTTGAAAAATACCCCTAAAAAGTAAGGAGAATCTTTTTACCCTAAGAGTTACCAATTCTAAAACAAAACAAGTTCCTGCCAATTTTTTTCCGGCTTCAGTACCCTAACTCGGTACCAGGATTACTCTAACAGTGGCCATTCTGGATTTTAAGGTTATTCCTTAGTATTGCATTGCGCATCCTTACTGCGCATGATTTCCCACGTAATTAGCGCGCGCACATTAAGAAAATGGCGGCTTTTCCTTTACTGCTAAGCTCGCCAGAGAGATGAATCGTCCGTTTTCTCGTAAACGAGTACGGTGACCTATCAATTTTTTTCTCTTATTTTGAGTCTAGCAATCACCTTCTTTCTATAAAATAAATATAGACCAATTTCTATTGCAGAAGAATAAATAATCACCGGAAACGTGAACTTAGCTAATAAAAAACGTTTCTGGAAGCTGATATTGTAAGGAATTAAGGGGTATATACAAGGTCCTCCTATTCCTAAAACGAATACCGGGACCCCCCTTTTTTTTCAAAATTTAAGTTCCCTTAAGATAAACAACCAATAGGCAAAGTTTGAATGAAAATCTATGTAAGTTCTATTAGATGGAATGACCTTAACACCCCAAGTGGTACCACAACCACGAAATTTTTCACATCTAAAAGGTACGGCAGTCACCTCCGGTGACACTTTTATATGGCGACATAGCTCAATTCACGGTAAATTGAAACCGTTTGCCGGCACAGGAACTCGCTAAAGGTCCCTAATCCTGTTTGAAACCTATAGGACCAAGCCTTTCTTTGTAGCTACCTAAAGTTGTCTCAAAACTTCAAGGAGCACTTGAAATCCTTTGTGTTGTTTGTCCTCCGTTGATTTAGCATTTTCATATGTTCACCACCACAGCACCCGGGGCAATAGTTAGTTATGTGATAACCATAAATCTATTGGCCTGTTGAAACCAAAGAGTTCTCCTGTTTATGTTTGGTTGCGCTTTGAGGACGTAATACCTAAAACATAAATTCGATAATAGCTTAAAGATTTATATTTCACCACTTTTTGACAAGGCGAATGGAAGTGAGACCAAAAAGTTTTGGAAGTAGGTTTAATTGCGCTTATAAAAAAAAAAAACAAAAACAAAAAAAAACCTGGGAAAAGAGGTAGACCATAATTAATTATTTGCCTTGTTTTCCCTGTCTATTATCATTTTGGACACACGGATAGTCGAATATTCCTTCGCATATTATCAAAAAAAAAAAATTAGAAAGTAATTTAAAGCAAACACCGAGATAGATTTCAAACGAATACGACGCGCAGTGGAGTATTTTTCAGTGACGAAATTCGAGGTGTTTGGAATGTGATGAAACACTGTCTCGAGTGTTTGATACACATCTTCGCAATCGAAACTAAAACTAAGGAGTAAACTTAAAAAAATTAAAGTCGTAAAAATCTATCCCAATTAAGGCCAGATATCCAAAAACATCCCACCGTCATGATTTCCTTTCAGTTTAACCATAGTTAATCACAGAGGGAAATGGTTATGAAGCTGGGAAACTTCAAAGGAGCAAACAAAGAGGCCAAGATTTATGTTGGAAGGTCCATGACCGTGCACATATTTTGTTTTGAGCTCATACACTATGCATGAATTACGTAACCGAAACGTTTCTAGTGGTTAGTTGCTTGAACACACGTAACCACCTATTGTATTTTGTCAGGTTTTGTGCACGGTCACCCCCCAAAATAGTGAACAAAAACATATAACAAAGAACTTTGTCGGGCTTCATACCATTTCCCTCTATTAACTATGGTTTAACTTGATGAATATCTATCAGAATGAGCGGTTTTGAGAAATATACTTTCTCTTCAGAAACACGTACATCTTTCCAGGTTAAATTGACTCTGCGTTTAACATTCGTTAATGGCGTTAATCATCCTGCTGCTGAGTCAGTGAGGGACTAAATAAATAATATGCAGAATATATATATCCTACAGTAATTAAAACATTTTTATTTCACCTGCTCGATTTCGACGAGTGCAGTGCGCAAATTAAAGACTGATTTTTCAGCGAAGCCGAAAGATAACCGACCCGAGGCTGACTCAAGTTCAGCTGAAATTTTTACCGCAAGAGCACTAGTTTTTTTGCTCAAACTGTAACACATTCAATATGAAAATGTTCCCTCGATGTATAGAATGAAACAAGTAAATATAGAAAGTAATTTCTCAAAGGTTAGGAGTGCTAGTGGAGCATAATATTTTGTCAAAACTTCAAAAGAATGTCAGGGTTTGTTCATTAAAATTTGCCAGTTTTATTCCCGCATCCTCATCGTATCATCGATCGTTAGCAATATAATCTTCACATCCTAATGAGTTCTAATATTAACTACGTTTGATATCTCAAAGTTTCCAAGCTGACTGCGAGGCTAACGGGATAAACTTCTATATTTGTTTTGGTTTTGTTTTGGTTTTGGTTTTTGGGTTTTCTATCCGAATCTCGTTGTAGATAGAGATAGTTGTCGATCATAAAAAGTTGTCGATAACAAAAAAAAAGCCAATGTGTGAAGCTAGTTATCGATAACTAAGGGCCTTAGTTATCGATAACTAGCTTCACACACTGGCTTTTTTGTTATCAACGACTTTTTATGAGCGACAACTACTGAAATAGTTGTCGACAACTATCTCTCTAGTCTGTGGAGACCCTAAAGGAAGCTTTAATTTGTCCTGAAAGCCTACTAGCCTTGCCTATCACCCTCACTTTTGGAGTACTGTTCTACAAAATCAGACGGCCCTTATTGTTGAGTTTCCTTTACTTTATAGATATCACGAAAAAACTCATTAGTCAACGAAGAAGACGCATCGTTATCCTATGAACGGAACTTATAATTAGCGAAGAGATCTTGGAAATTATGAATTCCGGCGATTCACAGCGCTTTGTTTACATTGTATATCAGCTTAGGAAATTCTATGGTTAAAGATAATTGTAATTAACTAACGAAGAGTTTGTTAATTCTATAGCTTTCCCTGATCCCTGGTATCTTATTGACAAGGGTTCAAAAAGTTAAAATAAAGTTTACTCACCAAAGCAACGCGGATCATGGGAGACGGCGACATTCACGCGCTCCGTTTACATTGCATAGCTGAGCTGAATCTCAAGGTACAGACTTCTAGTCAGTTGATGACAGATGAAACCAACTTGGTCAAAACATTTATATATTTCACCATCTACATTATGCATGATAAGAGCTCAATAAATATTGATAATATTATTATTGTAATTAAATTAGGCTTGACTTAGTGTGAAGCGGAAACATTAACTGAATGGCCCGAATTCAGCACCACTTGTGAACACCTGACATGTCCCCTATCGACAAACAGGACTAGTCAATAAAGGGAGGCATACTTCCATTCTACAAATATAATGTACATGTATGCTTTTTGCATAAGAGAGGTCTTTTATTGCTTTCTACACATTGAATCATTGACAATTAATCTATTTTTTTAGTAAAAATCTACTAGTATACTGAATGCAAATGAGACAATCTGATTGGCTTATAGCTACTCGTACCATCAGCCATTAGTGGTGCAGTGGCTTGAGGTCGTTTTCAAAATTGCGGTTTCTTCCTCGTTTCTTCGAAGTTTTGGAAGAGGATTTAGAGTTATTACAAGACAATTGTTATAATTTTTACTAAAACAATTAGATTATTCGCTCTCAATTTCTATGATGTGATAGTTCAGATTCGGCTACGACCTCATCAACTATCACATCATAGAAATCTCGAGCTCATAATCTAATCAAGCTACCAAAGAATTAATGAACTCCTCTATAGTTATTTTGTTAATATCCCAATGATGAAGTTCATCTTCTCATGCATTGATTACATAACACGTTATTATTATCAATCCAGACCGATAAAACTAATTGTTTTTCCTCTATTTTTATTACATTATGGTTATTTATTTTTGTTAACATGCTTTTTTGCAATACAGTACGATTTATGGCCATGCAAATAAAGCTCATTGTTGCTGCTAAACCTTAGCCCAGTTCAGACACCGTAAGAGTGGCTGAATGATTTAGACGCCGAGCTAAATTCACCCGAACTTAAATTAATAGGGGCAAAATTGCTGTTATACTGAAAAAATACATTATAATAATTCATGCATTTGTTTCGGCTCATGTGAAGTTCGGCGTCCTGAATCAAAGCCGGTCCACAGCCGTTATTCCCGGCTGAGCCAGGCGGGAAGAACGGCTGAGCGATCCGAATTCATTCAGCCGTTCTGAATTGATTCAGACGCCGTACCACACATGAACTTAATTCATCGAATTCGATTCGGCTCATGTGAAGTACGGCGTCTGAACTGGGCCTTAGTCGACTTCAGTCCGTTGTAAATTAATGGAAAAAGTTACAATAATTTTCATACACGTTTTTCCGGACTGGTTGTCATATTCTGTCGAATCTCTCAAGTCTTCTGAGTACCACACTTTGTACTTCTGACCAGCGGCAACCACCAGGGGAGAAGAGAATGTAAACAGTAGCTCAGGAGAACTGGAAGTGAAGCCAGGAATCGTGTGTATCAGACCGCCATTATGATTCTCAGGGAAAACAATCTTATCTTTGTCATCTGTGATGACAACATATAACAAGTTGCTGTCCGGTCTGCATCCCCAGTTGCTTGACCATTGAAACACAAGGCTGCATCCCACCTCACCAGAGATATACACCAACTTTAAGGTGCTGATTTTACCGGCCATGGGTGTTAGGAACGCACCAGGTGTATCATCTTTAGATCCCATGCAAACCTCGCCTGGTATGTCAACAAACCATTTTGCTGCAGTAAAGAAAATGGGAAAATTGTGAGTGTTGTATCAGATAGAATTAAGTTTTCTTCGTTATTTAGCCGTGTCGCCGGCACTAGAAATAGTAAGGTCACCTGGTTGATATATACTAAAGCAATCATTCCCTTCAATATCGGTGAATAAGTAGTTTTTACTCATCTTTCTGCTTCGCGAATCGGTAGATACTCTGCCATTATTATACACTCGGGTCAAAGTGGCAAAGGTGGTCCAAGCCGCATTGCCCAAGAACACCAACACATCAATGCTCTCGCCAGCGTTCGAACCGAACCCTTCGATTCAGAGTCCAACGCGTTAACCATTAGGCCACCGCACTCGCCACGTGGTTGAAGAAAGCACTTATTAATTATGCGCTTGTTATCACTTCACTAACACTTCTGATGCATAAGCTTACCTGGTTGGGAATCCATATCTCTGTGAACACAGTTCACTTGACTTATGAACGATGTTGGGGCAGAATACCTTGCTGCGTAGTTAAACGCGCACTCAAGTTTATTCCACCAGAAGTTAAAGCTTCTACACTGTGGGTCTTCATTGCACTTTAAAAGGCACCCAACAAAGTTGTCAGCATGCACCGTCTTGTAAGTGTGATTCATAAGAGCAGATCCCCACGTCATTTTCTCCTTTCTGCACGTTGCTTCGCTCGCAGAATTGTTGGACATGATTAACAAAACCGCCAAAGCCAAGAACGGCTTCAACCAAATTTTAGCTGACTGCAATGGAACAGATGAGCGTTCTTGGTAAAAGAATTTAAAAAATTGTACTGCCTCCACAGCGGTGTAAATGGAAAAATGGAAATACCTTATTCTCACTAATTTTCGCGAGTATTAATTTTCGCGATTTTCGCGATGTAACAAGAAACGCGAAAATAAAGACGATTTTTTTCGTGAAATTTTAAAGCCCTTGAGCCCTTTTTTTACTCTGAAATCGCAAAAATAAAGCCTCGCGAAATACGGCTCTGTCGATTTCGCGAAATTAAGTACGCGCGAAAATTGGTAAGAATAAGGTACGACGCGCAGCGGAGTATTTCTTGACGAAATTGGAGGTGTTTGGAAATGGGATGAAACACTGTCTCGAGTGTTTGATATATCTTCTCAATCGAAACATATAAAATTGCTAAGGAGTAATGGGAGGAATAAAATAATAAAAATATTTCTAATTAAGACCAGGTAACCAAAGAAAGTACCGTTATTAATGAGTTTGAGAAGTACCGTTAAAAGCTCTATTTAGCCCCCCCCCCCCCTCTCTATTAAGCCCCCCCCCCCCCAATCTAATAAGCCCCCCCCCCCTTTGAAGTCAGATTTTGTAATAAGCCCTCCCTCTCTATTAAGCCCCCCCCCCCCCCCCCCCTCCCCCTCCTTCCTTCAGGCTGATGTAAATGACTTTTCAGCAATATTTTTTCTGGCGTTTCAGTCACTTTATATTGAAACGTGGTCTTTAATTTCCAGAACTATCGTCGAGTTAGGGTATAAATGACGTTTCCTTTGTAAGACGGTCATACATAACCCATTTCTTGTTCTGTTTTAGTTAGTGGTGTAATAGTAAAGTTTGAAAAAATAATGTGAATTTTCTTGAAAATTTATGATTTGAAATAAGCCCCCCCTCTCTATTAAGCCCCCCTCTCTAATAAGCCCCCCCTTCTTGAGGCCTGAAATTAAATAAGCCCCCCGGGGGCTTAATAGAGCTTTTACGGTATATGTCAAATTTGAGATATTTCACTTTTGGTACGAATCCTGAAGTCAGACAAAAGATCGAAATATCATATTGTTTGCGTAAAATCTGAGGGTAACACAAAGTCAACGTCACTTGCTCTACATTCTCTGTATTCTTCTCTCTGCATATCAGTATCTAATATTCTAAGAGATTAAGCGCCGCAAAACGGCAAACGTAAGCTTGCAGTTGATTCTCTTTCAATTACTTTTTCTTGAATCATTGAATCCATCAGAAAATTCAGTAATTCACACGTTCACGACAAACACGACTGACCTCATTTTAACGTACAAACGGCGAAAGTGGCATTTTTGCTGTTCAGAGTCTATTGACTCAGTTTTGAACTCTTAGTAAATAGCGTATAGCTTTATGTCCTGCTGAGAGACTAAAATAATGTGAAATGTTATGCAGAATATATATCATAGAGGAGTATTCTATATAATTTCACCTGCTTGATGTTGACACTAGTTCCTCAGTTGGAGAGCAAATTTAAAGACAATTTTATTTCATTTTTCATCGATGGTCTGGATGGTGTGAAAGGTATAAATAAGGCCGACTCACTCAAGAATGATTTAAATTAGTGGCTTTCACCAATTATTTTATCAAAAAACTCAGATCTGACAGAAATAAAACTGTCTTGACTCTTGAGCCATTTCTTGAAAAAATTTCATGTTGAATAAATTAGACCGGTAAGATTTTTTTTAAATGACAAAAAAAAATTAGAACCAAACGTAAATGTGTGAGCCATCTTGAAAGTCATCCTTTCTTTAAATTTCTAATAGATTCCTGTCCCTTGTCTAATACTGGGCTCGCATGCCCAAATCTAGAGGATCAGCGTCAGATTCAAATTCAGTTCATAATCGGGAAAAACATCTTTATTTTTTGTGGTAGCAAAATATTGAATGAGTCTCTTTGTCAAACTAGCAGACGCCGACCTCCTGCCTTGCAAAGAACTTATTATTATGATAACAATTTTAGCATTCTATATTTTAGATTTCGAATATATTGTGAGGGGTCTGAACTTCCAGGTTCCCGACCTTCTCTCACTAGTTTCCATCTCTTTATACTTTTCCTATTGCAAAATATTGCGAATATTTTTTCCCATTTTTCTAGGATACCCGGAGACTTCCAGCCCCCTATACTCCCGGGTTACCATCCCCTCCCCCCCCCCCCCCTCCTCCTCCTCCTCCTAGTTACTTTTGCATAGATTTTGAACTTTTTAGCTTCTTAAATTTTTTTTTTTTAATGTAGTTTCTTAGATGGAGAGCCCCAGCAGAAATATAGTTTTACTTTAGGTACTTTATAATGACGATTTCTGTCATTTGTGTTATTCTTATTTACAAATTTGACTAATCTTAAACTGTAACTTTAAAAAATACCAGCCAAAAGCGTATTAAAACAAGAGGAGTGAAATGCAAATATTTACTTTCGCAGTCATAACACGTCGACGAGTCAGCTAGCATCATAACTAACATGCTTCAAAATATATACCATTAACAAAAATAGGATATAAATTGAAATGTTTTAACAGAACATTTTTAGCAAAATTGAAACGCTTATCAGTAACGCCGTAGAGAAAGTGTAGGTTGTTTTTAAGCTGTTTACGTTTTGGTGGCTGATTGCTACCGAAACTTCTCTTTTAATGATCTTACAGCTGGTTTGTAAATGATGATGAATATATGAAATCAATAGGAGAACTGCGAAGAAAAAAGATCTTCAAAGTTTTTACAGCAACTTCGCATTTGTAAAGAAAATCTGAAAACGTCAAGCTTTGGCGAGATTCGAAACCATGACAAATGCCGCATTAATTCCGATGCTTCTTAGTGCTTGTTTGTTAAAATCGTTCGGATACTTTAGCCGGGACTTTAGCGGCTTTAATTTCTTCAGTGATGTCACAGCAGCTTTGACCATGTGTTGAATTACATATTTTTACTCACCGAAGCAGCACGGATCTTGGAAACAAAACTCTTCATGCGCTTTCTTCGCATTTTACGGCAGCTTTTACCATACTCGAGCCGTACGAGTGACAGATGAAAATTATTTTAAAAACACAAAAGCCTGTGTGTTTGTAATTTGCACAGTAACGCACAATCAGAGCTGAATAATTCATGATATTTTTGTAGTAATTATATGATATTTCAAGCTTCAAATCCCATACAAGTTACTACAGCATTATTTATTAATTTACCATCCAGATTTTGGATTGTTTGTTGAACGAAGTAATTTGGATAGCTTGTTCTCGATGAAAACACGAGAAATACAATGCAATTGAAATTGAACCAATCAGCACGTAGACTCGACATCGTCTTCGCAATTGTTTCACAACATGGTGTGGCCAAATTGTTGTTTCATGGGATTTATTTCACAAGCCTTTTGTGTAAGAACCGGCCATCAGGGAACCAGCAAGAAAATAGTTTTGCCAAGATATTGGAGGTGGATTAATTAAAACAACATGAGAGAAAGTAACTATAAGAAAAACACCAAGAAAAGCACGTCGACATTGTTCAAAGATCGAATTTAACGAGTGACAACTTTGCTCGCAAATAACAGTCTTTTTTCGTCCAGTTATTTCCAAATTGTACAGCATGTAGTCCTAGCTAGCTATTTACATATACTAACTAAGGAATTTTCAATTTTCAAGATGTGCATTAAAATTCATTCTCCTCTCTGGGGTTTCATCGTTATCAGTTATGGGCGCAGCAATTATATATTTTTCGTTTATACACTCGAGTTCAGCAGCCACTGAGTGAGACTGAAAAAGTGAGAAAAATAAACTTCAAGTATTGTACAGAAATCTTTCAAACGTTTTTCTTGCTCAGCAATAATTACGCGACATATCATTAAAATGCAAGGCTTTTTCCACCTGCTTCATTTATGATTATACGAGATGTTGCGAATTGGAAGCTGAGATAACTGACCTTATAATACAGGCTAAAACGTTTCTGAAAGGTGATTGGTTAAAACGAGCTGTAATATCTACATGTAGAAATTACAGTTATGGCAGGTGTGACAATTGCCACTTTAAAAAAATAAGATGGCGGACCTTTCTACCGTAAAGTGTGAGGACAAAAGTGAGCGATTTCAATGAGATTATCTGTCAAAGTTTACCAAAAAAACTACGAATATTGAGCGCAAAAATAATTTTGTGTGTTGTAACTGAACTGAAAAAGCACTCCATTGCAGCTTCAACGACTGTAAATCAGCTATCGTCGATCGTCGTAGTCAATTAACTACTATTATAAACAAATAATAGCATGAGTTGTGCGTGGTGTTTGGTAATAATACCAGCTCGTAAAATATCAAAATTGTTGAAAATATCACGAACCGCTTGTTTTGGATAATTTTGAAATATTACTACATTCTCGTCCCAGAGACCACGATCCTTTTGGTCAGTGCTGACAAAAAGGATCGTGGCCTCTGGGGATGGGAATGATATTATTATAATTACTTGCGGTATTATTACCAAATACTACTACAACTTATGCTATTACCTAGCTATACAACTTGTCATGAAGTAATTTACACAATAGCATTGTTACTTCACTTGCTACTTTATTGACAATTTACATTTGTTAAATTTTTGACATTTATTCTTCAAAGCTGAAATAAATTTGGACAACTCGTATCCAGTTCATAGGCTACAGTTCTATGAACTTAAACAGACTGCAGAAGAATTGGCATCCTAATCTCCAGCACTGCCAAACAAAAATTCAGTCTTCCTTCCACCTGAAAAGTGCAAAGTAACAAGTATATGTTCGAACGTTGCTGAATTTATTTTAAGGTGCATGCTGTGTAACCCTTAGGGGGAATCTCTATATGGCACCGACGGGGATGCCCGGGGGGTACTCCCATATAAAAGTGACGGGGGTGATCGTCGGAATTTTGGAAAAAAACCCTAAAAGGTACCAGAATCTCGTTTTTGTGGGCGTGGTTCGAAGTAATTTTCACCCCTAAGAGGTACCAATCTTTTTTTCCCCGCTTAAACAACTCTAACGGTAACCATTTTAGATTTTAACACCCTAAGCGGTACCAAACCACGAATTTTAACCCCTAAAAGGTACGACGATCACCACCGTCACTTTTATATTGAAGTCCCCCTCTTCCTCGTGGGAGTGCCATCTCTGGACAAAACTAATTAATTTACTAACTAAAGACACAGTGAAGCATGAAGGAGACTAAGCTCTAGTTGTGGGTTTTCGTGTGATGTCCTCAAACCTAAACTACCTGTCCTACAATGCTCTAAATATCAGTCAGATTAATCTTCAAGGAAAATTTTCATGTGCATGTAGACCTTCGTTTTCGAGATAAAGCCGGGACTTTAAAGTGAGATCAAACGAAGACTCCGTTAAAATAATATTATCGGACCCAGGCCTGAACCGAGAAGTCACACTTTTTGAGAAGCTCGAGGCGATTATATGGAAACCGAAAATCTCCCCGATCATCCCGATTGTCCAGATCGCTTCAAAATGTTTGAGACGATCGGGGCGATCGGGCGATTGGAAATCAGGCTTAAGTAAAGAAAGTATAAACTATATAAAGAGTCAGAACTGAACCAGTAGAAGGAGGAATAACATGAATGAACATATTAATAGCCTGCAAAACAGGCGTATTTGGCGAGCGAGCGCTTATAAGTCGCCATCTTGGATTAGGAAAACATTGGAGGCTTGGGGCGAGTGCAAAAGAACCCCTCCCCAACCCAACCCCGCCAAAACCCCGCCCCTTCCTCGCCCTCTTTCACTCGCCCCAACTCTCCACGTTTTGCGAATCCAAGATGGCGGCTAAACACTCGAAGGAAATAAACAATCACAAGCCCACAAACCGCCTGCATTGCAGGCTAACATATTAAAAGCATGAAATACCTTCGTATTGCGAAGAAGCGGTTCTTGGTTGAATTAAGGACATCTTGAGCACGTCTTCTTGCAGCTTTCGCGTACTTCTTGATAAAGTGCACCAGGAAATTTGGCAGAGTCACAAAATCCTAGTTCCTTATAATCCTTGCAACCAACTTTGTCCTCGCAGACTTTTGCATAGAAATTAAAAAGTAAAGGAAAAAATCAGGTACCAGTCACTGCATGTATATAGATTAAAGTCATGGTGTTTAGTCTCTGGTCCTTGAAACTAAAAAATATTGGTTAGTTTCGTCTCAAGATCAGCGTAAGACTAACCGAGGACTGTATGAACGTTAACTTTCCCACAATATTTTGAAGACCTTGAAGTGATCTTGTGTTTTGGCCTAATGGTTAGCGTGACTGTTGGACTCCGGATCGAGCGTGCTGGCCTCAAGAAGCGCTAGCCAGGGTTCTTGGGCAAGACAATTTACTCTCATAGTGCCACTCAAGTACTGAATGGGTATAAATGGACCGGTGAACTGTTAAGGGCAATTTGACAATTGGATTAGCAATATTCCTAGTCGCTTACATGATAGGAAAACCGGGATATTCCCCGGCAGTGTGGCCCAGTTCTGTGAGTGCGGCTTTACCTACTCTTACCCGGGCAAGAATGAGTGTTACAGTCCACACTCTCTTCAGTGTTACCAAAGCAGGGTTTTCCACATTTGCTTGGACGAGGGTTACTGCATGATCGTGTTCTCTTTCGTTGGCCTCCTCCGCAGCTCCTGCTGCACGGACTCCAGTCAGACCAGGCGGAGAACACACCATCCACTGCAACAGACAAAACAATTTACTATTCCATTTATTTTTCCTTTTCTTTTGATTGGTAATGTGAGACCACTACCAAGCCTGAAAGACGCCGAGTTGGCTAAAATCAGACGAGATTCCGCCATTCTCGTCCCCAGAGGCCACGGGTTTGGTCAGCACCAAGAATCGAGACCTCTGGCCGGTCCCAATTTGTTGAGCATGCTCAGAGTACTCGTTCTGTATTCTCAGCCAATCAGATTTGTCAGATTTTACGGTTAGTCCGAGATTCGCGGACTTCCGGTTTTGGAACCGGTCAGAGGTCTCGATTCTTGGTGCTGACCAAAAGGATCGTGGCCTCTGGGGACGAGAATGAGATTCTGCAAGATTGAGCAGGATATAAATTGTTTTATTGTTCAACAAATTGATAACACAACTAAAAAAAACTGAATACTCGACTTCCACTTTTATTTCAAGAACTGACTTGAGCATTTTACCGCGCGCATACGAAATTACATATATCGCAGGATATCTGTTGAGTACGTACGGTCGATAGATATTGAGTGCATCATGACCATATTTGGACAGTGTTACAATTTGTTGAATAATAATTAACAATTATTCCACGACATCGAGTCGTACATTAACTCATAGCCAACGAGGCGCGTAGCGTAGCAATGATTTGCTAAATTTAATCCATCGCGGATTTAGTGGCCGTTATGCGGGGTGAAATTACAAAGAAAATAGGCGCACGGGGATCGCAAAATCTGGCCGTTGGCCGTATTACGGGGTGGTGGTATTAAGGGGTTTTATACAAGAGATTAAGTGCGATTTCGCCGAGCCAAAAAAGGTGGCCGTATTAACCGTGTGGCCATAAGGCGGGATTCCACTGTAGGTAGTAATGGCATATTGCCTCGTATGCCTTGAGTAGGGAACCAATCAGGTGGGCCCGGTTGTTCAAAGCACGATTAAGCTAATCGTGAATTTTGATTTCAGTTTTGTAACTTCCAGTGAGATTTTCTGTTTATATTTTTGCTCTTCAGTTTTGACTTTGACTTTTGTCAAACTTCACAAAACATTATCATGGAAAACCACATTTATATAGGAGAAATTGAAACCTCGATTATTTGTTAATCCTGGATTAGCGTTAATCGGCTTTCGAACAACTGGGCCCAGATTGTCAAAAATTGCAATATCCTGTGGTGAGTACAGTATTATAATACAGTATATCAATCATTTTATTATCTTTTTGTTTATCAATTATTTTATGCTATGTACTTGACTCCGTGATTCTGTAGACATAATTTGTCCACCCGACTCCAGTACACGTCTCGTCTGAATCGCCGTTGCACGGTTCCAGTTTATTGTTGACTGCCATCTCACATTGGTCGGACCGGCCGTCCCTATCATAGGTTTGCGCGGCGTTTTCTCCACTCCAACATTCGCCATAAAATTGAAGACCGAAGATTGTGAAACCTTTCTTGGAAACTTCCTCGGCGCAGAGTAAAACTGCTCTGAAGAAAAAAGATAACAAATGCTGAGACTGGTGTCAGAAGTGAAATCTTCAGTGACGTCATTATTTACACCTCGTGTTTAGAAATTCACCGATTAATGAACAGGGCACGGTTGTGCAAAGCACGATAAGCTGATCCAGGATTAACGAGCATTTTATTCAGTAATGTCAAACTCCATCAATAGAAGAAAGTAAAGCCTCTATTTTATTTTAATCCTGGATTAGCGCTAATCAGCTTAGGAAAAACTGGGCCCTGGTATCGAAGCTACAATCATATCCAAGACAAGAACGCTTGCAAAAATCGACACGAATACAGTTACGTTACCTTTTTTGTCCCATACAAACATTTTTATAGCACCCCTCAATGTTGTTCCCATATTGGATAAAGATTAGTTGTGTAATTTATGCAGAACATTTGATAAGGGGAGGAAGGATTTTGGCAACCGTGTCAACATGACGAGCCAGTTTGTAGAAAGAATATGCAAATTTTAGTCATCGTGCCAAGTTAGAAACAAAACGAGTCTAACCTGCTTCAAACGATGCGTTCAAATGTAAACTACGAGTAGTCCCTCTTTTCGCTTTGTTCGTCGAGCAAAAAGCGAGGGAAAAATGGCCGAGGGAAATTTGGGGGCGAGAGAGCTCGATGAATAAGAGGACTGCTCGTAGTTTAACTCAAATAATATGGTTATGAAGCCCGGCAAAGTTCTTTGTTTTTGTTCGCTGTTTTGGCCTTGAGCGTGCACAAAACCTGACAAAATACAATAGGTGGTTACGTGTGTTCAAGCAACTAACCAATAGAAACGTTGCGATTAAGTAATTCAACCGGCGCAAAACAAAGATTGTGCACGGTCATGGATCCGGACCTTCCAACATAAATCTTGCCCGCTTTGTTTGCTCCTTTGAAGTTTGCCGGCTTCATAACCATTTCCCTCTATTAACTATGCTCAAATATTGCAACATGTGCAAATGTTATAAGAGTTGCAGCATTTACAGATGTTATATGGCTGCTATATGGCTATTTGGAAGTGGAACCCTTGTTGGTGGCCGACAATTTTATTCACATGCAATAGCGATCTTAACCAAGTTCTCTACAAACCACAGGGACTTCTCTCTGGATGTTGTATATTCTTGTTGGTGACAGATTTAACAGAGTTAACCTACCTCCTGACCTACCTGTTTATCGATTCCTGTGGCGTTCCCCAGTTGAAAGGACGCCTTTTTTCTATCAGTTCTGGTAGCGGACGTGAACTATCCCTAAAGCAGCCCACTTTGACGTATTCAATACAACTGTCAACGTCACCAGAAAATCCTGTAATTAAATTTCAAAACATTTTCTTCAGAGGGTTATTATATTTGAAAGGTAAAGCCGTTAGGGGCCAAACTGGTCCACACTGCTGGAGCTTATACCGGTTTCTGTAGCATGAAGCCGACTAGGAGTATTACTACTCCCCGAAGGTGGGATGCTAGTCCAACGCCACAGGTTCTACACAGGTTCCACAGGTTCGCCACAAATTTTTTTCACGCCTACTTCAAGATGGCGGCCATTTAATTACATTTTGTATTTTTTAAGCGACTAAATATTGTTTCAGGTTTATCAACAGCTTAGAATTTGTAGTTAGCCAACGTTTTACTGTTTGGAATTACAAAAATGGTTTAAATTATGACGTTAAGTAACGATTTTATGATTCGTTCGTAGTAAACCAGTTAGTATTGTCAGTTTTGACGTATGTTATGGGAGCAAGTTATTGCCATAAAAATTTAGTGTTTCGGGCAGCTAGCGGCTCGATTCTGTTGTGCTAGGGAATAAGGTTATTGTGGCTTCGAATCAACTCAATTCATGAGCTGTCGGTTCCCTTATTTGTGGAATAAGTCTTAACGCCGCCATCTTGCAATTGAAGTGGGCGTTAAAAAAAATTGCCCTCGCCGGTACCCATTTATACTCCTGGGTGAAGAGACGGGGCTGTGAGAGTGACGTATCTTGCCCAAGAACACAACAAATGACCCAGGTCAGGATGCTCGATCCAGAGTCCATTAGCAACCATTAGGCCACGCGTCTCCATTATATTTGAAGGCAATATTTATTTATTTATTTATTTATTTATTTATTTATTTATTTATTTATTTTTTATTTATTTATTATTTATTTATTATTTATTTATTTATTTATTTATTTATTTATTTATTTATTTATTTATTTATACATGTATATCTATTTATTATTTATCTATTTATCTTATTCATTTATTATTTATTACTTAAGGAATTTTACAAAATGACCATTCTAAATGGAAAAGTTCTAAATTAAACCAACTTTCAATTCATGACCTTTCAAATAGGCTTGACATATGATGAAATGCATTAATATTGTCAGTTTCAATTGTCGCGTGAGCTATATGCCAATGTAAAGTCTGAATTAACATTTTCAAAAGTGTGAATTACATTATCAGTTTATATCGAGTATGAAAATACTGCACTGACCTATACTGATATAGAAATTATTTTGGGAAAAGTTTCCTCGTTTTAATATTCGTATGTCACTGATTGTGTATTGTCAAAAATAAAACCCAACAATGCTCGATGGATGTTAAGTTTTACAATATTATTGGTTACAAAACAAAGGTTATTAGTATACATATATTGGCTTTGAATTTAATACAACGATCGCCTAAAAGAAGAATGTTCCTTTTTTAATAAAAAGTAACGATAGTTTAACGCTCAGCTTTCGTCGGCATATTTCCCCACAACTAAATCCGTTTACATATAAGCAACGTAAGAGTGTAAAATCGAGTTTATCGAAAACAAAATATACAATAATAGACAAAATATTATGTTGCAATTAATTCGGGCGTACCTTCGGTAAATCCCCAATGTAGTAGCAACAGAACTCCCGTCAGATGAAAGCAATGTTAGTCAGTTTCATCGTGCATTTGTTCAGTGTCGTTCGAAACAGACCAGCCGGGCTTGTAGAGAATCAGAGCAAAAAGTAACTATATAGGTAGTGATATCTTCACACGTGGCCCAACTGACCAGAGCGAACTCGCCGCCGTTTAATACTGTACCTCTTTCATTGTCCTTCTACAGTTTTATTATTATTTCTCTTTTTCCGGAATAAACAAACATGACACTTTTAGAGACTATTTTCTTCCTTGTTCCGGGACGTTTATCCGGCGGTTAAATTCGTTTCTGATACGTTTTCGATAGCGGGATATTAACAGGAAAATAACCAGACTTTGCGAAAGGGACATTGTTTCCTGATACGTTTCCGGGATTAAATAAATTAAAAACGCTGTTCTTTCAATGAAAACAATGGAAGAACAGCTTATATGAAGAACGCTTTGTGTCAATGTATGTGGGCGGATCTAAGTTTGAACTTTAAAAATATGATTATTACAGTTTCTATTGGCGTATTAACCCTTTCATTCCCAAGAGTGCTAAGTTCAAAATTGAGGAATAATTTGTGAATTTCATTTTGCAAAATTGTCAAAAACAAAGAGCACCACGTGAAAATACTGCTCAATAGCTTTCATTTGAATGGTCACACACTAGGGCTTCATCCACAGACTCAAAAGGTACAACCACATTTATTGACTCAAGGTTTGACTCTGGAAGTGAAAGGGTTAACGCCGTATTGTCAGAGAAATATAACGATTGATATTTTTATAAGTTTATTAAATAATAAATGTAGATCTTTTTTGTCTGTCTTTGCCAAAAAATTTTCATCTTTTTGTTGCTCCATTGAAAGGATTATAATTGTACGTATTTACTCTTCTGTTATGTCAGATGTATAGAAAGGGTCTTTTAAGTCAATACCAAGTACAATTGCATGGGTTGATAGCAAGATTAAACAGCCACACCTGGTCAAACAAGAGCGTGTGAAAAAGCCAGAAATTTATTTATTGCGAGAAGGGTTGTTTTGGGGTTTTTTTCACAACTGAAACCGGCACAAAAACGAAGAAACGTTGGTGCTGTGTGATTCAACCGCCGCCAGGTTTCGATGTTTTTTGTTTTGTTTGTTTTTTGTTGTAGTTTTTTGTTTTCATTCAGCTCCAAACTACACGGTTGTAATTTCTTCAACCGGCTCGAAATAGAACGTGCATTTCAAAAGACCCAGTTAGAGAGTCGATTAATCACCACGTTCTAAGGCAAACGGCAAACGTCAGCTTGCAGTCCGAGTGTACAGTTGATTCTCTTTACTTTTCCTCGACCATCAGCTGAAAAATCGATAATAATTCACACGTTCGCGGCAAACGCGAAACTACTCACTTTCGCGTAGAAACGGCAAACGGCAAAAGTGGGCTCTAATCTCTTGCTGTAATATACTTGGAAGTCTACCCTACTTTATTACTTCATATACAATTGACTGAATATCGAAATTCATTTGTTGTGTTTTTCTGAAAGCTCAGTCGTCGTTGCCAACATATTGTAGTATTAGTTCTTAACACATTTATTGAATTGCCATTATTTAATACCACAGCCTGATGCAAATATTCAAATAAGTTTAGGAAAAATCGACGCTTCATGTCAGTGAGCCCAATCCGCAGGCAAGGGCTTTCCGGAATTCTCCGAAACTTTCATTCTTTAATAAAAGTCTGTAAAAGTACGGCAAGAAATGTATAAGTGCTAGTGACTTAAAACATCGATACCTTAGTCGCACATGCAAAACTCATCGATTTTTCTTTATCATAAAGCTCTACTCTGTTTTGTATGGCGCAGGAAGCGGCGAGAGCACAGAAAAAGTACATGTCTCTGCTTCTCCCTACTTCTTGAGCCGGCTCTTACCGCTTCTTGAGTGCTTTATAGAGCACAGTTGAGGCTTTTTTATTTGCTTCATGATAAAAAAAATCGATGATTTTCTTCACAAATTTGCCTTTGTTTCAAAACAAACTCGGCGGATGGCGCGAGCATTCGTTAGCTCCGTGCTTTGTACTCTCGTAAAGCACGCTGTTTAAACCAATCAGAGCGCGTGATACATTGGCACTTAATTATAAACAACTAGGATATGTTATGGCTGCCATACTGATTAGACTAGTGGATTAGTTTTTGTCGACCTTAGCACAATTGTTTTATGGTATACTGCATGGGTTTATAACATTATTATTGATGGAAAAAATGTTAATCAGTCAATGAGTGACACAAGCTACAGTGGAAGCTCTCTGAGCGGACACTCTCGTAAGCGGTCAGCCCTACTTACGGCCACCGTGCTTGACAAAACCCCGTTTGAACTCTAGCTCTTACAAACCCGGCTGCATTTACACCGATTCCCATAAGCGGCCAGCTCCAGTTGCAGACACTTTTTTGCTTCCGAGGGTGTCCGCTTACGGGAGATCGACTGTACTCGGAAAATTGTCCGATTACCAGTGATTTTTTTTTTTGAAATAACAATTCTTTATTCAGCACACTCGTACAAACACATACATCATCATGCAATACGTTTACGTTACATTATATAAAGTTTGTATTAAGACTACCGCATATACATTTTTTTAATTGAATTATGATAATGATGATAATGATAATAACATTTACAACTAACAACTGATAAATTTACAGCTAAACAACATTTACAACTAACAATAACCTCCAGCGGTAAAGTACAAGGGTTAGAGAGGAACCGATTACAAGTGATTTAACTAACTCTTCTATACGAAACGAAAAGAAAATGATACGGTCGATAAGCGCTATTTTCAGTTAATAACGGAAGAACGTTGTCGAGTTTATAATCTTGGCATGTTTAATTAGTATTTCATAAACTAACATATACATATGGACTTGATGCTAGTAATCCACCGTGTCTCCCACAAAATAGTTTGTTTATTAAGGAGTCGCTTATCTTATAATAATAATAATAAATAATAATAATAATAATAATTTATTACTTCAAGTAATATACAGTAAAAACCCGCATAAAAGAACACGTGTTTTGGGGGCTCAGGCTGATTTTGTTCTTAATATATATCGGGTGTTTTCTGGTACTTTTTGACCAAATTTGACCAAATTTCAGCTGAGTGTTCTTAATCCACTTGTTCTTTATGGGTTTTTACTGTAGCGCATTCTCCAGAAATGCCCAAATGCGCTTTACATGATGTCATTAGTCAAATATTGTACATGTAGGAAGTATATACATGTGATAAACGTTTCCAATAAATGTTGTTGAAGATAAGCTATCTTGAATCGTTTCTCTTATCTGACAGTGTTACGCACATCACAACGATGACGTCAGTACACACGTGACAACATTTTCATTTCCTTGGTTTATTTACCGGATATATCGTGACAATTTTATTTGTCATATGAAGGGACACTTGATTTTCTTAATAAAATAATAATTGGAGCAGGAAATTGAAGTGCAGCAAAATAAAATTTGACAACAGATAGAAATCTAGTCGGGATATTTTAAATACAATGGACTGATCTCGATTTTTCGAACCTCCAAGATCGGAAACAAAAATTGGTTCGAGAAATCGGGAGTTCCAAATATCGGAGGTAAAATTACAGTGAAACAAATCCAAGGGAAACGACTTTTGGTTCGAGTTATCGGAGTTTTTGAGAAATGGAGGGTTCGAGGGTTCTACTGTAAGATTTCCGTTGCATGATGTGACTTCTAGGAGTGTATTGCTATTCCCTCAGGATGCACGATGCTAGTAGGCTTTGTCAGGTTTCCATAACAGCTAGTTTGCCGGTACCCATTTTATACCCAGGCTGAATTGAGAGAGGCACTGCGGTGAGAGTATTAAAGTGTCTTGCCTAGGAACACAACACCATCCGGCCAGCACTAGAAACAGGACCCCATTATATAGGCAACCGCGTCCCCGTACTAAAACTAGCCTGCAAAACAGGCGTATTTTGGGCGAGCGAGCGCTGAATATTCCATCGAGTGTTTATAAGTCGCCATCTTGGAGTAGGAAAACATTGCAGGCTTTGGGCGAGTGCAAACGAACGACGAAGGGAGAGGGAATCAGGCAGAAAGGCGCCCCCTTCCTCGCCCTCTTTCGCTCGCCCCAACTCTCCACGTTTTGCGAATCCAACCTGTGCGACCACCTCCCGTAATCGACCACTTAGATCTCAAAAAAACTAAACTGACTTTCCCAGTGAAAAGTTTAGTCTTTCACTGACAGTGAAATCACTATATGGTAAGTACAGCCCTTCATAAACAACCGCTTACTAGGGTTTCAATTTTTAGGACTTTAATGGCTTGAAATGTTTATGTTCAAGTGTTTTTGTAGCCATGAAAACGGTGATCATCTTCACAAGCACCTGCCGAGCAGGCAGAAGTCTGAAAAATGCACGCCTATTGTATTAAAATGCTTATTGACCGCCGAGTTACTGGAAAATATTTGGCTTGAGGTCATGGCGTACATACGGCATGACCTCAAGCCAAATATTTTCCCGTCCGGCCCGACCTATCTCAGTCAATAAGCCAGAAAACTAGTCGAGCAAAATGACAGGTTTTACAATATAATGGGATGGTCAAACCATGGCAGCGAACTGACAACGCACTGGGAACGCTAATAGCCTGCCACAGAAGCATTCTGCTCCAACCAATCAATTATGAGGTAAAATGATAATGTTGCCTTTGGTTAGTATATATATATTTTTTTAGTTACAAGTCAGGCTGACCGTCGCGGTGCACTGATATCAGTATTTCACTTGTCGGCTCAACTGAGAAAGGTACGTGCTTGATAGAACATATCCTAGCCAATGCTGGGCTTTAAAATGTCATGTTTGCAGGTTCTCGAGTTCTCGGGTATCATTTATCAACCCAACACTAGCTATGGTTCAGCCTTTTCCAGACTCTCAGTTTTGAAAAACCGATTAGGCGAGAGAAGGAAAAAAGTCCTCCCTCACCTCTTTCTTCCCTGTGATCGTCTACTTTTTGCATTTTCCTCACGAAATGAGAGTCTGGAACTGCTTTTGGTATATTAACAGAGGACTTGGTTAAGTTTTCTAAAAGGAAAAACACATGCAAGACCTATTTCCAGTATTTTAATGCATACAAAATTAACAATATTAAAACCTTCAAAATAGTGGAAGAAGTCAACTGGAGAGGACTTTTACATTTTACGAACCAGAGTAATAAGTCAGTTCGTAAAATTTTTCTTCTTTAGCACAAGGTGCACAATGTCACAAAGAAGTTGCATTTGTATCGTGATTTAACTCTTTAACTCTTTAAACAACCGTTAGACATATACACTATGTACACTCAAGCGGACTTAGCTAAAGAGAACCTGTGGAGGGAGTCCATCATGCATAGGCCCTGGAGAAAAAGATTATCGGCGTTTTTGGAAGTAAATCTAGGCCATTTTGCCACGACATTTCAAATTTTTGCTGCATCACACACTTCTGTTCACGAAAGGAGACTCGTAATCCTTTGGGGCCTTTTGATCGCCACGTGAGTGCACTCTTGTACCTAAAACGTTTGGAAAAATCATTTTTCCTTAAACGAACGCTTCGTTGTAAATGCTTTTGAATATCTTCCTAGAGAAAGGAAATCAATGACTCCACCTTTCTACAGATTAGTTCACTCGGGACATTCTTTGCATATCGTGAAATGGTAGGCTTCCCTAAATTAAGGAGAGAAATTAAGATATGTTTTAAAGTGGATGTCTTCGTGAATATCTCCTTATGCTTCGTAAATACGGCTTCTAGCTATTGTAGTATCACATGCCGATTGTTTAGTCTAAATTCTTACCGAGAGATTTAGGTAGTCGAGTGAAATTATATAAGCTGTATTTTTTCAGTATGCTAAAAAATAGACCCACTGGCAAGTAAAACACCATAAGGATCTAACATGAACTAATTATGGAATACTGCCATGTAAACGAAAATACACGGCTAGAAACTTGATTGACTGTGAAAAAAATAATGGTGAAAATAATATCGAGCCACACCTACAACACGAAATGTTTAGGAGTTCCTTTCAAAATGTTCGACGATCACGTCACCCACTTTACCCCCGGGGGTTTTCCTCTGATACAGTAACCGAAAGCTCGACGTTTTTTGGGCATGTTTAATATTGTCCATTACTACAGGAGGCCGGGTCGCACAGGAAGGTTTCGACTGTAATGGTGCATTGGCCCATCCCTCATCCAAAATGGAACAGGGGTGGTTAAAGCTGGGCAAGATTGAGATATATTTCAAACAACGAATTTGAACAATTTAGACTTGAAAATTAAGCTTAAATTTCACACGATGCGGCATCCGTGACATACTGTCATACTTTTTGTGGGGCATTTTATGTCGGTTCAAGTGTTTCGAATACAAAACTATTTTGTAGCCACAGAAAATTTTTAAATAGAATGGAAGAAGAAACGAAGTTTACTTTCTCTTACAAATGAAGAGTACCTATTAAGTTAAGCCTACTCCGTTTTCCACATCTTGGGTTTTTCAAAATATAAACAACACGACCCTCTTATATATTACAAGTTTACACTGAACTCAGAAGTTAAAAATTAGATATGTAATGTAGATAATAGCTAAGTTTTGTGATTGATTTTTGTTAGAAATAATCTACTATTAAATATAGAAAATAACCGGCCAAATTAGATGTTTTTACAACTATCGAATGCTCAAACCACGAGAGCAAACTGACACCGGACTGAGGGGTAAAACCGACCGACCATGGGGCACTATAAATAACCTGCCACCGGAAGCATTCTGCCTGCCACGGAAGAATTCTACCTGCCATAAATACATTATTCCTGCCACAGAAGCATTCTGCCTGCCACGGAAGAATTCTACCTGCCACAAATACATTATTCCTGCCATAGAAGCATTCTGCCTGCCACTAATCAATTATAATGTATTTACAATGTTTCCTTTGGTTAGAAGTCCTCAAGCACATTAAGGCCTTGGTTATAAGTTGATATAAAAATAAGCTCGAGTTTTGTAGTTACTCGAGAGCATGTTTCATCGTTGGATACGGTTCTTCATTGATTTTTCATAGAATCTACTGTGTCGCTATTAGCCACCAGATACTATTTCACTTCTGACACCATGTAACAGTCAAGATAGCTGACAAGTGAAAACGTGTTTATTTTTCGTGCTCAGTCACGTGATATACATCAACAACTAATGGCTTGCTAGGTAGGGCAGAGTCTAACTTGTCACATGCAGTTTATATCACACATATTTAGAATGAACTCAAGTTAAAATTTATATGGAGTTTATCTATCTGCTTACGATCACGGTTTAGCCCCCACCTAACAAAAATACTATTCCTGTTATAACCCCTACATAATCTCTGCCCCCATCATTTTCCTTTTTCCTTACTAACATCCTCGCATAATTATAACATTATACAACTTCAAATAGAAAAGTAGGCCTTGTTTGAGGGAATGGATCCAGTGACTATTTGTCACCTCAGCACTCCCTTCGACATGCCTTGCAGCAACCTCGTCCCCAGGGCCATCTCCGCTTTCAAGATGGCGGGTGGGCGCGAAGAAGACCCTGGCGTAGAGCAGGCCACGTGACTTCAAAAATATTGGAGATTTTGATTGTTTCAAAATGGCGGCGGGCTCGCTAATTTTGTGGTCACGTGACCTGCACTTCGCCAGGGTCTTCTTCGCGCCCACCCGCCATCTTGAAAGCGGAGATGGCCCTGGGACGAGGTTGGCCTTGCAGTGTTTCATTATTTGTAATATTTTTCCATGTGTGTTTTTAGGTGACTGACAAGATGACAGTACTGGGTTTTCTGATTGTCTGTCTCGGAATTTCTTTGATAACGGCTACGGGTAAGTAAATTACAGACTACACAGCTGTGAGTTATGACCAAATATTAACAAGACGATTCACAAAGTGGTTTTTAACCGACAACAGTAATTAGATGACTCAGAGTTGAGCATGATAAGGATTGTGTTGTCGGCCGAAGCCGCATGCTGGGCCGGGCTAATAATCAATAATAACTTACAATAGTTTCGCTTTCACACGAAAAAAAAAATATGTTCGTTCATGACAGGAGCATATCACCCTGGAGCCTTCATCTTCCTTATTGGGCCTATGACACGGCGTAGTTGCACCTTGAGCTATTTTTAGAATTACTTTTTCAGTGAAAATCACCCGTTGCGAGCACGAGGACAAGGTTGTCATTCATGTTTCAGATTAAAATAAAAGCAGGAATGGACGAGAGGAACGTGGAATAAGAACTAGAACGGCGGAATGTCGTTACTACGAATTATCACTATTGTCCGCGGACGTACACGGAAATCTTTTCGCGGGAGAACGATTCCAAAAATAGCCCAAGGTGTAACTACGCTGTTGTCATTCATCAGCACAGATAGAGGCTCCGGGTGATATGTTCCTGTTCATGATCAATATTTGGGGTAGTGTTCTATTAGGACCAACCGTTCCAACTTACACCTGATTTTGGTTCATTTCAGTGGTCACCCTGAAGAGCGTCCAAACCTTTCTCGATGGAAACGCGGTTTATAACTGTTAGAATGTGTTCTATTTTGCAATGTATGACGTAATTATGACGTGGCATGATGACGTCATAATTGACACGTGACTGTCACTAAAATAAATATTTTTGGATACTTTACACCCCATATAAGTTTATTACGATAGCGTGAATACGTTTGGAGATACATAGGCGGAAATTTGCCTCCTCCCAGGCCACGAACGCCCTGCAAGACTACTTGACGTGTAAAACAGGAAGCTACAGCAGACGCAGAATTCGTCTGAACGGATTATAACGGTCTATAGTGTAAAAAAGTCAATTTATAGCACAAAGACCTTGTTACATATTCCTAGCCCTCAACAACTTTTTATTAACTGGAATGTTTTGTGGCACGTTTTGCTGTTTTTAATTTTTCTTTCAGAAAACACCATATGTACACTTGATCTTGGTTTGTTGGTTGACACGACAAGAAGTATCGAAGAAGAAAATATCCCGACAGTGAAAGCAGCGCTTCAGCATCTCGTACAAAAGTTTGACATCTCAACCGACGGAACACACGTGTCTTTTGAAACGTTCGCCGCGAAAAGCAAGCTTCACAACAAGTTTAATAACGACACTTATCACAGCAAGGAAGCCGTTCTTGATTTGATATCCGACAGTATTAACAAGCTTACACAACCGACCCGCCTTGACTTTGCACTGAAGACTGCAAAGGAGCACATGTTCACAGAGGAGAGTGGACTGAGACCTGGTGTCCGCAGTGCTATGGTTCTGTACACTGATGGCAGATCATACCCTGGCTCAGAAGATTTTTTTCTGGATGTTGTGGCGCTTAAGGTAATTCCATCGACATGGAAATTTTCTAAAACTTTCCCTGATTAATCATTGCGATGTGAAGGAAGGGGTCACCATGGCTGCAAAAGAGATGTGATCGGCTAAAGGTAGCTCACAATTTCTTGCAAAATCAACCAAGAACGACGTTTTTTATTGAAACCTTTAATTCATGGGAGCAGAAAGAACTGGAAAACAAAACTTATAATTATTTTACAGTACTAATTTACAACACATCTGTAGACGAGTTTGAGTCCGGACTTGTTTCTCGCGTGCGTGTTCTCAGTCCAGGAGAAATCTATACTCATTCTATACAAAGAAGATGATTGCTAGACTTCAATAGGGAAAACAAGATAACAATACTCATTCACGAGACACACGACCATTTATCGGAGCGAAGCGCTTTGTCCTGGGCAATTTTCTTTTTTTTTCGCCAACTTCAAGATAGAGGCGTTAAGACTTTTTCTACACAAAAGAAAAATAAATCAAGAATAGCCCCGTTACGCATATTTACGTCAGACTAACTAATTTCACCCCCCAAGCCTCGCTTTCGAAGTCCAAACTTAAAAACCTCAATTTCCATAATTGGGTACAGTAACACCCAGGTTTCTCGCGTGTTTGGTAATCACGTGACCGGCCGACGCCATGGCCTTTTCCCGTCCTAGGGTGGACTTTCCCACAACGGCCACATGCCGAGCTCAGGGTTTGTTTTTTTTGTGTTTTTTTTTCGCCGAAGATGACAATTCGAGCGCGAAGCGCGAGGGGAAGCGCGGAGCGCGAGTGAATCGCACCGGGACCTACTCCAACTCCAGAAACGAGAAGCGAATGACTTTGAGAAAGTCTAGTCCTGGGGACGACCGCGTTGATATCCCAGGTACATACGTTTCTACAGCAACAGTTGATGGGCAATGGGGATATATTATTCCAAGAATAGTAAGTCCAAGGGGGTTGTACATGTAGGACTAGCCTCTTACGCAGACGAACGTTGTCTTGGCTCTGAGGACTGGAAAGATCCCATTTACAGCAATGGCTTAATTTCATTTTAAATTTTCAGATGAAAGCTGTTCGCATTATCGTCGTTGGCATTGGTCCAGACGCCCCAAAACCAAAGTACCGCAGGGTGCTAGAATTGATCGGTGGGAAGAACCTGTTTTTTGTGGACGACTATGCTAACCTTACCGTTGCAACCGATGACATAAAAAAGATGATCTGTCGTAAGTATAATCTGCTCGAAAGCTCGTCTCGGCTTATAGGGGGTTTATAATTTTAATCATTCCTTCGGGAGGGATGAATCCGTGGCCTCATCCTAATGGTTAGTGCGATGGACCCCTGATCGAATAGTCCGGATTTGAGCCTGGCCTGTATCATTGTGTTGAGGTCTTGGGCAAGATACTTTCCCCTACAGTGCCTCTCTCCACCCAGGGCCCGGTTGTTCAAAGGGTGGATAACGCTATCCACCGGATAAATCACTATCCAACGGATAGCGTAGTTTGTTTTGTTAATACTTATCCACTGGATAGCGATTTATCCGGTGGATAGCGCTATCCAGCCTTTGAACAACTGGCCCCCGGAGTATAAATGGGTACTTTTTGGGACAACCTGAGAAAATTGCAACCTGCGATGGACTAACATCCCATCCAGGGGTAGTAGCAATACTCCTGGCCGTTTCATGCTATGGAAACCGGTCGGGAGTTAAGTGCTGGCCTGTTGAGCCACTAAGCTAGGCTTAAAACATTTACTATTAGAGGGCTTAAGCACAGACGTTTTTGAGCCACGGACGGCAACCGGAAGAGGAATGTTCTCGTTTTTGGCGCGCTTTCGTCCCCATCAATGAGTTGGAAAGCCCTCGTTTTAGCATTTACAACTTGACGTTACTGACAAAAAGTCGATAATACGCGCCAAAGAAGAGAACATTCGACTTCCGGTTGACGTGCGTGGCTCAAAAACGTCTGTGCTTAAGCTCTCTACTATTTATTATTCTAGCACCGCAGCCTTGTGAAGACTCTAAGGGAATGGACGTAGCATTTGTGGTGGACAAGACCAGTAGTGTGGGAGTGACGGACTTCTTGTTACTCAAGGGTTTCCTTCTTCAGCTCATTGACGCTCTGCACATCGGTCCAGGTGCTACACACACCGGCATAATCACGTTTAACAAGAAACCAAAAGTTCTAAGTACGTTTGCAAATCATGCGTTGTACAGCAACGACGCCGTCCACCAGTTTGTTGCTAAAATACCCGTCGTACTTGGCGATCGTACTTTCATTGACAGAGCATTGATGGCCGCCGCAAATCAGCTCTTTACCGAGGAGGGAGGGGACCGACCGAAGTACCCAAATGTTCTGATTATTCTAACGGATGGAAGGACCAATCATGACTCAAAACCTTTCTCTGAGATAATTCCTCTGCTAAAGGTTAGGCTAACACACAACCTATAGTTTATACTGGTTCATTTTATGTGTTCTTTAATATTTACCTCCTTCTGTGCATATACAGCTGTTTCGAGAAAGGCTGTCGGAAAAAAGCGCACGCGACAATCCCGAAAGGATTGTGGGTAGTTTAAAGTTCATGGTTCCTTGACTTCAGCATTTCCCGTCAGGGAAATCTGAGAAAATTGGCACGAGACGCCATGGACGTATATTTGCGAGTGCTAAAAGAAAGCAACAAAAGTAGGTTCGACAGCTACAGTGTCAGGAACAGGGGGGGATAGAAACTCCTTATAAATGGTTTGCATAATTACGGACATAGCGGTGCCGGGCAACCGAGTGTGCGTAGTAGCACTCGACTAGTTGCTAAGAGGATTGTCCCACGAGAACTTATTAACAATAAAAAAGCTAGTCAGGCAAGAAATTCACAACTAAAATTAGTATGCATGATAACAAAAATGTGTTTTTCCTGGGTTGTTAAAATAGATTGAAACCACTAAATAATGGTTTCAAACCATAGAAAAACATAAAACAAATACTGGGAAGCCGCAATGAAGTGCGAATGGTCAAAACTGGACAAGATTGAAACGGATTGCGAAAAGGTTAACTTGAAAAACGACGGTCCGACGTTTTTTTGTTTTTTGTTTTTTGAAACGAAACAAGTGGTGATAATGCTTAGAAATCATCTGTGTTTGTTATCCAGATCGGTGTGTATGTTACAGATTTTACATCCCAAATCCATACCTTTTACCAAAGAAAACTGAACATCATTCATTTCTCCAAATTCACCATTTTTTTCTCTTTACAGGCCAAAAATGTTCACATCGTTGCAGTTGGAATTGGCGCGTATGAGGATTTTGAAGGTCAACTGGAAGAAATTGCAGGAAGAATGTTCACAATGCAAGCAACTTTGATGAGCTGTCGGATTTGTTTGATGAAATTCTGGCTGAAACTTGCAGTGAGTAAACTCAGTGCTTTTAAAATTGGCTCGAGTGCTCTTTTGTTAAGTATGTCGTTCGTAATCCACTTTAATCTTCTCAAAAGTCAGTCGGGGCAACAAGTACCAGTTGATCGTGAAATCCCGCCTCGGAGATGGGACTGATCCCGCGGTTTTCATCTCCGAATTTGCTAAGCAACATGACGTATCCTGGAGTACTCGTGAGTGCTCGCGCTAGTTTTTGAGTGGATAAAATGATTCGGAAACTCTTCGAGTGCTTCAACGAAGATTTGCCAAAACCGGCACTTGATCCCCTGACTGGGTTGTCATATGCCTCCCGAACGGCGCCTGCGATGTCGTGACCGGCACTGCCTTGGATGTGCTCTCAACGAATTTCAATGTGTTCCTACCCTTCGCGGGAATCCCGGAGACATAGGAAGAACAAGGCTTAATAATAACATTTAAGGAATAGAAAATGGCGCGAATGTAGGATTAAGCCTTGTTCTTCTGATGTCTCCGGGATTCCTACGAAGGATAGGAACATATTGAAATTCGTTGAGAGAAAGTACTTTGGACTCGGTTCGGATTCCATTTCATGCGACTTCAGTCATTTTGACAGATTTTGACAAATTTCAAGTTACTAGAGAAGAGAAAAGTCACAGAATATATTGAACTGAAGTTGGGTAATTTTCTGTGAGTGTCCCCAGCTCCAGTAGGTTTGCCAGGTTTCACCAAATTCGTAATTTTCGTACGTCTTCTGTGATAATAACAGACTTCAGGGTGTTCCTTCCAAACGTCGAACATCGCATGCACATAAAATTAAATTATAAAAACGTTTAGAGGATAATTAAGTAAAGCAACTGTTTAGACTCGTCCACCAATGCAATCCACCATAAGAAAAAAGATGGCGACTGGTACATTTACCCACAATTCTTAGCGCACGAAAACCCTAACAACGCTCATAAAAACGTACAGAAAAGTTCTAAAAACTCCACACCTAGCATACACAATGTTGTTAGTACAGGGACGAATTTCGCAAAAATATGGCTTTCAGATGTGCCTATTGGCTGTGTTAGGTTCGCAAGGTATTGTGGTAAAATGTACAGCCGCCATCTTTTTTCCTATGGTGTATTCAATGGCAACACTGGCAATAACCAATCACCAATAACTAATAACCAATCTCTTCTCTTAGCTCTCTTGTAAAGTGATTAGCCCTCGACATATATGGGATAGGTGAAGTGTCACTGAATCTCATTGTGTTTTAGCTACGACGCGCTGATGAGCTCCAATAAGAGCGAAATGGCAGCTGTCCGCGTCTGCTCTCTAGTTCTTAGCCCTAATAATGCCAGGTCTAGCTAACCGTGGTGCTGTGTTGAAGAGAACTCCAGTGTCTATTGTTTTTTTTGTTTGTTTGTTTGTTTGTTTTTTTAATTGAAAACCAACCTATTGTTTTCAGGTGTTGATGGTGGATTTTCTCGCTGGAGCTTCTGGTCTGACTGCAGCGTAACTTGTGGTGAAGGATCCCAAACAAGGACCAGAACCTGTACTCACCCCTCTCCCCAAGGGTATGGAGAAGATTGTGAAGGCGATCTACAGGAGACCAGAGATTGTCATGAGAAACCCTGTCCAGTTAGTAAGAATACAATTTTACCGGCCAGGTATCAGCGCCGGCCCGATGCGCCATCTGACGCCATTGATCCTTCTGATTAGAATGGACTTTAACCTATACCTTGTGGTCACCAACAGGAACCCAATCCCTAGGGACGTTGTTCTTTAACTTTTGTTCCCGGGGAGGGGGGAGGACTCCCATACGAAAGTGACGGGGATGCTCGTCGTCCCTTTTAGGGGTGTAAATTACGGATTTTGGTCGCCCTTAGGGTATTCAGGACGGAACGGCGACATTTTTAGCCATCAAGGTATCTTTTAGGGTTGCACGCGAAGAAATAATAAAAAAACACCGTCATACTGTGTGTAATGGTATCTTTAAGGGGTCAAAAAAGGCTTGAGCCACGCCCAGATTGGTCCCTTTTAGGGGTGTAATTTGAAATTTCCGACGAGCATCCCCGTCACCTTCATATGGGAGTCCCCCGGGGCTTTTGTTATCCCAGGCCTTCGCACGGTATTAGGCGGGCTTAAGTCTTCAACCCTGGGTAACGGCCATTATTTTCGTCCCAGACCATTTTTTTACTCTTATGTTGTGGTTATTGTATCTATCTAATATCATTGTCACTGAAACCTTTTTTAGCTGAAAAAGGTCAGATCAGATATTGGGGCCCGCCTGGGGATAGATGAAACGACTAAGGTAAGAATAACACTTGGTCTATCGTAGTTAATTAGAAATAAAACTATCCCTCTTTTGTTTTCGCACCAAACATTTCAGTTGTCGGTTATCCCTCCTGTATGCTAGCTTCGCGCGCGCTCTCCCACTCGATCCCTGAGAAAAATTAGGGACTGCTCGCAGTCTACCTGTATGCATGGAGTACCTTTACTTATTCAGAAGAAGAAAAATCAACAAACATTTCAAATGGGCATAACAAGAATAAGAATCCCAACTGGCAGGAAGCTGACAAGTTGGCTATGTACAATATACCATATACAAATCCAACTAGTGGCTAGTCCAGTCCATGAACTTCTCTTACCTCGCGCTATCTATGGCGGGGTAAGGAGAGTTCAGGGTCTTGACTAACTATAGTGGCGGGATTGAGGGTTTGAACCCAGGGACCTCCGGATTATACGAACCGCACCCTAACCACGTGCCCACCCTACCACCTATACAGATCAGTGTAATAAGAAGGCAACTAAACTAATTCTAATGGATGTATATTTTTCTTATCCGGCAACAGGTTCTGCGTTTGATGTCAGACAAACAGGGAAAAGAGCACGGACGTGGTTTTCCAGTTTGAAGGAGCGATGAACTACTGGTTTTAGGTTAACTGCGGAATAATTGGAATTGTGGGAATTAAACGCAGGTTTTCTTCGTTGTTGTAATGACTGGTTTTAGGGCACGGTTGAATTAAACTCCTTTCAAAAATCTCAAACTTTGCTGGTATATTATTGTCTGGGAGCGAGAGAAGGTGCCTCATGGAACTAACTCGTGTCTTACGCGAATGCCATGCACGTTGCATAAGGTTGAATTCGCAGACAAATATCTGATCCAATGATTCTTTACTTCGATGATGTTTAAGATTCGACCGGGGTGGGGGGGGGGGGGGGGGGGGGGTACGAACAAATTTTTATACGGGGAGGCTCCGCCCCGAGGTCCAAACCCTTACCCTTTGATATACCATTTTTGACTGAAAAGGTAACCCTTTAATATACCTTCAATAGAAAATGGTACCCCTTTCACATACCTACAGTTGCAACACTGCATCCATTTTACAATTTTTAAAAAACTTTTCGCTTGAATAGCCCCTTAAAAATATTGGATGAATCAGCCGTTAGGTGCGTCTGTTCGAGTTATTTTGAAAGGCCCTTTTAAACACCTAAAAGACAGTTTTCCCTACCCTTTTCTATACTTCAACTCGTGAAATCCCTACCCTTTCATATACTTCGAGCCTAAAAAAGTACCACTTTCGTGCGGAGCCTCCCCGTATAGTCCATTATAGGGAGTACCCCCACCCCCCCGGGGATTCGACACAAACAAAATAGATCCCGACCGAAAATAATTCAGCGAAAGATATTCCCATACGAAAACTACATAAAACTCGTATAAAGTACTCGCACGTTGCGAAACGTTTCACTCCTCGTTGATCGTTGACTCGCTCGCTCTACTCGTAACTAACTAACTTCCAAAGAATGCAATGCTCAACGAGAAGTTGATAAATAACTTAAAACCGGGTAGTTAAAGTTAAAAATTGATTTCTTGTTTAAAAACAAACACGACCTGACATCCGATAGTCGCCACCAAGCTGCTCGGTACCTAGGTTTAACACAGTAGCGCATACCTAGATTTAACACAGTAGCGCATGGCAAGCATAGCTTGCGCTATCAGGCCCTATGATCTGGGAAAAACTGAATAGTTATATTAGAACATCCGACACATTGTCAATTTTTTTAAAACGACTCAAGAATGTAAACATAAGTGGTCTTATTGATAATGACTGTGACAATTGCTATCTACGTGAGAACTGGAACATTGGTTACTGGTTAGTGGAACATTGCGTAGCAATGTTTCAGAAAATGATGTGGGCTGCTCGCTCACTCGATTCCACATTCCAAACATTCCTACTTAACTCATTAGTGAGAGTACCAACATCAGTCACACAGATTGGGCGGCAAACTAAAAGGTCGACGTCGATTCGTATGGGGGAGAGGGGATAGTAAAATTACACGATTCGCGAATAGACTTTGAGTGTAATGATTTGAGGGATTGACATTATTTCATATAGGAATATTAAATATTAGGAATCAATATTTTAAAATCATAGACAGATAAGGGGAGGATAATTGAACTCGTGAGACGATCTGAGACCATTCTGCAAAAGACAGCTCAAAATAAATAGATCACGAAGACACGCATACTTGCCTTTTGGCGCCAGAAACCGCTGCGTTTACGAGGGAAATTTCAAGCTGCTGTCGAGTCCGAAAAGAAAGCTTCTCTTGCCATATTCTACCTAACATACATGTACCTGAGTTACGAAACTTCGATTGAGCTTTTGACAACAAAAATACATTGTAACAGAGGTCTAAAACTAGAGGTTTCCATCTCTGGTATTGGGTCTTGTCCCATCAGATTCGCAGTTAGACTATTTTTAGACATTTTTCGCGCGAAACCAGCAGCCAATCACGTTGACCACCGCGACAACCAAATGACTACCAAGTGACAACCGCGACCACCAAATAACTACCAAGTGACCACCGTGACTACCAAATGACTACCAAGTGACCACCGCGACCACCAAATGACTACCAAGTGACCACCGCGACCACCAAATGACTACCAAGTGACCACAGCGACCACCAAATGACTACCAAGTGACCACCGCGACCACCAAATGACTACCAAGTGACCACCGCGACCACCAAATGACTACCAAGTGACCACCGCGACCACCAAATGACTACCAAGTGACCACCGCGACCACCAAATGACTACCAAGTGACCACCGCGACCACCAAATGACTACCAAGTGACCACCGTGACCACCAAATGACTACCAAGTGACCACCGCGACCACCAAATGACTACCAAGTGACAACCGCGACCACCAAATGACTACCAAGTGACCACCGCGACCACCAAATGACTACCAAGTGACCACCGCGACCACCAAATGACTACCAAGTGACCACCGCGACCACCAAATGACTACCAAGTGACCACCGCGACCACCAAATGACTACCAAGTGACCACCGCGACCACCAAATGACTACCAAGTGACCACCGCGACCACCAAATGACTACCAAGTGACCACCGCGACCACCAAATGACTACCAAGTGACCACCGCGACCACCAAATGACTACCAAGTGACCACCGCGACCACCAAATGACTACCAAGTGACCACCGCGACCACCAAATGACTACCAAGTGACCACCGCGACCACCAAATGACTACCAAGTGACCACCGACCACCAAATGACTACCAAGTGACCACCGCGACCACCAAATGACTACCAAGTGACCACCGCGACCAAATGACTACCAAGTGACCACCGCGACCACCAAATGACTACCAAGTGACCACCGCGACCACCAAATGACTACCAAGTGACCACCGCGACCAAATGACTACCAAGTGACCACCGCGACCACCAAATGACTACCAAGTGACCACCGCGACCACCAAATGACTACCAAGTGACCACCGCGACCACCAAATGACTACCAAGTGACCACCGCGACCACCAAATGACTACCAAGTGACCACCGCGACCACCAAATGACTACCAAGTGACCACCGCGACCACCAAATGACTACCAAGTGACCACCGCGACCACCAAATGACTACCAAGTGACCACCGCGACCACCAAATGACTACCAAGTGACCACCGCGACCACCAAATGACTACCAAGTGACCACCGCGACCACCAAATGACTACCAAGTGACCACCGCGACCACCAAATGACTACCAAGTGACCACCGACCACCAAATGACTACCAAGTGACCACCGCGACCACCAAATGACTACCAAGTGACCACCGCGACCACCAAATGACTACCAAGTGACCACCGCGACCACCAAATGACTACCAAGTGACCACCGCGACCACCAAATGACTACCAAGTGACAACCGCGACCACCAAATGACTACCAAGTGACCACCGCGACCACCAAATGACTACCAAGTGACCACCGCGACCACCAAATGACTACCAAGTGACCACCGCGACCACCAAATGACTACCAAGTGACCACCGACCACCAAATGACTACCAAGTGACCACCGCGACCACCAAATGACTACCAAGTGACCACCGCGACCACCAAATGACTACCAAGTGACCACCGACCACCAAATGACTACCAAGTGACCACCGCGACCACCAAATGACTACCAAGTGACCACCGCGACCACCAAATGACTACCAAGTGACCACCGCGACCACCAAATGACTACCAAGTGACCACCGCGACCACCAAATGACTACCAAGTGACCACCGCGACCACCAAATGACTACCAAGTGACCACCGCGACCACCAAATGACTACCAAGTGACCACCGCGACCACCAAATGACTACCAAGTGACCACCGCGACCACCAAATGACTACCAAGTGACCACCGCGACCACCAAATGACTACCAAGTGACCACCGCGACCACCAAATGACTACCAAGTGACCACCGCGACCACCAAATGACTACCAAGTGACCACCGCGACCACCAAATGACTACCAAGTGACCACCGCGACCACCAAATGACTACCAAGTGACCACCGCGACCACCAAATGACTACCAAGTGACCACCGCGACCACCAAATGACTACCAAGTGACCACCGCGACCACCAAATGACTACCAAGTGACCACCGCGACCACCAAATGACTACCAAGTGACCACCGCGACCACCAAATGACTACCAAGTGACCACCGCGACCACCAAATGACTACCAAGTGACCACCGCGACCACCAAATGACTACCAAGTGACCACCGCGACCACCAAATGACTACCAAGTGACCACCGCGACCACCAAATGACTACCAAGTGACCACCGCGACCACCAAATGACTACCAAGTGACCACCGCGACCAAATGACTACCAAGTGACCACCGACCACCAAATGACTACCAAGTGACCACCGCGACCACCAAATGACTACCAAGTGACCACCGCGACCACCAAATGACTACCAAGTGACCACCGCGACCACCAAATGACTACCAAGTGACCACCGCGACCACCAAATGACTACCAAGTGACCACCGCGACCACCAAATGACTACCAAGTGACCACCGCGACCACCAAATGACTACCAAGTGACCACCGCGACCACCAAATGACTACCAAGTGACCACCGCGACCACCAAATGACTACCAAGTGACCACCGACCACAAATGACTACCAAGTGACCACCGCGACCACCAAATGACTACCAAGTGACCACCGCGACCACCAAATGACTACCAAGTGACCACCGCGACCACCAAATGACTACCAAGTGACCACCGCGACCACCAAATGACTACCAAGTGACCACCGCGACCACCAAATGACTACCAAGTGACCACCGCGACCACCAAATGACTACCAAGTGACCACCGCGACCACCAAATGACTACCAAGTGACCACCGCGACCACCAAATGACTACCAAGTGACCACCGCGACCACCAAATGACTACCAAGTGACCACCGCGACCACCAAATGACTACCAAGTGACCACCCCGACCACCAAATGACTACCAAGTGACCACCGCGACCACCAAATGACTACCAAGTGACCACCGCGACCACCAAATGACTACCAAGTGACCACCGCGACCACCAAATGACTACCAAGTGACCACCGCGACCACCAAATGACTACCAAGTGACCACCGCGACCACCAAATGACTACCAAGTGACCACCGCGACCACCAAATGACTACCAAGTGACCACCGCGACCACCAAATGACTACCAAGTGACCACCGCGACCACCAAATGACTACCAAGTGACCACCGCGACCACCAAATGACTACCAAGTGACCACCGCGACCACCAAATGACTACCAAGTGACCACCGCGACCACCAAATGACTACCAAGTGACCACCGCGACCACCAAATGACTACCAAGTGACCACCGCGACCACCAAATGACTACCAAGTGACCACCGCGACCACCAAATGACTACCAAGTGACCACCGCGACCACCAAATGACTACCAAGTGACCACCCACCAAATGACTACCAAGTGACCACCGCGACCACCAAATGACTACCAAGTGACCACCGCGACCACCAAATGACTACCAAGTGACCACCAAATGACTACCAAGTGACCACCGCGACCACCAAATGACTACCAAGTGACCACCGCGACCACCAAATGACTACCAAGTGACCACCGCGACCACCAAATGACTACCAAGTGACCACCGCGACCACCAAATGACTACCAAGTGACCACCGTGACCACCAAATGACTACCAAGTGACTGACCACCAAATGACTACCAAGTGACCACCGCGACCACCAAATGACTACCAAGTGACCACTGACCCAACGACCACAAATGACTACCAAGTGACCACCGCGACCACCAAATGACTACCAAGTGACCACCACGACCATTAAATGACTACCAAGTGACCACCGTGACTACCAAATGACTACCAAGTTACCACCGCGACCACCAAATGACTACCAAGTGACCACCACGACCACCAATTGACTACCAAGTGACCTCCGCGACCACCAAATGACTACCAAGTGACCACCGTGTCCACCAAATGACTACCAAGTGACCACCGCGACCACCAAATGACTACCAAGTGAACACCGCGACCACCAAATGACTACCAAGTGACCACCGTGACCACCAAATGACTACCAAGTGACCACCGTTACCACCAAATGACTACCAAGTAACCACCGTGACCACCAAATGACTACCAAGTGACCACTGTGACCACCAAATGACTACCAAGTGTCAACCGCGACCACCAAATGACTACCAAGTGACCACTGTGACTACCAAATGACTGCCAAGTGTCCACCGTGACCACCAAATGTCTACCAAGTGACCACCGCGACCACCAAATGACTACCAAGTGACCACCGTGACCACCAAATGACTACCAAGTGACCACCGTTACCACCAAATGACTACCAAGTAACCACCGTGACCACCAAATGACTACCAAGTGACCACCGTGACCACCAAATGACTACCAAGTGTCAACCGCGACCACCAAATGACTACCAAGTGACCACTGTGACTACCAAATGACTGCCAAGTGTCCACCGTGACCACCAAATGACTACCAAGTGACCACCGTGACCACCAAATGACTACCAAGTGACCACAGCGACCACCAAATGACTATCAAGTGACCACCGCGACCACCAAATGAGCACCAAGTGACAACCGCGACCACCAAATGACTACCAAGTGACCACCGTTACCACCAAATGACTACCAAGTAACCACCGTGACCACCAAATGACTACCAAGTGAACACCGCGACCACCAAATGACTACCAAGTGACCACCGTGACCACCAAATGACTACCAAGTGACCACCGTTACCACCAAATGACTACCAAGTAACCACCGTGACCACCAAATGACTACCAAGTGACCACCGTGACCACCAAATGACTACCAAGTGTCAACCGCGACCACCAAATGCCTACCAAGTGACCACCGTGACTTCCAAATGACTACCAAGTGACCACCGCGACCATTAAATGACTACCAAGTGACCACCGTGACCACCAAATGACTACCAAGTGACAACCGCGACCACCAAATGACTACCAAGTGACCACCGTGACCACCAAATTACTACCAAGTGACAACCGCGACCACCAAATGACTACCAAGTGACCACCACGACCACCAAATGACTACCAAGTGACCACCGCGACCACCAAATGACTACCAAGTGACCACCGCGACTTCTAAATGACTACCAATTGACCACCGCGACTACAAAATGACCACCAAGTGACCACCGCGACCACCAAATGACTACCAAGTGACCACCGTGACTACCAAATGACTACCAAGTGACCACCGCGACCATCAAATGACTACCAAGTGACCACCGCGACCACCAAATGGCTACCAAGTGACCACTGCGACTACCAAATGACTACCAAGTGACCACCGCGACTTGCAAATGACTACCAAGTGACCACTGCGATCACCAAATGACTACCAAGTGACCAAGTGACCACCGCGACCACCAAATGACTACCAAGTGACCACCGTGACCACCAAATGACCACGGTCCGAGTGACCACTAGCTGCGAATGCAAGATGACCTTAATTAGTTTTGGCCTTAATTATTTTTGTCCTTAGTTAGTTTTGGGCTTAATGAGTTTTGACCTTAATTACTTTTGGGCTTATTGTGTTTTGGCCTTTAAATGTGTTCTGGCCTCAATGAGTTATGGCTTAGGGTTGTCAACCTCACAAAAGCATCATTTGACGTACAAGCACTGTAACATGTAAAATAATCATCCCAGTTCCTTAAAAACTCTAAGGCCATCTCCATAAAATGTTTTGTTTCCCATCGCCCGACCGACCCAATTTTTTCAAAAAGTTAAAAAAGAAAGTTTCTGATTCATTATTTGCCTGCGCCCTTTTCTCGGGTGTTTCCAAGTTTAATATGCTTTGTTTACATCTTAAAGACACTCTTTGACATCTAAATCAGCCCAGTAATGACGTCTTCGAACACCTTTCAGGTGGTATCGGCTCGTTGCAAAATGGTGGTCACGGGGAAGATATAATCAAGGCTCGCTTGAAATTATTTATGTATAATTTGTCAATATTTCGTTTCTCGGCTTTTCTTTTTTTTACCGACTGACCAACCGACCCACTTTCACGAGAGAGAGGCCGATGGGAGACAAAACATTTTATCGACAAATGCTTGTAAATATGGTAAATCTAGTCTCCGGTTTTGACGTCACATTTGCTCGACCCAGGACCCCAATTTGCGCGGTGGTGAACATGGAACACCTGACTTTAAACAACTGTAGAAACGCGGGGATTTTATCAATCACGATAATTTTTTCGCAGACGTGATCGGGGCAATAGATAGATTTTAATGAGCGAAAGAATTTTGGGGGTTAGTTGCACTTTAAGACTTTTTAAAACGTTTTTTTAAGACAGTTTTAAAAAAACGTTACCAAGTAATAAGAAAAACCTGATCTTGCGTCTTTCAGAGTTCCACATTTTTCACGAAAGTGCAGCCATATGTCTTGATTGGAAATCATATCACTCAATTCCCCTCCTTCGCAGTAATGCGCTATCATCCACTGCTGGAGAGTTGAGGCGAAAACAACCTCGCCCCCAGGACTATCTCCGCTTTCAAGATGGCGGGTGGGCTGCCAGAAGAAGTTGTTTCCTTCTCTTTAGATAATTAGGCGCTGATAGGAGGTTTCTCTTTAAATGCTAATTCCTTATAAGGACGCCCCATTCCTAAAACGGTCGTTACTTTGATGTAATCCCACCCTTACGAGTGCCATGCCTCATAGACTCATACACAAAAAAATATTTCTTCCCACCTTCAAGGTTGACTCAGTTTCATGAAAGCAAAAAACCTTTCACACAATGCTTGCTTTTCTATTGTGGCTAGCATCATCCACGTCAGTCACCCAGCTCGTAACCAACACATCTAAGATAATGTGAGGCAAATAAATCAGGGTAAGGTTAATCGGAAAGACTATTATTAAAGTCACGGAAAGGGGACAACAATCAAGTTTGAAGGGGGGCTAGGGAAGATTGCTTTAACGTTTCGAAATCATAAAAATAGGTGGTAGTACAAAATGGTTGCCTGAAATGGAAAGAGCATGATGAAATTAGTAAGGTTGCCAATTTTGAGACCGCTGATGCGTAAGCGTGATATTTTATAGTGGTTTGAAAGTTTGAAAAATTGAAAGGATTTGTATGGCTGGATGGCAAGGCTTGCCATCCAGCATACAAATCCTTTCAATTTTTGGAACTTTCAAACTACCATAAAATATCACGCGTTGGCAACCTTACTAATTTCATCATGCTCTTTCCATTTGTGGCAACCATTTTGTACTACCACCTATTTTTATGCTTGACATGGTCATGTGACCGTATTATGCAAAGGAACTATTTGATCTCGTCACTGAATCGAAATGTTTCATAACCGAAGTCAGAAAATTTATTGCGGCAAAAGTCATGAGATGTGACGTTATTTGACAATCAACGTAAAACTTTCACAACAGAAGTTGCAAAGTTTCGCAGCAAAAGCCCGTCCTTATGTCAGTAGTCATTCACCGTAAAAGTTTCACAAAGATAATTGCAAAGGTTCGGCATCATTACTGTAACTAGCTCGTCAACTGTTTCGCAAACATGATTACAATGTTTTACAAGAAAACCATTAATGTACAGGGGACAATCAACATAATGAGGTTTTACAAACTTATAATCGCAGTCTTGAAGCAAAATGATGACCCATCTTCTCTGGTGTACCAGTCCATGCATGATATATGATAACTTTTGCGGCATCTTCGGTTATGGTTCTCAGTCATCGAGCACGCTATTTTTAAATCTGAAAAATGAGCCCGTCTACCTTTAGCCTGCGTAGCTGGCAGTCTTGTTGGCGCGCGAAGTAAAAATTCCGAAGCGGCAAAGCCGCGAAAGCGAGCGCGAGAGTCTGGGGCGGGGAGGTCTGGAAGGTCTTTCAACCGGCTCCGCCCCAGACTCTCGCGGCTTCTCCGCTTACGAATTTTGCTTCGCGCGCCAACAAGACCGCCAGCTACGCAGGCTAGTCTACCTTATTCTCACTTATTTTCGCGAAGAAACGTGAAAATAAAAACGATATTTTCGTGAAATTTTAAAGGCTTTGAGCCCTTTTTTCTCTGAAATCGCGAAAACAAAGCCTCGCGAAATACGGATCTGTCGATTTCGTAGTACGCGCGAAAATTAGTGAGAATAAGGTATATAAAAGGTAACAAACCGTACAATACCTCTGATATCCCCTTCCCGTTCCACCGCCCGGGCCCTCACCGAACCATCTCTCTACAGGCCAGTGATATTTGTTCAGTATAGAATGCGGAGAAAATAGTGGGGTTTTTTGCCTGAAAAGCAACAACCATTCATTGAAAGGCGTCAAAACTCCCGGCGTATCACATTGAACGAATCGAACGAAATTTTAATCGAACTGAATCGAACGATTGAATTCGATTTTGTTCGGTCATCGAACGAAATCGAGCACATATTTTTTGTGAGTTCGATTTCCGAAATCCGGAATTTGTTCGATTTTTTTTTGTTTTGTTATACATTGCCAGTGTCTAGATACCCGGCAGCCGGGAAGTGTTTTCAAAAAACTAGATACCCGGCAGTCTGAAATTCTAATAGAATGTACACGAAAGGTATCTCATTTAATTCTTCTGAGAATAGTCTTTCTTTGTTTAGAAATGTCAAGCGATTTCAAACATAGCCTGCGAGCAAGCTCTCTTGGCGTTTTCGATCGTAGTTGAGGAATTTTTCGAGCTTGGGCATATTCAGTAAATATCGATGTTTTCGACACTTAAAAATATTCGTGCTCTGACTCACAAAAATTATCATTGAAACCCCCTGAAAGTATTCGATCTTTGGTCAGAAATGCCAAGCGATTTTAAACAATGTTTTGGTTTTGTAATTGACAAAATGTCCGAGCTTTGTTCTCAGCACTTAGAAAATTCGTCGTGTGACTCACGGGCACGGTTTTTCAAAAAACTATATACCCGGCAGTCAGAACCTCTGACCGTTTTTCCACGAAAATTTTCATTCGAACCTGCTGAGAGTATTCGATGAGTAGCGGTGAGGGTAAAAGATGGAATGAGTTTGCGGAATGGCATGTGGCATGACTTGCGGAATGGCATAATTATGCGGAATAAATTACTTAAAGAAAGACATTAACTGCAAATAACCGCTTTACGTAATGTTACGGGCTCAAACATACGATCTTGTCACGTTTTCAAGATGGCGGCTGTTCGGTGACAAGAAGGTTAACCCATTTACAACGCCACTTTTGCGTTCGTCGTAGCCATATTTTTCGGTCAACACAAAGAAAAATTATCCTTCAAGTGATATTCTGTATTCTGGAGGTAAATTATTTTAGTTATCAGGTTGTATTTTTTGGAAGAAATCCATCACTTATGTGTGTTTTATTTTTTTATTGCTGCAAAGTTTACACAGGAAATGGCGTTTATATATGAAACTGCGTGGTGGAATTTGCCGAAAATGTCGGCAAGTTGCTCTTCGAATGTGCATGAATCCACTAGATAGAAGTTGCCTCTAAGCGCGACTTATCTTCTTGGCGAATTTAGTGCTCGAAGTTGGGTTGCTCTCGCAGGCTACAGTCACACAGTCTATCATCAAATCCAATTTTATTGATATCTTCTGAGAGCTGCTGTTTTCCAAGAAATCATAGCACCCATATAACTGGCAAAATATAACCCATCGATCTGGATCTGTCATGGATTTATGCTTACTCAAATAATTTTATAATTCGTGAACTTTCATTTCTTGCACGGAATCGACACAGAACACTTCTTCCTCAAAATAAAATACAACCTGATAACTAAAATAATTTACCTCCACAATACAGAATATCACTTAAAGGATAATTTTCTTTGTTTTGACCGAAAAATATGGCTACCACGAACACAAAAGTGGTGAACCTATACGCTTCTTGTCACCAAACAGCCGCCATCTTGAAGAACAATATCGTATGGTTTGAGCCCGCAGCATTACGTAAAGCGGTTATTTGTAGTTAATGTATTTCTTTAAGTAATTTATTCCGCATAATTATGCCATTCCGCAAGTCATGCCACATGCCATTCCGCAAACTCATTCCGCCTATTACCCTCACCGGATGAGTAGTCCCTCATTTTCTCAGGGATCGATCACGATGTGAGCGTTTGTGCTTAAGCTCCCTAATTAGGTTTTTCACCGGGTTTTAATAGACACGGTTATGCAAATGAACTGAACAGCGAATTATACTTGAAGTCGATATAGTTTAACCAGCTTCAAAAAATTTACTCTGACGAAGGGCTAACGCTCGAAGCGTCAGCTTTCTAAATTCGCCACGGCGGTTAATTTACTGCGGACCTTTATCAACTTCAAGTTGATGATTTTACTGAAACTACGTACACTGTACGTGATGTGCGACTTTCTCAATTCTTTTACATGTAATCCGTGTAATCCGCAAATTGTTCGGCAAACTTTTGATTGTGTTTCGAGAGTAGTTTTGTAGACTCTTTCACCTCTATCAAACTATAACAAAATTCTCGAATCTGACTGGTTATCAGCAGGCCTGATTTGAGCATTAATTGGACAGTTTACGCGTCATGCCTAGTGTTATTGGACAGTTTACGCGTCATGCCTAGTGTTATTGGACAGTTTACGCGTCATGCCTAGTGTTATTGGACAGTTTACGCGTCATGCCTAGTGTTAAGGGCAGTTGCACTTGAATGGGTTCCTTTGTTCGTGCATCTCGGTCAAATACAAACTCAATCGTTATGTTTTTTATTCACAAAACAATTAACCATTTAACGTTTTTTCCTCGAATTTTGTTATAGTTATGATTAATTGGTAACAGAACTTCGTGTCGTCCAATTCGGTCTGTGATCATACTCGTGATAAACAAATCAGGTCGTCCGATTTTGTTATCACTCGTATGATTACAGACCGAATCGGACTCCACTCAGCCCTATTACCATTACTAATAATTGCCTCCTAGACTCCACCCACTTTCTGCGTTATTACTTAAAAAAACTACTGGTCGAGGTTTGGTCTGGACCCGTTCGAATCCGAAAAGTCTGCATGAAAAATTGATGTACACATTTCCTGAAGCGACGAGTGGGTTAATTTTCATGGTTTCCCTAGTCCAGTCCCTGAACTCTCTCTTTACCCCGCAGTCCCTATGGGCGGGGGTAAGAGAGAGTTCAGGGACTGGACTAGGGTTTCCTCACAAATCTTCAGCTTTTACAGCCAAACAGTTAACCGGTTCTTTAGAAACTTGAGATAAGCCATAAAATAAAAGGACGAGACTTCTTTTATTGCACATACACAAGAAGCGAGCCATAATGAACTTTAAAGGACTGAATGAGATATTCAATTCATTATTTTTGTTGAACAATAGCCATTCAGGATAAACAGACCGAAAATAATGGCCATTCTTTTGAGGTTGTTTATACTTCTTATTCTTACGGTTCACTGATATATAAGGACTGCAGAGACTGTCTCGCCATTCACAGTGCATTGAAACGTTTTGCGACTCAGCCTAGCGATACTTGAATCCAGCCAAGCTTATACCAGGTAAGATCAATTCTCTATCAATTCGCTATAGCAGACGTACAGTGCTGGGTTGCAACTGACCTCAGATTCCGGGGGCTCGCCACGCACACACATCGGGCAATAACAACGCGTACCGTGAAATTGAGTAAATTGGCCCCAGCCACGTTCATTCTTAGCGACAAAACTCTGAGTACACTCTTTTGTTTTATAAGAACCTTTTTTATAAGAACGTTGAGGGTGAGATTGACCAAAATGTTAAGAACATGCTAAGAACATAGCCAGGTTGAGACTTAGCTAAGAACATTTTTATTCACTAGATATCTCAGTGAATACGCAGTTCAAATCAGCTCAAAATACTTGAAGTGCATATTTTTTTATAGTAACAACATGAGCTTCTATCACATAAAATGTTAATACCATTTTCATGGTCACGTTCGAATCGTTTTTGTAAAATTGATTTTATTCTATACCATGTAACTTAAGAACATGTTAAGAACGTTATGGTTCTCATCAAGCACGCTATTTTTAAATCTGAAAAATGAGCCCGTCTACCTTTAGCCTGCGTAGCTGGCGGTCTTGTTGGCGCGCGAAGTAAAAATTCCGAAGCGGCAAAGCCGCGAAAGCGAGCGCGAGAGTCTGGGGCGGGGAGGTCTGGAAGGTCTTTCAACCGGCTCCGCCCCAGACTCTCGCGGCTTCTCCGCTTACGAATTTTGCTTCGCGCGCCAACAAGACCGCCAGCTACGCAGGCTAGTCTACCTTATTCTCACTTATTTTCGCGAAGAAACGCGAAAATAAAAACGATATTTTTCGTGAAATTTTAAAGGCTTTGAGCCCTTTTTTCTCTGAAATCGCGAAAACAAAGCCTCGCGAAATACGGATCTGTCGATTTCGTAGTACGCGCGAAAATTAGTGAGAATAAGGTATATAAAAGGTAACAAACCGTACAATACCTCTGATATCCCCTTCCCGTTCCACCGCCCCGGGCCCTCACCGAACCATCTCTCTACAGGACAGTGATATTTTGTTCAGTATAGAATGCGGAGAAAATAGTGGGGTTTTTTGCCTGAAAAGCAACAACCATTCATTGAAAGGCGTCAAAACTCCCAGCGTATCACATTGAACGAAATCGAGCGAAATTTTAATCGAACTGAATCGAACGATTGAATTCGATTTTGTTCGGTCATCGAACGAAATCGAACACATATTTTTTGTGAGTTCGATTTCCGAAATCCGGAATTTGTTCGATTTTTTTGTTTGTTATAGACACCCAGCAGTCTGAAATTCTAATAGAATTTACACGAAAGGTATCTCATTTAATTCTTCTGAGAATAGTCTTTCTTTGTTTGACCCTTGTTTAGAAATGTTAAGCGATTTCAAACATCATTTTGGCTTCGTAGTTGAGGAATTTTTCCAGCTTGGGCATATTATAAAATATTGATGTTTTCGACACTAAAAATATTCGTTGCTCTGACTCACAAAAATTATCATTGAAGCCCCCTGAGAGTATTCGATGTTGGTCAGAAATGCCAAGCGATTTTAAACAATATTTTGGTTCCGTGATGGCCGCAGCAAAATTTTGTTGAGAATATTATAAATAAAAAAATCGTATGAACTGCTCGTGCAATTCGTTATTTATGGGCACGAGTGATGTTTTGAAAGTTCTCAAAATTGCACGAGCCTTTAGGCGAGTGCTATTTGAGAACTTTCAAAACATCACGAATTGCACGGCGCGTTCATACGATTTCCTATACATATCCAATGGCCTCTAAGTCAATCAAAACTCTAGAAATGCATTATCCAATGGTTCAGTTTTTAATAATTAGATTTATAAGCTGATTACGTGAGGCATGTGATGTTCTTTTTTTCAAGAGCACACAGTTCGTTATATTTTGAGAAGGTTGCCGGCACTACTGAGTACCAAAATTTTCTGGTCGGGAAAAATAAATGCTGAAGAGCTTTCCAACTAATTGCCGTAGGGATGAAAGCGCACCAAATACAAGAACATTCTACTTTCGGTTGCCGACCGCGTCTCAAGCGTTTGTGGTTAAGCTCCCTAATTAGGTTTTTCACCGGGTTTTAATGAGACAGTTATGCAAATGAACTGAACAGCGAATGATTATGTCAACTTGAAGTCGATATAATTAACCAACTTCAAAAAATTTACTCTGACGAAGGGCTAACGCTCGAAGCGTCAGCTTTCTAAATTCGCCACGGCGGTTAATTTACTGCGGACCTTTATCAACTTCAAGTTGATGATTTTACTGAAACTACGTACGTGATGTGCGACTTTCTCAATTCCTTTACATGTAATCCGTGTAATCCGCAAATTGTTCGGCAAACGTTTGATTGTGTTCCGAGAGTAGTTTTGTAGACTCTTTCACCTATTAGTAATGGTAAGGGTTTTTTAATGCTCAAATCAGGCCTGCTGATAACCAATCAGATTCGAGAATTTTGTTATAGTGTTAATAATTGCCTCCTATGCTCCACCTCCTTTTTGCGTTATTACTTAAAAAAAACTACTGGTCGAGGTTTGGTCTGGACCCGTTCGAATCCGAAAAGTCTGCATGAAAAATTGATATACATTTCCTGAAGCGACGAGTGGGTTAATTTTCATGAGTTTCCCTCACAAATCTTCAGCCTTTACAGCCAAACAGTAGTTAGTACCGGTTCTTTAGAAACTTGAGATAAGCCACAAAATAAAAGGACGAGACTTCTTTTATTGCACAGACAAGAAGCGAGCCATAATGAACTTTAAAGGACTGAATGAGATATTCAATTCATTATTTTAATTTGTTGAACAATAGCCATACAGGATAAACCGGCAGACCGAAAAGAATGGCCATTCTTTTGAGGTTGTTTATGCTTCTTATTCTCAAGGTTTAATATATAAGGACTGCAGAGTCTGTCTCGCCATTCACAGTGCATTGAAAACGTTTTGCCGACTCAGCCTAGCGATACTTGAATCCAGCCAAGCTTATACCAGGTAAGATCAATTCTCTATCAATTCGCTATAGCAGACGTACAGTGCTGGGTTGCAACCTCAGATTCCGGGGGGTCGCTACTTGATCGGGCAAAAACGCGTACCGTGAAATTGAGTAAATTGGGCCCAGCCACGTTCATTCTTAGCGACAAAACTCTGAGTACACTCTTTCTTTTTATAAGAACCTTTTTATAATGAGGCTGAGATTGACCAAAATTTTAAGAACATGCTAAGAACATAGCCAGGTTGAGACTTAGCTAAGAACATTTTTATTCACTTGTTTCTTGCATCGAGCTCTAAATACAATATTCCAGTATCCTTTCAAAACATTAACAAAATGTAACATTTCAGATATCTCAGTGAATAAGCAGTTCAAATCAGCTCAAAATACTTGAAGTGCATATTTAAAAAAAAGAGTGTAGTTCGGTTCTAACTTTTTTAGTCTGTTGATGAGACCAGTCTAAAGAGGCTCAATATTGAACAGTACTGGCTTCATGGTCATTTGGTGCTGGGATTTATTTTTTTCTGTAATTTCGCTAGCCTGCGTGCAGACGTCTCCTATTTCCTTGCTCGTCTGCACGCAGGCTATAATTTTCCGACTGTTGAGAGCGAGTGAAAGGGTCTGTGAACCGCAACAAAAAATAGCACGCCACGCCGTATAGCTAAAATGGCGTTTCATCGGGTATTTTATGTGGCAGATCGGTGTCTACGGACATTTTCTAAAGTTCAAGGTCACCGAAACTATTGGAGTAAACAGAGTAAAGTTTTACTTCTTTTATTGGGGATTCAGTTGGTCGGTTTTCATGTCAGAATACCGAACATGGCGCACCCTGGGACTCAATTATTCTGGAAGGTGCACCGACAGAACTATGGTACAGTTGACAGACTCCCGATAACTCGAACTCTCGGCAACTCGAATCTCCCGCTAACTCGACGTTTTCCCTTCGGTCATTTCCTTACTAATTTTGCCTTCGATGCCTTTCATGTACTGTAATCCCTATCTTGACAAGCTGTTGACAGACACTTTACAGTCCTTATGCAATGAGAACTAAAGGATTAAAGTATTATCTTTTGTGGGCCGCCAGATTGTGATCGTTATATTGGGAATATCGTTATATCGAGTATCGTTAAATCGGGAGTTTTCTCCATATATTTACTGTAACATTTGCCGGGCTGTCAAATGTTGATTGTTATACCGGGAACATCGTTATATCGAGTATCGTTATATCGAGGTTCCACTGTAGTTAACTCTTTCACTCCCAAGAGTGCCAAGTTCAAAATTGAGGAACAAATCTTGAATTTCATTTTGCAAAATTTTCAAACACAAACAGCACCACATGAAAGTACCGCTCAATGGCTTTCATTTGAATGGTCACACACTAGGGTTTCATCCACAGACTTAAGGTTACTGTAAACCTTCGAGGGTGCCTTCCGGGAAATCTTTCCTATGCGCGTTGTTTTAGAAGAAACCCTAGAAAACTATATATCACTGCAAAGGTAATGGAATGAAGAATCCGATAAAAGCACTATTTGTGTCCGTTTTTGTTCTGTTAGGCGCGCGCAAGCCTTCAAACGCAAAACTGACAGTGTCTGCTTAACTGACTTACAAGCCTTCGCGTTACCGCGGACAACAAAACAATCTGGACTACATCATTCAGGAGATAATGGCTGACAAAGAGTGTCAGGCTTTTTCAATACTCTTATTGGTTCCGAAAAAATCTATTTTAAAGTTAGACAATGGATATTTTTTCGATGCGTTTCACGCGCTGGGACGCCACGCGAAAAATATTTAGAATTTCGTTAAAGCCTCACACAGTTTGGTGCATTAATGTCTAACAAACATTTTGGCCAAATTTCATTAAAATCCAACAAATCTACATACCCTGTTAATTCATTTGAAGAGAGGGAATTCACACAAAAACAAATCCGGAGTTTTGGGCAGAAAAGATTTTTGTAGTTTTCACACTTAATTTAAAAGCGGGTGTGAATGCGGTCATGCCGCCGACCAATAGAACACAACATAGGAATCCCCAGAGAGCCTCGTGACAAAGCAGTCAATTGAAATTCACGGGAAACGACATTTTCATGCTTAGCGCGACAGGAGAATATTGGGGAAAGTGAAGTCTGGCGCACAAAATTCATCGGCGAAACCGAATCAGTGGAAAAGAAAACAACCGCAGCGGAATGCACGGGAAGAACAAAGGAAGAAAATGGCTGGCGAAAGTGGCGTCGACGAAACTGAAATTGATCCAAAGCAAGCGTTGTTTGCGGCTATAAATGCACGCGGGTATTAAAGCTTTCCTTGATAACAGCCCTTTCCTCTCTTTTTCTCCATAAACGGCGTCATAAATTACAAGACAAGTATAAAAACAAGAAACAAAGCGACGTGAAATACGAGGCGCGGGGTGAGATTGCCGTGAAAAAAAGTCACGGGGAGCTCTGCGGTTGACACATTCTAATTGTTTTATAACACCTTAGTGGATTTTTTACTTTTATTTGAAGACACGTTTTTGTCGATAACTCGTGCGCATTTCAAGTTTTTCAAATTATTATTTTTGGAAAATGCAGAAAAAATAATATTCTTTAATTTGGCTTGAAAAACAAATTTTGCAAAAAATCGTCCCTTGAAGGTTGACAGTAACCTTAAAAGTTACAGCCACATTTATTGACTCAAGGTTTGACTCTGGGAGTGAAAGGGTTAAGATTGGGGATGATTGTAGGCTCGATTACCAGCCGCTGTTCGGGAAAATGAGCCCACGCTCATCTGGCGGAAATGCGACGAATTTGGAAAATTTGGGCTTGATAAATTAATCTTGTGGGGTACGATTATAGCTGCAAAAAAAACCCCGGGGTGTCTAATCGAACAAAATCGAACAAAAAACCAATCGAACGCAATCGAACACCGATCGTTCGATTGCGTTCGGCAATCGAACATAATCGAACATCTAATTTTGTGTGAGTTCGATTATCGAACAAAATCGAGCACAATCGAACAAAATCGAACTCATTCGAACAAAATCGCACAAAATCGAACGCAATCGAACCGAATCCGGTTCGATTTTCTTCGGACCAATATATGGGTTTAATGGAAATATCTCTCAAAAACTCTTTGCTCATCTCATGAATCTATGTAATGGGGTGTTTTGTAAATTGTCGAGTGATTTTTGCGTATGTTTTGGAGGAAATAGATTTTCTCAAAGGATTTGTAAAATTTGGCAAATAAGAAATATTGAAGATTTAATGTATAGTAGATGGACACCAACCAACAGTTGATAACCACGCAATAGCACCCGCGTGGGTATCAACTGTCTGTTGGTGTTCCAAAAATCATTTTATTTCTTCTAACCCTTCTTTCCTCTTAAAATTTCATTGAAATTTAGGTTAAGTTCCGCCTAAAGGCGGGAGTTAACCTGAATGCCATTTTTCCGCCACTTAACATGGGTTTAATAGAAATATCTCGTTCATGTTTCAAGCAATCCAAAAACTCTCTGCTTAAAACATGAATCTATGTTATGGGGCGAGTTTTGTAAATTTTTGGGTGATTTTGGGGTATTTTGGGAGGAGATAGTTTTTCTCAAAGGAGTTGTAAAATTTTGGGAAATAAGAAATATTGAAGATTTAATGTAGTTTGGAAATTAGAATTTGAAGTTTAAAATTAGTAGATTAATAATTGACAGACAGTTGATAACCACGCAATAGCACCCGCGTGGGTATCAACTGTCTGTTGGTGTTCCAAAAATCATTTTATTTCTTCTATCCCTTCTTTCCTCTTAAAATTTCATTGAAATGTGATGTCGTTTTCAACATGTTTGTTTTGTAAATATAAATAACGCAATGCTGACACTTTATGTTGATAGAACTCAGAAATTAAAAATAAGATATTAAAATGTCAGTAATAGTTCATTTTTGATGACTGATACTTCTTAACTAAATCATTGTATTTCCGCTGGACGTTCGAGCAAAAAGTGCAAAAAATTAAGTTACCAAAAAATACTCATAGCACGGTAACATTTTGAATACAGTTAAGAAGAAATTATCGATAAATTAGCTCTCAAGCTGACCCCGCGAGAGAAGTCATTACATATTTTAATTAAAAAGACGCTTCATGTCAGTTCAAAACAAAATGGCGTGCGTTTTTATCATTTTTTACGAGGTTTGACATTAATTTTCTCGAGAATGCTTGAGAATGTAATTGCTGGGTCACTTGGAGAAGTGAATTAAAGTGATATGTTTCAAATAGTATTCAAAATGTTACCGTGCTATGAGTAGTTTTTTAGTAATTAATTTTTGCACTTATTGCTCGAACGTTGAGCGGAATCCGTCTTAATTTTTGATGACTGATACTTCTTAACTAAATCTGATTGTATTAACATTTCAACTGAAAGGTGCTTCGATAACTTGCAGCTTGGTAAAACGAAAAACGTGAGAATAGACTGCGCTTTTTAAAATATGTTAAGTTGAACCCGCTAATTCGAACTCGGTTATTTCGAATTCCCCCGGCGTTATTTCGAACTCAAACCCATTTCCCTAGGATTTGCCCCTGTTTTCTCAGTCATTTACTATCGGCTATTTCGAACTCGATTATTTCGAATTCCCCGCTATTTCGAACTAATTGTGTTTCCCTTGGCCTAAAATCAACCCTGTTATTTCGAACTCTAATTAAAAAAGTTGATGGCCAAACATCAGACGGCATCAGAACACAGCTGGAAGTGCACTGAACTTATTTTGTAATTTATATATCTTGTTCCATTGCGCACAGTTCCGGTTGCCAATCAGTATGGAAATTTGCTATTCCATAACGAATGTACTATATTTTGTCAATTTCTTGATATAACAATTGTATAAGGTACAAGTTATTCCATAATGTTAATTATTAATGATTATTTTGATATTTAACGCTGACCCGGTTATTTCGAACCCCCGCTAATTCGAACTATTTTCCGTTTCCCCTGAGAGTTCGAATTAACGGGGTTCAACTGCGAAATGCACGATCAGGTGAAATTCTCAAGACGTACAAATTAAGGTTAATCAAAGTGCTTATGGTAGTTCCTTTTCACCGGCCAGAAATAATCATTAGTCGGTAAAATACAGAAAATAATCGGCCACAATTTTAGTTACAATTTTAGTTGGGATGCTCAAACAGAGCGGACTGCATGCAACGCGGACTGGGGGGTGTGTAAAACTGGCCCGTGGGGCAATAACTTACACCAATGAAAGCTATATTTATTGTTTGTAAATGTAATTATAATGTTTCTTTTGGTTAGAAGGCCGACGAGTATCTTTTTTAATTACTTCGCCGCCGTGGCAAGATCTATTTTCACTTCTCAGCTTAAAAAAGGTAAGTGCTTGATTTTTTTTTTGATTTTTTTAAAGAAAAAAAAGTGCTTGATTTTGGCATTGTTCCTTGGTCATATCCTGACCAAATGTTGGGCTTTAAAAATGTCATGTTTGCAAGTTCTCAATTGTCATTGCTACATACCAGCTCTACACTAGCTTTGATTAATGCTTGCATCACCTCATTTCGGAACTGCTTTTGTATATATCGGTACGAAGGATTTGGTTAGTTCTAAAATGGAAAATTAACACAAGACCTATTTAGGGGACATGAATGGTCGCTCAAAATTTTCAAGTGCTCGCAAAATTAGGCTTCTGCTCGAATTGCTCGCAAAATTTTAGTGGGTGCTCATTTGCTCGTGCTCGCATATTTCTACAAGTGCTCGCATGCTCGGTTTTTGGTAAAGGTAGTTTTGTGCAAAGTGCTCGTTGCTCGCAAGGTTAACTTTTCTATCAATGCTCGCGCAAGGACCATTCGATACCCCTCTATTTCTTAAATACAGACAAAATCAACACCTTAACTGAGTACTAGTCAAGAGTAATTTTACATATACAAACCCGTGAACTACATAAACGATTAAACGATACAATTAGATATTAATTTCGTTGGTTCCGATGTAACCGAAAATACTATAGAACCAGTATTGCGATCTTTAATAGACATTTTTTAAGGCTTTTTTAAACCGATCTGTTTGTATTTTTACTAAATTTTCTGTGCCTTCTGTCCACCTTCAGTCCGAGTGGAGAACGTTCGCGGGTGTTCGTTGTTTTCGTTTAGTTTTTTTAGCTTCTCAGTTGTATACGTTGATTAACCGGAATACTGACAATTCAATTTGGATACAAATTGCTATTTAACACTTAATGGTGTAATAAGTGTAGACGTTCTCTCCGGCTCACGCCATAATTCGTTCCTCGATTTAAATTAAACATATACAGTAAGACCGACAAAGAGGTTTAATCCCTTCAAGAAATGTTAATGTGAAAATAAGTTAGTGGTTTCTCACATGGCTTAAATCCTCTTCAGTCGATCTTCAGCGGTGTTTCAGTCCGAGAGGCTTAGTTAGTCAAGCACTTATCGACTATATTTCTATTCTATCCTGTAAAAATAGACAAAAATAGTCATTTCCGTATGCATTTTTCTGAAGCAAGTAAAACACCATGGGAATATATCTAAGACGACTGACTAATTATGGAGAATTGATTTAAAGTCGAGTAACTAACTGAAAATACACGGCTATAAATTAAAAATCATGTATTAAACTGGTTCTTGAAAACTGAAAAACGACGCTATCTGGTTGTACAATTAAAAACTTCTAGCCAAAAGATCAAAGTTTATAATGACATATAACCAGAGAGCAAGTTTCACCCTGGTTACGATTCTTTTCTATCAGCGTACAATAATACGAACGGAGGCAATGAAACCAGAAACAAAACCACCTTAACGCATGCAGAATTTCTTCACTCCCCAAATATGTGGTCAGAAGCTGAGTTTTTTCAAACGATGTCATGTTTCTATCAGAACGCAATTAAGACTTGAATAGCTAGAACAGCCAGTACCCCCGGGGGTACTCCCAAAAAAATTGTGTGGGGGTGTGCCGCTGGGCTATAAAAACCCTTACCCTGTACCAGACCACAAAACGCTAATTTTGCGACCCTGTTCCAGACTAAATGTTAAAAAAAGATACCCTGTTCCAGACTATTTTAACGATTTTTTCTAACACAAAAGGCTAAACTTGTACGTAGCACTGCGAACTTGTAGTTGTAAGGCTTCTCTCCTGCGCGTTCCGTTTCGTCTGACTAACATAATCCATAGTCTCTTGCATAATCCTATTCTAGAGTATCAATTACCGATCTTCATGCCAACTTCTGGGAAACGGATACCCTGTTCCAGACCAAAATGCTCAGTTAAAAACCATACCCTGTCCAGCGGCACGTACCTATATAGCGTATATAAGTGAGTGCCCCCCCCGGGCCAGTACCATAGATAACACGGAACATGTTACTGTGAAGCTGCCGATTGGCTCTAGAACATTACGCAACTATGTCACACTTGGAAAGAAGACCCGAAGGCAGGGCTGAAATAGCTGTAGCCAATTTTAAATCTTCATTATACACCAGGGGCCGGTTGTTCAAAGGACGATTAAGTTAATCCAGCGTGAATATTGAATTCAGCTTTATAATAATTTTTCAGTGAGGTTTTCTGTCTACACTTTGATTTGGAGTAATGTCAAACTCTACAAAACATTATCAGTGAAAAACACTTTTGTACAAGAGAAATTAAAACCTCGATTGACTTTTAATCCAGGATTAGCGTTAATCGGCTTTCGAACAACTTGGCAAAGGCACAGATCCACCGGTTTACTAGAGTCTGAGCGACGAATCTATGGACTTCCGGAGGCAAACGTTTTTAGATTTTCACCCTCTAAAATTATGGTTAGATGAATGGGAATAGCTTAAGGGCAAAGTCGTGAACTTGACGTTGTTTTTCTTTTTTTAAATTCAAAGGCCTTCGCTATTTCCCGTTCTCACTCTGTATATTCCATCGGTATATTTTTAGGTGAAGCAAGATGACAGTATTGAGTTTTCTGGTTGTTTCTCTCGGAATTTCCTTGATAACTGCTGCGGGTAAGTGAAACACGGATTACATACTACACAGCTAAGAGTTATGACTAAATACATGTATTAACTAGACCAAAACAATTAACTGTTCAGGGGCACCCAACGGATCGTTTCGGTGGAATAACTGTTTGGAAGGCCTATAATCGCTTCCGATATTCGGATTAAAGTGTGATGAAAAACCCAGGCTTGATGGATTTGGTTGGCCAAGTATGTCCCGACCGTATTCTATGGAAACGATATCCAACTGTTAGGATGTCTTCTATTCCACATAAAGGGAATATCATAATGAGAAATGAGTGTTGCAGGATCAGTAGGTGGCGTGGCCAAGTGGACATTTACAAAGATCTGTTTGAGCAATTTTCAAATGAGTGTCGAAATTAATCCGGAATTGCTTTGGTTTTGCTTTACTGCGCTCTGTATTGGTTTAAAAAACTAGCGCCACATATTCAACCAATCAGATGCAAAACCAAATGGCCACACGCGTTTTCCCGCGCATGGCGCCGGTTAGGTATGCTTGTGTCGAGTGCTCATTGGTTCATTACGTTCTTTACGTTTGTTTTGATTGGCCATTCTGATTGCTTTGGTTTTAGTTTTACGACACTCAATTGAAAATAGATCTGTTCAATTCTACTCCAGACCATAGTTAATAGAGGGAAATGGTTATGAAGCCCAGCAAAGTTCTTTGTTATATGTTTTTGTTCGCTATTTTGGGGGTTGACCGTGCACAAAACCTGACAAAATACAATAGTTGGTTACGTGTGTTCAAGCAACTAACCAATAGAAACGTTTCGATTACGTAATTCATGAATAGTGTATGAGCGAAAAACAAAAGATGTTCACGGTCATGGACCTTCCAACATAAATCTTGGCCTCTTTGTTTGCACCTTTGAAGTTTGCCGGGCTTCATAACCATTTCCCTCTATTAACTATGTCCAGACTTATCATTGATAAACTCTTAAGGCTTAGATGTTTCGTGACAAGTTTTCTTTGTTTTCTTTTAAGACATTTCCAAATGTAAACTTGATCTCGGTTTGTTGGTCGACACGACAAGAAGTATCAAATATGAAAATATCCCGAAACTGAACACAGCGCTTCGACATCTCGTAGAAACAGTTTGACATCTCGACCGATGGAACTCACGTGTCGTTTGAAAACGTTCGCCAGGGAAAGCACGCTTCACAACAAGTTTAATAACGAAACTTATCACAGCAAGGAAGCCATTCTTGATTTGATATCCAACAGTATTAACAAGCTGACGCAACCCACCCGCCTTGACTTTGCACTGAAGACTGCAAAGGAGCACATGTTCACAGAGGAGAGTGGACTGAGGCCTGGTGTCCGAAGTGCTATGGTTCTGTACACTGATGGTAAATCACACCCTGACACGGAAATTTTTTTTTGGACGTTGTGGGGCTTAAGGTAACACCACGAGGCAATACTACATAACAGTTAAAGTAGCTACGTTACGAATGACGTATCTTGAAAAATTTAGCCTAAGTAATTTTTTAAGTTTGCCCGCGTTCGTAATCCGTCTCAATCTTTACCATCATTGTTCCCTTTAGTTTCTCCCTCAGTTATCACTCAGTGATTATCTCCTTTAAATGTCTAGGTTATACAGGAGGGTTTGTTGACAACTTTGGACTAAATAATGAATATCATCCGATCCAAGGGTAGTAGCAATACTTCATGCTACAGAAACCGGGATAAGCTCTGGCGGTGTGCACCACTTTGGCGAGCGCAGACTTCACCTTTTGTCCTGAATGACCTGAAAAAACTATATTTACCGAGCTCCCACTCATTCAGGAGCCTATCACAATGTTGTATTTTCCGAGTAAAATATATATTCAAGGTACACAATTAACAATGGATGGGGTAAATTTTCCATGTTGTAGTCTTACACAGACTTCCTTTTGGGTAGTGGATTAAAGCTTGCATCAACGATATTTACAGCGGTCGTTTTATTTCATTTTAATTTACAGATGAGCGGTGTCCGTATTATCGTTATTGGCATCGGTCCAGACGCCCGAAAACCAAAGAACCGCGAGGTTCTTGATTTTATTGGCGGGAAAAACTTGTTTTTTGTGGACGACTATGCTAGCCTTGACGATGGAACCAAAGACATTACAACGTTGATCTGTCGTAAGTTACGTCTATTCAAAAGGTCGTAATTTGCAGTACTTTATATACAGCTGTTTCGAGAAAGGTTGTCGGAAAAAAGCGCACGCGACAATCCCGAAAGGTAATCTGGGATATGATAAGCAAGGTACGTTCCTGACACTGTTGCTGTCGAACCTACTTTTGTTGCTTTCTTTTTGCACTCGCAAACATACTTCCATGGCGTCTCGTGCCATTTTCTCTGAAATGCTGAAGTCAAGGAACCGTGAACTTAAAACTACCCACAATACCTTTCGGGATTGTCGCGTGCGCTTTTTTGCGACAACATTTCTCGAAACAGCTGTATATTAATTATTAATTACTAGTAATACGTGATTCGCAGGTCCTCGCAAAGCTGGGATGGGGATTAATTATTTTTAGGATGTGAGGGTGATAGCCTGCAGGCTTTAGAGATCGACCGGACTGGAGTCGTTAGTCTCCTGACATCTGTGTGTACGCCTCCCGGTACGCCTTTCCTGTTCACGATCTAGCCAGAGTCATTATGCTGAGTAAGATACTTTACTTTCATAGTGACTTTCTCTACACAGTGGCATAAATAAATGGGTACCGGCATGTTGTTGGGGCAACCTGATAAAAATACTGGACAGGTGAAATGGCAATACAGTCAACTCTCTCTAAAGCGGACACCATCGGGACCAGCTCTAGCTGTCCGCCTTATAAAGATTTTATGTAACGTGACACTATAGAAACCCATGACGTCACGTCACGTCAGAACTGGAACGAGATCTTTATTAAAGCAAGTTAAAATTACATATTTACAGTCCCTTTCAAAGCTGATACAGTTTGATTCACGCAAAGTGAACAGTAAGTTCACCATTAGGACAATTTGAATTATCCGGCCTATAATCTATTGATTGTGCAAAAAAGAGAGGTATTTTTCACCACAATGTTGCTAAAAAAGTGTCCAAAGTCCGCCTTAGAGAGGTGTCTGCCTTAAAGAGAGTCTAGTTACAGACAAACAAGTGAAATTCGGCCGGGACCGGCCATCCATGTCCGCGTTAAGAGGTGTCCGCCTTACAGTGGTGTCCACTTAGAAATAGTTGACTGTACTCCTATTCGTTCCATGCTATGTGTAAACTGATATGAGTTGGTGCCCGCCCCTTGAGACCTTTTTTTTATTCATTCCTCTAGCACCAGACCCTTGTGAAAATTCTAAAGGAATGGACGTAGCATTTGTGGTGGACAAGACCAAGAGTTTGGGAGTGATGAACTTCATGTTACTCAAGGGTTTCCTTCTTGAGCTCATTGACGCTTTGCACATCGGCCCAGATGCTACACACACCGGCATAATCACGTTTAACAAGAAACCGACAGTCCTAAGCACGTTTGCAAACGATAACTTGTACAACAACGACGCCGTCCACCAGTTTGTCGCTGAAATACCCGCCGTTCTTGGCGATCGTACCTTCACGGACAAAGCATTGATGGCCGCCGCAAATCAGCTCTTTACCGAGGAGGAGGGGGACCGGCCGGAGTTCCCAAATGTTCTGATCCTTCTAACGGATGGAAGGACCAATGTTAACTCAAAACCTTTCTCTGAGATAATTCCTCTGCTAAAGGTGAGACTTAACGACATGCAACCTATTGGGTCTGCAGGTAGTTTACTCTATATTCGTCGATAACAAGTTTGAAATGCAAACAGGATGAATTCTCCCCCAAATCAATGTTGCGAGTCATTTGCACAGGCCTTCGCAGTTTGCACAACATTGAGCAGGGGGGCTAGGGGATTAGAGAATCATCTCTTGATGCACTTGAAGCAGCTGAACCGTTAAAATATTGCGTAGTGTCATTTTCTGAAAAGAAAAGTGTCTTGACTACTTTTGTCGCTGATTGTAGCATTATGTTGTTGCTGTTCAGTGTTGCTGTTGTTGTTGTATGCCCGGGGGGGGGGGGGGGGGTACTCCATATAATGGACTATACGGGGAGGCTCCGCCCGAAAGGGGTATATGAAATATGAAAGGGTAAGGGGTTGTTGGACCTCTGGGCGGAGCCTCCCCGTATAAAAACTTTTTTGAGTACCTCCCCCCCCCCCCCCCCCCCGGGGTTGTATGTAAAAATAACCAATATATTGCGCGCAATTTGAGTGGCCAGCTAAGACTGTAATCTATTTCATTATATACCACACAAGTGAATAGTGCTTTTCACGTGGTCTGATTGGCTACTCAAACTCCGGATATCCTTTGCTATTCACCTCCGAGCAAAAACAAAATGGCTTCCCACGAGTTTTTGCCCAATGTGTCACAAAATAAATAAATTGTTTGGGCTGGCTTTTACCTTGAGTGGTGTATACTAAAACAATTATTCTCACCGACACTGAGGTGAACAATTTATTCACAAGTGGCTCGCTGCTGCGGCTTGGTAAATATCCACCATCATTATACGACATAGCATCTTAGATTGCGAATACGCACCAAAACGAGTGCAAATATGAGACCGTATTACACTCGTCTTAGTCCCCCAGACCGCGCGCTACGGCAAACATTGTTGAAAGCCTATATTTTAGCAAAGATCCGAACCCGGAACTCTAATCTGGAGTCCAATGCACTAACCATTAGTTCACTGCACCTCTCAACCTCGTTCCCAGGGCTTTTCCCTTCTAAATTTTGCGGGGTCAAAAATTTAGAAGGGAAAAGCCCTGGGAACGAGGTTGCGCGCCTCACGGATAAATAGATACCTCTAAATTAAGTCTCGCGTATTCGGCGCAAAATCAAAACAGGCTTTAAGAAATCTGGTATATAGCAAAAACCGAATAAATCATTATCCAGCGAATAAGTGTCGACAAAACCTAATGCGCTATCCACTGGATAGTGATTTTTTCAGTGGATAGCGCCTTTGAACAACCGTGCGCTTATGTTTTAGTTGGCTTAGTTTTCTTTGTTCTTTTCGAAGATAATATTTTCAGTAACTCCTGGACAGCTGTGTGTGGCTTTGGTTGTTTCAATGGAAGGGCGGAGCTCGTACCAATTTGCTAATAACAATGGTAGAAATATAAAAAGGTTTTCAATATCGAGTGTCGTAAAATCAAAACCAAAGCAATTTCAATAGCCAATCACGACAAACACAAACAACACAATGAGCCAATGAGAACTCGTAGCAAATACACGTATCCTGGGCTAAGCGCGGGAAATTAATACGCGTGCGACCAAGTCGCGATTGGTTTTGCATCAGATTGGTTCAGTAGGTAGCGCGAGTTTTTTTAACCAATCATAGAGCGTAGTATAGCAAACCCAAAGCAATTCAGCGATTACTTTGGACACTCAATTAAGTTGATAGATAAGACCTCGAGGCCCTCTCATTATTCGCACCGCAAACATTTATGTCGTAATTTGTACTTTCATTTCGGCTTTAAAACTTTTCCAAGTTACCTTTATCACGTATCAGTATAGTGCTCTAGCTGTCTAGCTGTCTCCTTTCCCAGTTGGCTCAAATGTTGAACTTTTTCTTCAAACGAAAACTCCGCAGTAAGCAGTCGCGCCGGCATTGATACTCGAACGGACGCTTAACGAAAATACAATACAACAATACAATAATCTTTATTTCAACTCGAAAATGTGGTTTGTTTGTCAAGCTCTACGTATAAATGTATGCAGGCAAAAAGTCGTGACAAGCACCAAAGAATGTTTTTAGCACAACTCACTAACAAATAGTGCTAATCAATACCAATTCAGCGGCCAAATAACTAATCTATCTGAAAAGGCAATGCTCATTAGAGGGTAAGATATTATGTAATCTTCTTTGTTGGAGAAGTAATTTCAAAAACTCGTGCTTCGTGTTTCAATGGGTTTCCAAACACTAGAAAACAATAAAAGCACTCAGCCTGCGGCTTCGTTGCTTTCATCTGTTTTCTCTGCCTCGTCCCCAGTCGCTCACAAGCACGCACAGCGCGGCGGTTCGCCTATTGTATACTTAACAAATAGATTCCATGTTGCCGTGCGTCTGTTCAGTAATAGATCACAGATGACGTCAAAATGCGGTAAGAACAAAAAAGTGGCCAACGAGCCGCTGCGGCGAGTTGGTCACTGATGTTCTTACCACATTTTGACGTCTTCTGTGATCTATTACTGAACAGACCCACGGCAACATGGAATCTATTTGTTTTATATAATTTTGGAGATATTCGCTTCGGATTTTCACTTGATTGTACGCTAAATAAGCCGATAAAAATTATGTCAACAAACATCGAGTTTAGGCCACAGTGTTTTCATGCACTCAAATAAAACTTTGTGAAAACTAAACGGCTTATAATAAACTACAGCTCAACTCGGCAAATGTTTCGAAAAGCAAATATTTAGAGACTAACCTCTATTCCGTTCCGATATGAGGAAAAACAATCTGAATTATTCCAGTCCGAATCCCGTTGCATGCCGTTTATAAAAGGCGAACGATAATCCGCTAAATTTATCGGATTCTGTTCACAAATTATCAGCTAAAAGACCATCATATTTCCCTCCAAGTTCTAGCCAAGCTTGAACAGCCGATTGAAAATTCGTATCAATTGAACTACATTGAATTTCCTACGGAATATTTCCAGTTTGACGGAAATATTTCTCTGTTTTGAGCGAAGGATTTGTTGGAGCAGGCAGGGCGCCCGCGCGTTTTCCCGCTTCCTGACGTCATTCGTGCGTCTGTACTCTAATAGATAACAGTTCTAAACCAATCACGGCGCGAGTTTTACACAGTGAATTATATAAAGCTGTTTCGAGAAAGGTTGTCGGAAAAAAGCGCACGCGACAATCCCGAAAGGTATTGTGGGTAGTTTTAAGTTCACGGTTCCTTGGCTTCAGCATTTCAGGGAAATCTTTAAAAATGGCACGAGACACCATGGAAGTATGTTTACGAGTTCTAAAAGAAAGCAACAAAAGTAGGTTCGACAGCTACAGTGTCAGTAACGTACATTGCTGATCATATCCCAGATTACCTTTCGGGATTGTCGCGTGCGCTTTTTTCGACAACGTTTCTCGAAACAGCTGTATACGAATTAAAGGATGATCAAAGACAAGCATTCCCCTTCCAATGATAATTTTTTTAAATATACTTTTTTTAATTTTCAGTCCATAGCTAAGCGATTTTAAGAGCGCTACCTAATTGGTCAGTTCGAGTAAAGTGATGTCGGAGCCTCAATCAGAAGGAAATAAAAATAACTTTCATAACATGGCGCGAGACTAAAATAGATTTCAAAAAAATATAATGGAGCACGGGGAATCCTTCTTTTAGGTCATCCTCTCTTGACGAAAACTGATTTCTCCATCGTAACCCTTGTCTACACAGGAAAAAAAATGTTCACATCGTTGCTGTTGGAATTGGCGCGTATGAGGATTTTGAAGGTGAACTGGAAGAAATTGCAGGACAGAATGTTCACAATGCAAGCAACTTTGATGAACTGTCGGATTTGTTTGATGAAATTCTGGCTGAAACTTGCAGTGAGTAAACTCAGTGTTTTTAACGATCAAAGCTTGATGAGTATGAGCGCAAACGTCAACAAGGCTAGTTGTGAAATATTTAACCTTTTCACTCCCAAGAGTGCTAAGTTCAACTGCAGACTGAGGAAAAAATATTGAATTTCGTTTTGAAAAATTGTCAAAAACAAACAGCACCAATTGAACGTACCACTCAATAGCTTTCATTTGAACGGTCACACACTAAGGTTTCATCCACAGTCTTACAGTTAGAACCACATTTGTTGACTCAAAGTGAAATAGTTAACAATTAGATCATGAGCTCTCGATTGCTATGAGGTGATACCGTAGTAGGCTCGATTACCAGCCGCTGTTCGGGAAAATGAGCCCACGCGACGCTCAGCCCCCGAAGGCGTCTCTTCTCGTGGAGGAACGAAGACCGGACTCGAGAGAGCGGCGGAAATCCTAAATCGAGCCTAATACCGTAGTTGATCAGGCCGAAGGTCCAATGCGATCAACTATCGCCAATCAACTGTTCTTTTCAGGTGTCGATGGCGGACTTTCTCGCTGGAGTTCCTGGTCTGAAAGCATCGTGACTTGTGAAAAAAGAACCAGAACCTGTACTGGTCCCTCTCCCGAGGGGTATGGAGGAGATTGTGAAGGCGATCTGGAAGAGACCAGAGGCTGTACTGAGAAACCTTGTGCAGGTGGTAAGTATTCAATTTTCATATCGTTCGGAGTCTTGGCCTTTTCATAGTTCTTGAAATGAAGTTGGCGATTACATGGAGTAGGTTTCAGTCCGGGTTGAAAATTCCAGCCTATGTAATCAGAATGGAATCTCAGCCCGGGCTGAAAATGAACTTGGGCAAGATGGCAGCTTATATTTCAGTCTGGGCTGAAATTCGTCATGTAATCGCAACAAAATTCCAGCCCCCCTGAAATTCGCTATGTAATCGGCCCCTTAAAGTAGAAAACGCATTTTTTTTTTTACTGGATGTGAAAAACTTTCTCTAGCACAAAAAGTACATTTTCACATCCACCACGCCGCTACGGGTTGACGCCATGTTTAAGTTCTCGAGATTATACTGTTGCGCATGTAGTTGTGTCAAGTATTAAATTTTTGGAGGAAGTTCCGGCATCCTTAATTTACTTTCAGCGGCAACGAGCGAGCCTTTTGTTCAGCTCCAAGCGTTTGCAGAGCTGTTCGTTTTGCTCTGCTGTTTTGGTTATCGTGTCTAATATCATTATCACTCAAATCTTTTTAGCTGCCAGTGACGAGGGTAAGTTCAGAGCTTTCAAGCTCCGTAATCTGGGGAAGTACGTGGAGGAATGAAACGAACAAGGTAATCAATTATCAGTAAGCAGTTAGAATGACAAATTGTACCACTTTATAATAAACAATTATCGAATGAGATTGAGCATGACAGCGAGAATTATCAAGGCCGAAGTTTGTGTTATCTGCAGGCCCGTAGGGTTGGGTAGGTGCGATGGGTGCGTCCTTCACTCCTTTGGCTTGAAAATCTAGTACTCTAACTCACCCCCCCCCCCCCCCCCTTACCCCCCCCCCCCCCACTTCCCCCATTATAAATCCTGTCTACGGGCCTTATCTGCCACCCGCGGATTTTAAAAGGAGGTTAAGTAAACTGATGCTAATGCATGTTACTATTTTATCCAATAGGTGCTGGGTTTGGTGGCCAGGGACACAAGGAAAAGGGGCTCGCATGGTTTTTCAGTTTGAAGGAATATAAACTAGTCTTCAGTTAACTCATAGAGGGAAATGGTTATGAAGCCCGGCAAAGTTCTTTGTTATATGTTTTTGTTCGCTATTGTGGGGGTTGACCGTGCAAAAAACCTGACAAAATACAATAGGTGGTTACGTGTGTTGAAGCAACTAACCAATAGAAACGTTTCGATTACGTAATCATGCATAGTGAATGAGCGCAAAACAAAAAATGTGCACGGTCATGGACCTTCCAACATAAATCTTGGCCTCTTTGTTGCTCCTTTGAAGTTTGCCGGGTTTCATAACATTTCCCGCTATTAACTATGGTTAAACTGCGGTACAATTGAAATTGTGGGTATAAAACACATGTTTTTTCGTTTTTGTGATGACTGTTTTTTGTTTTTGAGCACGCTAGAATTAAACTCCTTTCAAAAATGTCAAACTTTGCTTGTAGATTATTGTTTTGGAGCGAGAGAGGATGACTCGGAGAACTACCCCCCCCCCCCCCCCCCCCCCCCCCCCCCCCCCCAACCCCCGTGCAGTAAGTATGAAATTATTATACAGTGCTGAGCTATCTCAATTTTGATTGGCTAAAAGCACTCTGCTAATTCCAGATGGTATGTGTCAACGCGTCATATCTACAGACACTGGTATTTGTGCATGTAGGTATGACGCGTTTTTGCAGACAATGGTTTTTATGCATGTCGATTGACGTCATGCACGTGTACCACGCGTCGTTCGCTTCATTAGCGGCAACGAAAATGAAATTAAAATATTCCACAATCCGCGAAGTAAAAAGCTACAAAACGTTGCAAAGTTAAGCCCGAAATGGTGATTTAGTTTTTTAAATGTATAACAAAACAATTATTGGATTCGGTTTTCGCATGATAGCGAAATTATGAAGGCCTTGGTTTGAGTTATCCGCCTCATGCTCAGCCTTTGGCTTCGGCAGATAACACAAACTTCGGCCTTGATAATTCTCGTTATCATGCTGAACCTCATCCAATAATTGTCAAACATTCGTGGAGTGACGTCAACGCTAAGTCGAACGATAAGTCAACTTCGTTCCCAGGCTCTCTCTCCTTTTCCTCCCTTGTCGTTGAGAAGAGAGAAGGGGCAAGGGAGAGAAAAAGAAGAGAGAGCCTGGGAACGAGGTTGACGATATAAAGTTTCGACGTTACGAGTATTACGACGATCGCGGTGATCGTCTGACTCAGGAACTGTTTTTTCAGCAACAGTTTGAGGACTTTTTCAGGATTCCTGTACAACCGATTTGTTCTTCAACACGAGAGAATTTGCGAGAATTTTCTCGACCCGATTTAGTTTATTTTGTGACCGTTCTTTCTTTGTGTCACTGAGTTTTCCCTTGAATTTACAGATTTCCATTACTTTCCAGGACCTGCCAAAACTAGGGACCCCTTAGCCATGTTGTGTAACAATAATCGATTTTTATTTTATTTTTATACGTTTCTTTATAATTTCAATTTGCTAACATCATAGGCCAAAAATAGTCGAGTTATAACGTATTGCGTTACACATCATAAAACAAAACAGACCTTGGCGTATACCGGTAAGTTAAAGTGATCGAATAACGTGTTTAAGGTCATTCCTTAGTATTGCACTGCGCATCCTTTCTGCGCATCATTTCGCGCGTAATTAGCGCGCGCACATTAAAAACATGGCGGCTTTTTCATTATGGCTATGCTCGCCAGAGAGGTAAATGATCGTTTTCTCGTAAGCGAGCGTGGTGACCTATCATTTTTTTCGCATATTTAAGTCTAGTAATCATCTTCTTTCTATACAAGGAGTATAGACCAATTCTCAGTGCAGAGAAATTAATAATCACTGAAAACGTGAAAAAATACGTGTTTTTGGTTGATTTTGTAAGAAATTAGGAGATATTTTTAGTCGATTATATCTCTTTCGCGGGGCTGGTGACCTATTCTTTTTATTCCATATTTTGAAACATTACATCACAATGTTCAACTAGGGAAAGCTTCAGAAACTTCCCAGTGTAACTTCTATTTTGATGGAATTACCTTAAGGTCACAGCCATATATTTTTTTTTTAACAGACTATGTTGCCTGCTGACATTCGTCTTTGCTTTCCAAATATTTAATTTTCGATACGATTCCTGTAATAAACTCAATACGCTGATAAACTTCAGGAAATATTTCAGCTCGCACAGCCTAGGGAAATGGCCTCTGTATCGAACAGACTTTAAAGCTTGAAAGGCACGGCTAATGTATTCTATGCTTTGTTCAGTTATACTGTAGGTAGGAAACTTGTGTGGTTTTGGCGCATAAATTTCATCCAAGTTACTCGCCAGGGGGGGGAGGCAGCGCCCTTTGATCTTGCCGCTTTTCCGCTATACATGATCGCACAAGTAAAGAAATCTGTCAATCATTCGAGAAACGTACCTCTACGGGAGTTTGCTGTGGAATTTTCATCCATGGTGTCCCACAATGACCAAAGTTCAGTTAAACAGCGACCGAATCGTTCCCATAGATGTTTGAACGTGGAATCGCCAAAATATTTCTGAACGAACACAAACGCACGTCATGTCCGCCATGTTTATTTTAAACAAACCAGTACTTAGTCTCGCTCGGCCAAATTTCTTAAATGTGCAATCATGTATACTAGGTTCCAGGCCTCGCTGCTAGCCCCCCTGTTACTCGCTTTTTCAATATATTTGCCTGTTTTTAGTCGTAGAGATTGTCCTTTTCCTTAAAATGTCCTGATTTGGGGCAAATCACGTCAGTGACTTGTAGGAATTCAGGTCAATAAATAGAGCTTCTGGTGATTATATTCCGAATTTGGGCGCTACACGCATAAGTCTTTTGCACAAGTAGCTTGTAGTGTACCATATCATAATGGGAACCGCGACTCAAGAGAAAGAAATATATATCTTACGCTGTTGCAGTAGTATTTGAAGCGTTGTTAGAAGCAAAATCTCGTAATTCAATTTTCCATACGTTTCTTTAAAATTTCCAAAAGTCAACATCTTAGGATAAAGTGATCGAATGATCGAGTGAGCCCATGACAAAAGCTCCAAATAAACTAAGATGTTGTTCACATATGTTGCACAACATAAAAATCACTCGTTTCCCAGGACTTTCCAATAAAATACCAAAACAAAATTCAAGGACTTTTCAGCATTTCAAGGACCTGTACGAACCCTCTTTTTGATGCGACTCACATGAAAAAGACCAAGTAGTGCGTACTCGATAACGGTCATACTGTTTACAGATTCTTGAAAGGGAATAACTCAACCGAGTGCACAGCAAATCGAAGTCAAGTTTCAGCATCATAAGTCCCGTTTCAGCTCCGTGTGGAGCATATGGCCCCTACAGTACACCGCCACCACACACGGTTCTGAGCCGCTCTCTTCGCTGTGTTCCAGGTAGTTACTGCCTTCTTCATCTCTTCCTTGATTGATCTTCACCATGTTTTCCTTGGATGGCCCACTTTTCTCTTTCCCCGTGGATTCCATTCAAGTGCCTGGCGAGTGATTCACCTCTTCACCGCGCCCGGGACACAGCGGCAAAATGAGTGCACGTGCGCCAACCTGCTCACTCATTTCCATACAAACATAATGGCGGCAATTCAAAATTCCCGGAATTTGTTTTCATTTCGCATGGATAAGGCCGTCACAGAAGTCGAAGTCGAGCGATCGTAAGTGAAACATGAACTCTTTGAGCTATGTTTTCGTGTTTCACTTACGATCGCTCGACTTCGAGCGAAAAATTCACTATTGTTACAAAGATAATTAGTTTGCTAAAAAAGATATGTGAAAGAAGAGTCTCTCTCGGAATTGTTTTCAAGGTAAAACCCTTATCTGTTCCGTGACGGCCTTATCCACGCGAAATAAAAACAAATACCGGGAATTTTGAATTGCCGCCATTATGTTTGTATGGAAATGAGTGAGCAGGTTGGCGCACGCGCACTCATTTTTCCGCTGTGTCCGCGCCCAGGTCAAACGCTCGAGCATGCGCAAAGGCGTAAGTTCTGGTCACCCGCACGCCTATTTCCCGCGCAAAATTTTGAAGGAAACCCATTGCAACAACCCGAAATAAAATCCTTGATAGTAATTTGCGAAAGGAAACAAAAGTAAGTAAAAGGAAAAGTTTAGACTCTTCATGCACAAAGTTCAGTATATTTCCAGCATTCTGTTGATTTACCATTTTTTGGACGTTTCCCAAAAATGTTAGACGTGTTTAAAACATGGTGTAATCATGAGGTTTGTCGGCGTAGTTTATTTTTGTTTGACGTTTGACCGCGGTGGAGGCGTGCGATGTTTGTCTTGTGATTTCCTGAGTGTGTGGTTCTTTCCAAACCCATTTTCTTTTGGCTATCTGGAACATGACTGGCTCTTGATTGGTCCTATGTTACAGTTACAGATCGCTGATGGTCTCAGACCAAGTCAAGTCAAGTTTCGGATATAAAATTTTTATAAACGGCCCCAGAGACAGCTTACGTGGATTCCCTTATTCTCATTGGATTCACTGTGTATTCTGGGTTTCTCAGGGGATGCTTATCACACAAATTGAATCGGTGAAATCGTCCTGTCGAGCCAGGTTCTTACAAAACTTCAAGTATATAAATATGCGTAAGGTATAATTTTCTTTAGACAATCTAAGTATTTCCTTTATTTGGTCATTTAAAACACATAATATTTATTTTTATTACATAGCAGTTCAGAGTGCGAGAATCGCGAATATGAGAGCGTATTACACGGATCTTAGTTCCCCTGACCGCGCGCAACTCAAAGGCGGGATTTCGGGTTAGGACATTGTTGTAAAACAAGAATTTATTATTAAAGCGGACAATCGTGTAGTACGGCTGGGATTTTTACTCGTCCGCTTTCATGATTTTGCCACTCATAGGTTCAAGAAAAACGTTTAAAAATGACGCGGAAAAAGCCAAGTCGTATTACCCAACTCTCCATTGCATATTCTCTGTATGTCTCTGTTTAACCTACTACAATAATTTCTTCAGTATAATAATTTAACCTCATATCCAAGCAAGGTTAGGGTTATTGCTTGGCAAAACGCAAACACGGACCGCCACAGACTTGTTATAAACCTGACCGCAGGTAAACGTAAAACGAGAGGAGACTGGTGACTTGACCGCGACTCGGACGCGTTCACTTCCGCGCCCTGGTCTTCCTTCGAGTGCGGCTGCGGTAATTTCTCGTCCTTTTCGACGTACTTCATCAACTTTATTCCCGGCATCGCTAGGTTCCCGCCCGTCTGCGGTTATCACGTTGAGAACAACGTCACTAGTTGCCATGGCACCCTGCGGTATCGACACGACACCGCGTTTACGTCCATTGACGGCCCACGTGTTTGTGTCGGAGTCGACGTCGTATAGGAGTTGTGAAGTGTCCGGTGTGCCTTCTTGGGATAAACTCGTGAACGTGATGTGCCACTTGCAAGTCGAACCCGCGCACAGTTGTCCGGATTCTTCTAAAGGCTCAACTCTTGAACTTATGGTATATAATGTCTGGAACGTAAAAAGAATAAAGTTACATTTAAATAACTCGAGAAAATTATAAATGCTGTGTGTTCAAGAGTAAAACAAACCTCGATCTAACACTCTCTACAACCCATACTTACCTGAGTATTAACCACACGAAAGTCGTACAGATAATTACTCTTCTCGGAGGAGCAAAGGGAATCATTCTGCGGTTAAAAAAAGAGCGGAAAAATATAAAGAACTCATTAAAAATTGAGCACAAGGATGGAGAAGGGAGACGAATAACACGTGTAAAAGTGCTAGCCTGCGTGGCAGGCGTAGAAAGGGGAGGGGGAGGGGAATTCGGGCGCGAGCGCGATGCGCGAGGAGAGAGCGTGAAGCGCGAGGAGAGAGCGCGAAACGCGATCGCGTAAAAAGTGCTACTTTAGTGTAATAAATGTACAGTCGAACCGCCACAAACGGCCACTTTTCTACAGCGGCCAGGATTTTCGTCCCGACCGTGTCGATCCATACACTTATCTCTTATCAAAACCTCCGGACGACGGCCAGTGCCTCTCTATGTTTTACAAAAGGACACGATAACATTAAATGAACTCATGATGTCTTACCGTGATATGTTTAGGTGAAAATGAAGTCTTAAACTCGCAATCCAGGTCTGAAGGTGAGCCTGAAAATCATCAAAGAAAAACCGAGAGAACATATCACAATTAACACTACATAAGTTTCCAAATAGTTTAAGAATAAACAGGGGTTGCTGAGTAGGACTATTTTTTTTTTTTTAAGTGTACAATGAAAACTAATAAGTTTAGCCCTTTCATAACACATTAAATTTTAACAATTTAATTTCCAAACCGTAATCCGTACTTGATTATTCTTAATAATTCTTATCACCTGCCTGCCTGACAATGTATTGATATTGTAAAAACGAAAGTAGACGTTCAACCAGCTACACAACCCTGTGCGCGCAGTACGTACCTACACAGCCCTGTGCACGCAGTACGTGCCTACACAGCCCTGTGCACGCACTACGTGCCTATGTCTCTAATCGGAATCTGGTCAAAAGCCAGGTTAAAAGAAATGAAATCAAAAATCACCTTCTTCACTCTCAATTTTCCAAAGGAAAGACAGGTCTTGGTGGTTAATGATCACCTGGAAACAGCAAATAGACGAATTGGATAAAGCATTAGAGGATGTACATGTCCGTTAAATGTTGATCAATTTAAAAAAAATACTCACGTATTCCGCAGTGCTGTGCATCGGTATCACCTTCACTGAAGAGCAGTTTTGTGAGGATCAGCTCAGGTGACGAGATTACCAGGTCAATTGGATTGATTCCACTCACGATCACCTGAACAAAACGGCTGCAAATCAAACAAACACAAAGTTATAACAACAACAACAACAACAAGCTTTATTAAGTCTTTGGTTAAAATACATAGATTTTCACCTCCCGCAAATTAGCAGGGCTATTCGAGGCGGGAGGTGAAGCAAAACAAATTATAATAAGGGTAGCTAACAGTAGTGATTTAGTAAGTATTAACAATAAGAAAATTTCGGTATATAAATGGCGTAGAACAAAGAAATTAAAGAAGTATATTTTGTTTCTGTATAAAGTAGAGAAGAGAAAGGAATACAGTCAGTGACAAAAGCAACTCGGAAAATGTACCGCTCGGCGGAGCATTGGCCTAACGGTTAGTGTGTCAGAGGTCAGTGGGTCATTGTGATGTGTTGTTGGGCAAGACACTTTACTCTCAGTGCCTCTCTCCGCCCAGGAGTATAAATGGGTACTAGCACATTGCTGATGAAACCTGACAAACCATTCGGAGGGGGGGGGGGGGGGGGGGGGGGGGGGGGGGGGGGGGGGGGGGGGGGGGGGGGGGGGGGGGGGGGGGGGGGGGGGGGGGGGGGGGGGGGGGGGGGAGTAACAGTACTTCTGGTCAGTCAATGCCAAGAAAAAAAAAGAAAAACCAGACTTAAGCACCGGCCTCACGGTACACGAAATAGACTGCGCTCAGAAAATATTCTTCCAAACCCAAACTATACAAAGATACATGCATATGAGCATTCAACATTGTGGAGCCTTTAAGTTGTTGGCATAGCTCAGCATATGTTTCTAACAATTCTAAATTATTATTAACAGTGCATTTTATCTGTGTCTGAAAGATCTAGTATATAAGGCCATTGTCAAACGTGCTACCAGACAATTTTTGTTCTCCGAGGCCAAACCATATCTTCAGTCATCCTCCATCCCTCCTATTGTGAAAACTGTCAATTCGTTTTTCCATCCATGTTGTTGTTGTTGCTGTTGTTGTTGTTGTTGTTGATGGCAAAAACATCAGGCCATTTCCGAGTCGTCTTTTGCCTCTGTTTCAAAACGAGTCCAAGTTTGAAATCTTTCATATAAAAATGAGTTTGATTTGCGTTTGAATAGGTTGTGCACCAGCACTCGTTTTGAAACAGAGGTGAAGGGAATTCGGAAATGGCATATTGACTCACTTTTTTCTGATTGACTCACTTGGTTTCAGACGAGTGAAACACATGGCGAACGGAAAATGGACGATGAAATGAACACGACAGCTCAGCGGTAACCACGGAGACAACCACTTACAATTAAACATGAGCTGAAAAAAAAATTCAGAATTATTTTTGGGTAAGACATTTGGGTCTAACAAAAATGCTCGAAGATTTTTTTTTATTATCAGTTAATGATATATAATTAATATTTATTATATAAAATATTATTTGTCAATTACAAATTTGTAAGTGAAAATTAACAAATAATGAAATAATTATTATTAACTATTACTAAATTAATTCTTAATTTTATGAAGGCCGAAATTAACCTAAATGCAATTTTTCCGCGACTTAACATGGGTTAAATGGAAATATCTCGTTCACGTTTCAAGCAATCCAAAAACTCTATGCTCATCCCATGAATCTATGTTATGGGGTGTTTTGTAAATTTTTGGGTGATTTTTGGGTATGTTTGGGAGGAAATAGTTTATCTCAAAGGAGTTGTAAAATTTAGGGTAATGAGAATTAGTAGATTGACACCAACAGACAGTTGATACCCACGCAAGAGCACCCGCGTGGGTATCAACTGCTTAAAATTTCATTGAAATTTAGGTTAAGTCCCGCCTTAAGATTAATAATTCTACAAATAGAGTTATCGTCAGTATACTATTCAAACCCACACCTGATATTCCGTTACTTCCTCTTGACTACTCTGCTTCTCTAAAGACGCGTGAAGGATCAGGTTGAAGTCGATCGCAGCATATGGTCCGACGGCTGGAAGCGTTACCATAGCTACTGACGTATCAGTGACGTCATCATTCCCGTGCATCGTGAGGACTTGAACTTTGTAGGGCGAAGTCTTGCTGCCTTCGTTGCCCATTGAGGAATGGACGACTGCCTCGCCTGACTGTATGGGTTCAAAAGTCAGACTTGAGCTTTGAGAGGTGACTTCCAACACTGAGCCGTTTGCAATGGACCCAGACTCAACTAAAATGCTAAGGGAAACTTGCTGTGGGAGACCAGATAAGAGATGGACGTCTGTGGAACAACATAAGCATGATTAATCCCTCTGGATATCTTAAAAATATAAACTACATTGCATTTTCTTTGATAGAACATTCAAAGGTCGCGTGTCAATAGTTTAAGTCGAAAGCAGAACGCAAAATCCCACATCAGGATAGAGACTAGTCTGAAGTGGTCAGCCGTCTCCTCGCTCTAGAGCGAGGAGACGGCTGATACTTCAGACTAGATAGAGACCAGTGAACTACACTCTTTTTTTATAAGAACCTTTTTTATAAGAACTTGAGGCTGAATTTGACCAAAATTTTAAGAACATGCTAAGAACATAGCCAGGTTGAGAATTAGCTAAGAACGTTTTTTATTCACTTGTTTCTTGCATCGAGCTCTAAATACAATATTCCAGTATCCTTTCAAAAAATTAACAAAATGTAACATTTCAAATATCTCAGTGAATAAGCAGTTCAAATCAGCTCAAAATACTTGAATGCACATTTTTTATAGTAACAACATGAGTTTCTATCACATAAAATGTTAATACCATTTTCATGGTCACGTTCGAATATTTTTTTGTGAAATTCTATACCATGTAACCTAAGAACATGTTAAGAACGTTTACAGGCTGAAATCGCCAACAATTAAGGACATTCGGTCTTGGTTCAGCCTCAGCTCGAAAATTAGACGTTATAATATTAAAAAAAAAGAGTGTGTGCAATATAGCACTGACAAACCTTTGGCTTGAGTCCAGTTTATCCGTGGAGGATCGTAAACAATCGCAAATCCTCTGGATTCCCTTGACAAGGCCAGATGTGGCCAAATAAAGTCCAAACGACCAATCTCCACACACAGCTGCCTCAGATAGTAATGCCCTGGTTCGGCTAACTACAGAAACGATTCAGATTCAGATAAGAACCGTTACAAAATTTATATCAAGATGGAAATGTAACTTCTTACAGTGATCGGGCTGTGTGTTAGGTTGCATTTCTTTGAGAAGCAATGGGAAGCTTTGAAGTTCAAATGAAAGCTATTGAGCGGTACTTTCATGCGGTACTGTTCATTACGCTGTGCAAGGTGATTCTAATTCTATGATTAAAACCCCAGTGTTTCAAATGAAAGCTACTGAGCAGAACTTTCGTGTGATACGGCCATCATACCTAACTTTTAAGTCTGTGGATGAACTCTAGCGTGTGACCATTCAAATAAAAGTTATTGAGCAGTAGTTTCATGTGATACCTCAGACTTTTAAGTCTTTGGATGAAACCCTAGCGTATGACCATTCAAATGAAAGCTATTGAGCAGTACTGTCATGTGACACAACTTTAAACCTGCGGATGAAACCCTAGCGTATGACCATTCAACTGAAAGCTACTGAGTAGTAAACCAACCTGGGTAGTGAGGTTGTACTCGTTGACGCCGTGTCTCAGTGGAACATTGAAGCACTGCAGACAGCAGTCTGAGTCATCTTCATCTGACAACACATTCAACTCTTCTACACTCCTCACCACTGGTAGTGACTGTGGTTAAGGAGGAGGGGGTGAGGTCTTTCCACTCTGTCCCCGTTAGGGGCACCCTCTCCCTCTGAAAGAAGAAAGATTTCTCTTATTGTGGCATGGAGTGACTGTCGTCAAATCCAAACTAACGTAGTCAATTTAGGGGGGGGGGGGGGGGGGGGGGGGGGGGGGGATTTCCATATAAAAGTGACGGGGGTTGATCGCAGTACCTTTTAGAGGTTAAAATTCGTGGTTTGGTACCGCTTAGGGTGTTAAAATCTAAAATGACTGCCGTTAGATTTATTCCGGTACCTTTTAGGGTATTAAGCTGGAAAAAATATATAACAGGGACTAGTTTTGTCTTAGAATTGGTACCTCTTAGGGGTGAAAATGAATTCGAACTACACCCACAAAACGAGATTTTGGTACCTTTTAGGGGTTCTTTTCAAACTTTCCGGCGATCACCCCCGTCACTTTTATATGTCCCTACCCCCCCCCCCCCCCCCCCCCCCCCCCCCCCCCCCCCCGGTAGTCAATTCGCCAATTACTCAGAACGGCGTCAAATAACGTAATGAACCAATCAAACTCAAAGCAAAAGCACGTGACCAGTGGAAAGCGCGGGAAAAGTAGCGTCAAACAAATCAAGGGTTGATTTAAGTCTAGCAAATACACGTAACCGGCGCCAAGCGCGGGAAAACGCGTGCGACCAACTCGCGATTGGTTTTGGTTTTGTATCTGATTGGTTGAGTAGGTCACAAGGTGGAGCGAGTTTTTTTAAGCAAAATACCAAAGCAAGTCCGGATTACTTTCGACACTCAATTTAAAACCCTCTCAAAGCAAGTTCATACTTTAAAACACATAGTACAATAAGTTTCACTTGACCACATTTTCACATGGTATTAGTCTCTTTCGAACACTGCAGATGTTGGCGATGGGAATCAAATTGAAAGGGTTCCGGTACTACTTCATTGCGTGACACTAAATCATTGCGTGACATTAACTCATTGCGTGACAAGGTAAAGCAAGTTGTACCTGCTGATTGGCCCTCTGTGACAGGTTTATCTGACAGGTCTTCCTCAGAAAGAGCAGCTGATGAGAGGCCGCTGTCCACAATAACTGGCGGAGATGCAGATCGGTTTCTTTTACTTGAACGAATGCTCGACACGCGTTTAAGTTCGTTTGTCTGGAGACTGAAACTGATTCGTCCACAAGTCACCTCCTGGGAAGAAAACGAAAATGTGTAAACTATCGAATTTAGGGACGTTTACCCATTATAGGCTACTTGGTGTTTGAACTCTTTGATTACAGTGGGTGGCATCTAAGCGTGAACACAGGTGAACACATTGTGCGAAAAAACGACCAAGTGGGTATCAAACGTGGACGTGAATGGCCACCAGACATTTAAGCCCCTTCCACACGAGCAAGTTTCCTTGACAAGGGACATTGACAATTTTTATTTGCTCGTGTGGATAAACAACAAATTTAATTTGACAATTTTTCCTTGACAAATTTTATTTGCTCATGTGAACGATAAACAATATTTCTTTGACAATTTTCTTTGTAACAACAATAATATTGTACAGCGGATTATCATCTTTAATAAGACCCAGGTCACGAGCAACAAGATAAGGCCACTGGGCACCAGGGATTCCTTGTCATATTTTCCTTGTTGTATCGTCCACACGAACAAGTTTCGCAATTTGGCAATTCACGCCAGTTTTTGAACAAGGACACTTGTTACACGAGCAAAGAAAAATTGTCAAGTGAAAACTTGTCAAGGAAAACTTGCTCGTGTGGAAGGGGCTGTAGGGCCGATTATTTAAACAAAGTCTAAATTTGGTGAATTGGGGTTCACACACACTGTGGATAAGTCTCAGTTCACGTAGAGCGAGTTTAGACGTGGTATAAGTAGTGTGACTATTGGTTCAAATTGTGTTTAGACCACGGTTTTCTTAAACGCTGTCTAAACGTCGTTTAAAAAATCGCCCTTAATTAAAGCTTGAAGGCACATTAGGCGAACGTAACGCGCTCGAAATGAGTTGGTTGGGTACTGAAGTTTGAATGAAAAAAATAGCTAGGATGAATCTCTTTAGCACTCCAACAAATTCAACTCATTTTGAAACTTTCCACTGTCCTTAAATCTCCGTTTGCTCGTTATATTTTGTTTCCATTGAGAAGATATATCAAATACTCGAGACAGTGTTTCATCCGATTTCCAAACACCTCGAATTTCGTCAAAAATACTCCGCTGCGCGTCATATTTCAATTATCTTCTCGGTGATTGGAAATGTGATGAAACACTGCCTCTCGTATTTGATATATTACTTGTCAGATACTCTTAAGGACGGTGCCTTCTTTTGTTACTGCGCATACGTTCTGCTACACGTCGTATTTTCAATTCTCTTCTCGGTGTTGGAAAATCGGATGAAACACTTTCTCTCGTGTTTCATATATCACTTACCTCCTCCAAAGAGCTGTACAGCTTGAGTGTAACATTGATACACTCCCCCACACTGCCAATACCCTTCATAAGATCAATCTGTACATCTTCCACTCGCAACAGTGGTTCAGCTCGTACAATGATAGCTTGGGCTGAAAGAACACAACAACAACTTTATTTACAACCATAATAAAATACTCACAAATTAGAAAAAAGAAAGATACTTTTGCTAACTAGGGTTGGAGCATCCTGAAGTAGAAAAAGCTAATCGAAGTCAGGATGCTCATGAATTTGAAAGATACATTGTTACAAGGTCAGATACAAGAATACATGGCAACAGGAAGCAAGACAAAAAAAAAAACAAGCAAGCAGCTGAATAATAAATGTAAATTGTACACTTATTTGAAGGTACTAAAGACACTGGAGGTTTTATTTTTGTGCGTGAATTTTTAAGACCACTCGAACTCTACCGGAAACGTCTTCTTGATATTTCTGGAATTTCCTTCAGTTGCTAGAATTTTAATTTGGAATTGGTCAGTAAACTACTCCCCCACATACATGTAATATTATCAGCTACAATGTATACCTACATCCTACAATGTGACCTGTATGATGCCACATGCAACCTAGGCTTGTAAAAAATACTTTAACATTTAAACTTCGTATAAAACTGCACGCAGCATTCATTACCTGAATCCATTGTCTCTCGCATGACTTGTAATAACTCCTGAGTGTAGTGAGACCTCTTATCGGGAGACAGACTCTGTTCACAGGCCAAAATTGAGCAGGAAGCAGCATACCTTGTGTGGGTGAAGGCCTGCACGAATCATAGCTTTCATTACAGTGATAAATTAAACCGTGCTAGCTTGTAATCATAACTTCAATATAATTGTACTGCATTACGGTTTCTTGTCACTGGATAATAGCTTTCCAATTTGATTTGAAAGCCACAGCTTTCCAATAGTTGCCTTTTACCTCTGTTTCAAAACGAGTCCTGGTGCACAACCTTTCATATGGAAATGAGTTTCGCTCACAAGTTCATTTTCATGCAAATTAAACTTGTTTACACTTGAATGGTTTCGCACTTGGCCTCGTTTTGAAACAGAGGCAAAGGACAACTCGGAAATGGCCTATTTGATTTTAGAAACCCACAGCTTTCCAATTTGATCAATATTAATTTTATGACCACACATCTTTATTCTCATCACCTGTGCGCTGGACAATGCATTGATATTATCAGGAGAAACTGAATGTTTTCTTTCACTGCTTTTCTTTCAGCTGAATTTCAACATAGTTTCCCCATTTTGTTTTTTCTCTTAGTTTTATAGAAAGATGCAATTCCTATGATCGTAGAGCCTTCGTGAGAAAAAAAAATGGCTTTACAAGTTTAGTTTCTGTACAGAAAACAGTTGGCCAGGGATGAAAAAGATACTTGTCCATATGTTTGACCTGCTTTTGACACTGTGCCAGCTTGACTAAACACTGTGTCGCCAGAAGTCTCATCTCTCATGTTTGTACATCTTGTATGCATCGACCAGCAGAGGTTCAGCCCGATCAAACTTTCCACTGGAACTAAACGAATTAATTGCAAGTTTAGTCATCCACAGATCAAAGTCCTGTTACAGACAATTTAGCTGAGTATTAAAACACACATATCTCTACATGCACTCAATAGAGTGGTAAAGTGTGACGTCACAAATTTTCAAATTATTTTATCAAGCGTCAAAATCCCATTATTAGATAAAGATCGCTGCTGTCATTGATCAGCCACAAAATTTCAACTTGTTAGCACAAATAGAACAGAAGATATAGAGGTTCAAAGTTTGGTACCGTCCTATACAAACCTCTCTAATTTTGCACGGTTCTAAACGGAAGGAACAGACGTGCCCACATCTCAGCCCACAAATTGCAATGGAGAGCTAATTTTTGGCAAGTGAACGTTTTTTTGACATGCTTCCTCTGAATAGCTGATCAAATTTCGCAAATTTAATTTTTGTGACGTCATAACTTTAGTACTCTATGACGTCTGAGATTCGACCCTCGAACTCCCACACTGAGGACGGAGCTCTACAGAGATATGTGTAGGTGTCTATGATTGGTGTTCGTTTGTTCGGTGTTCGTTCAGAATACTGTAGCTCCCAAAGTAGCCTGTTATTAGGCTGTCCAAAATAAAAAATAAAAAATAAAAATAAATAAAAAAATTAAAAAATTAAAAAATAAAATAAATAAAAAAATTAATAAAAAAATAAAAAAAAAATAAAAATAAAAGTAGGCTGTCCACTGACTGTTGGCGAACAGTCTATACTTTTTCGGGGGGGGGGGGGGGGGAGAATTAAGCACATGAAGAGAAAGGCATCTGTTTACTCAGTCAACAATCAACTGCATCCGAGTGATTTCAAACATGTTACAAATAACGTTAACAGATAAGAGCCCATGCTGACACTTACACGAAAAAACTGAGCTAGATCCACACCAAGCACCTTGGCAGCTCTTGCTCGTCCAATGTTCTTGAAGATTGTAATTGCTCGATCTGTTAACTCCTACAGAGAAAGATAATTCATCAAGTTAAAACAAAGGAAATGGATATCTGATCTTAATTAGCATAGATTTTTACGATTTCTCTGTTTACTCCTTGGTTTTTGTTTCGATTGAGAAGATATATCAAACACTCGAGAAAGTGTTTCATCTAATTTCCAAACACCTCGAATTTCGTCAAAAATACTCCGCTACGCGTCGTATTTTCAACTCTCTTCCCGGTGTTTGGATATCCCTGTCTAGATCTCTCGTGTTTGATACATTACATCTTGAACTTCAATGTAATGTTATGTCCAACCACATTTTTGTTTCGTGCGACCAAAATGGTGTCTTTCTTTTTCTCTTGAAAGAGAAAATAATAATAATTTGCAGCCCTGATGTGTCTTTTAGTCAAGTGTCTGTCAAGTTACAGACAAAGAAATGAGGAGCTGTTGTTTGAATGAGTAATAAACATTTACATGTACTTTAGATTTGATACATCACATCACATCACATCACCAGTGTGATGCTCTACCAACGATGTTTGGTGATTTCATACACATTTTATTTTTTATTTAGGGAAACATTATAGGGCCAACCTCGTGTTTTCCTTTTCAAGATGTGACTTTTCATTATTCTTTTTTTTTTTTGCGGCATCTTGAATAACGTTACGTTACATTACGTTACGTTACATTACGTTACGTTACCTTACGTTATAATTACTTTACGCTACGTTACGCTACGTTACGTTACGCTACACTACGTTACGCTACACTACGTTACGTTACGTTTCGCTACACTACGTTACGATTCGTTACGCTACAGTACGTTATGTTACGTTACGTTACACTATACTACGTTAAGTTACGATACGTTACGCTACACTACGTTACGCTACGTTATGTTACGTTATGTTATGAAGTTCAATATCTGAACCAAGGACTTGCCAAATACAGTGATTGAAAGGCAAGTCTAGATGACAGAGCTCTCTGAAGTCTCTTTGATGGGCTGTTTGGCTCGAGATCTTCTATAAAATAATAAAAGAAACATATCTAAGACGCATTGACATAAATTCTATACAAGCATATACTAACAACAAACCTGGGGTGAAGTAACAGGGTTGAGGCAATAAATCAAAGGAGCTACGTCACGGATGGCGCATCTTGAAAAATTTGTTCGTCGTTTGCAATCCGTCTCAATCTTCCCCAATATTAGCCATCCGTTTCTGTTTGGTTTATTATCAACTCTTTGGTGTTTTTTCTACCTTAGTAAACTTTTATTTTTATGGTTTCCTTCAATTTGAAGGTGATTTTGAACATCGGGAAAAATGACTTAATATATCGTGACATAGCTCCTTTAACTATTGCCACGTAAATGTACAGATGTACTAATGTAGATGGACTAGCATCCCGTTCTTATACTCCTGGGTGGAGAGAGGCACTGTGAGAGTAAAGTGTCTTGCCCAAGAACACAACACAATGACCAGCGCTTGAAACCTGGACCGCTCCATCCGGAGTCCAACGCGCTAACTACGTTAGAAACGTAGACCACGAGAAATTCATGCACTAGATACATTATTGTTAATCACACTCGATATCGTAAATAAACAGTAACAGAGTTCAGCGCACCACTGCCTTGTGTTTTTCCAATCCCATCTGAAAGTGAAGTACAGATTGTCTGCATGCTACTGTCCGGGGTCATATCAGGCATCAGGGCACACAGGGTTCCCAGGTCATCCAGCTGAAAAAAAAACCAGTTATACCAATTTAACACAATGTCGGTCGCCCACAAAGAAGTCAACTCGCCTACACTATCGCTTTTTAGAACGAGGTTTACACATATACCGTCGTCAAAGAACGATAATATGACCTGGGCTTATATTTGTCCGAAAGCTTTTTGATGGGCTGATTATCGGGGGGGAGTTAGGGTTAGAGTAAGTTTACGGGGCTTATTAATCAGCAGGAATTGTGTTTCAAAAATGTTTGGAAGGTGCGAAGGTGGAAGGTGGAAGGTGCGTAAAAGAAAACCGCATGGCAAATCTCTGTAAACATAACAATATGAAACACAACCCAAGTTATACAGTTGTCAAATCTCTGAAACATACTGTAAGGACAAAAACAACAAGCTCTACAATGTTCCATTTACTGATTTTCATAATTTTTGTCTGTAGAGTGAAATCATGTACAGGTACCTTTTGTCGAGCATACTGGTAGAGAAGAGCAAAGTGAAGACTATACACCATATCCTCTTTATCGCATTCATTCTCGCAGGTTTTTAACACTTCCAGGCTTGTTAAGATGATACAGCATGATGCTCCACCAGTTGGCATTGAGAACTAAAGGAAAACATTAACGCTCATTAGCACCGCGTACTTGACGCCCCTACGCGCCGCGTACTTCACGCCCTACGTGCCGCATAATTGACGCCCCTACGCGCCGCGTACTTCACGCCTCTACGCGCCGCGTAATTGACGCCCCTACGCGCCGTGTAATTGATTAAAATACCTTAACTTCCTTCATTGCCAGCTCGTGAATAAGATTATGTAGAAAGTCCAGTGTTCGTTGAGCAATTTCCCATGCACGGCGGTCCATTTTCAAAAGAAGGTTGCATTGTCGGGAAAAAAGGTAATTTCTCAGATCAACATAGTTTGCCTCGTGCGTCTTGATCAGCTGTCGTAAAAAATCTTGAGAACTCTTAGCTAATGAAACTCCATCACAACAATTACAGTCTCGCATGAAGACTTCAATGCAGTCTAGGGGCTCTAAAAGAAAATAAATTTGTGTTAATTACCCAGTGGACATACGCGTGTTGGGAAGAAATTTTATTTTTTTTAATTTAAGTTAACCAACCAGATAAAACGTTCTTAGACTCAGGAGTCTCTTCTTAAAGAAGCTGTGTCACGATATTTTAAGTCATTTTTGCGAAGTGCAAAATCACCTTCAAACTGAAGAAAGCCTTAAAATAATAGTTTTACTAAGATTGAAAACACCAAAGATGTGATAATAAACCAAACAGGAACAAGGATGGTTGAGGATGGAGAAGATTAGGATGGATTGCGAATGGCGAACTTGAAAAATTGGCCAATTTTTTCAAGACGCGCCATCCGTGACGTAGCTCCTTTAAGAGTATCTGAGAAGTATTATATCAAACTCGAGAGGCAATGTTTCATCACACCAATCACAGAGAAGAGAGTTGAAAATATGACGCGCAGCAGAGTATTTTTGACGAAATTCGCGTAGTTTGGAAATGTGATGAAACACTGTCTCGAGTGTTTGATATAACTTCTCAATCGAAACTGAAACTATGGAATAAACAGAGAAATAAAATCGTAAAAATCTATGTTAATGTTAAAGATCAAATAGCCAAACCACCGTCACGGTTATGATTTTCTTTGTCTTAACTTGATGAATTATTAATGAGTTTCAGAAGTTTGGTTCCAGAACCTAGCAATTATTTATTGACTATAAAGGACCCAACATGTACCTCCATGGTTCGAGTTGATAACCAGTTGAGTAAGCAGAGCATCAATTTCATCATATTGAATAAGAGCTTCTTCAAACAGACCCAGCATTTCAAACACAAATGACAATTCTTCCTGAAAATTGAAAAAAGAAAGTCAAAATACACGTCTCCAAAACAGTTAGCAGGGTGGGAATCTTAATTTTGAGAATACTGTCCATATGGGTGGGTGGCTTTTACAATGCACTCGCCTGATTGGCTTGAGATATGCCAGTGTGAGCAAAGTGTGTGAGCCACGTAGCACTCATATAAAGTGGAAATTTGTATGAAATATATGAGAGAGTATATGATTTCATTCATATATTCGTCATCATATGAGAGAGTGCTGGAAACGAGCAAACATGCACCAATAAATCCCCCTGGGCTACTACCCTAGAAGGGGCCGCTAGGAGTACAAGGACAATTTTTGACGCCAGTGGCATTTGAACCCATGAACTCTGGATTAGATCACTGTCGCTCTAACCAACTGCGCTACGAGGCCAGATGGGAGATAGTGAAATCGCGGCAATGGAGATATATCAATGTGACATATGCCAGGATGAGCGTTAACTTTCCAATCCTGGATTAGTAATTGAAATCAAAACTCTTACATCAGTTAAACCAGTTCAACTGCAACTTATCCCTTATTGTCTTATAGTGATGAATTACTAACTTCCCTTTAACCTTTTTATAAGAAATTTAACCCTTTCACTCCAAAGAGTGTCAAACACAACTTACATGCAGCAAGAAATACGTGGTTAAAACTCCATTGTGGTTCAGTTCGTTTCTCCCTCAGTGACCTGACTTGATCTTCAACTTGCCCAAGTGACGATTGAAGGAAACAACAACAACTGGCGCAGTTTAGTGACTAAGTTCTGCCATGACTCCAGGGAGCGAGTTAATTGACTCTCTTTGAATGGTTCCCACAACTGGATTATCCTACACGTATAATGGAAAATATGTTTAATGGGGCTATGTCACGCTATTTTCGGCAATTCTGTCACACACAAACTAATAGATTCAAACCAATAATGGTTTCAAACCATACAAAAGTACTAGGAAGCCGCAATGAAGTGTGGATGGTCAAAATTGGACAAGATTGAAACGGATCGCGAAAAGGCTAACTTGAAAAACGACGCCCAACGTTTTGTATGAAACAAGTGGTAAATTAATAATGCGTAGAAATCATCTGTGTTTGTTATGCAAGTGAGATTCCATCTTTGAATTAAAATATTTCATTCACATATTTGAATTTAGAGCTCGTAAAAATATAATACATGGAAGAATAGCAAAAAAAAGCATCACTAGCCCCTTCAATCCATTGTGTTGTGTTCTTGGGTAAGACACTTTACTCTCACATTGCCCCTCTCCACCCATGCAGTAGTAAACTGTTAGGGCAACCTGACATAAATGCTGGGGGTATCCTGTGATGGACTAGCATTCCATCCAGGGGAGAAGCAACACTCCTTAAAAGTCGCTTCATGCTACTGAAACTGGGATAGGCTCGCCTCCATTAGTTGTGGGTCACTATGTTCACGCCTTTACTGCGACAGGTTTAGCACCATAATTCACACATCTATGGCTCAAAAACTTTTGCGTTACCCAAACTTCCTATCATGTTTACAACAGGATATATAACAAGCCATGTTTTTTTCACTTAAGATGACAAATATGTTTCAAGTGTCAAGGAAAGTTACCTATCGCTATTCTTGCCACCAAAGTCGCTCTTGATCTTATCGAATACTGTGCTGCGGGGAAGCTGTATCTTTGGTTTATTTCCCTTCAGAGAGTCCTGTGATATGACTTGAATGATCATCCAGTCCACAATGTTACTGTCGCGTAACTTTCTCATCCAGCCTGTGATGCTGTCTTTGACTGTACTTTTGAAGTCATCTGCATCCTTCCCAAAATAAGTATAGGTAATCGCATGGGGCCGAGTAAAATTAAGGATTAATATCACGCGTGTTTTCAGAAATTTGCAGAAATTGCCCAAGTCGCGAAGCAATGAGGGCAATTTGCAAATTCTGAAAACACGAGTGATATTAATCTTTAATTTTACGAGGATTCGTGCGATTACTTGTTAATAACATCAAGGGCAAAATTAGTGTGATAAATACATCTGGTGGTCTTCGGCAATCTTCAGGAGACCTTACGATCACGTTTGAAAATCTTTGGAGGACCTCGGGTAATTTTTCGGGAAATTCGGAAATCTTCGGGTCAGATTCGGAAAGCTTCGGAAGGTTTCGGGTCATCTTCGGAAATTGTCGGATCTCGGGCGATCTTCGGAAATCTTCGGAGTAATTTTGCCCCAGGAAACCAAAATTAACAAAAAATGTCCCCTGTCTTAACCAATCAGAATTCAGTAATTTTGCCCTCTATGTTATAACAACAATAATAGCAGAATGAATTAGATGTGGAAGTTGGTGACTCAGGGGTGAGGGATACTAACAGTGTCAAGGAGGTGCAATTTTTTAGCACACAATTTGCAATTTTCTTTTGTTTGCTTGTTTGTTGCAATTCTTGAGTAGTTGTTCCAGTTCTGTCTACATTTTGACAGCAGTATTATGTAAAAGTCTGTAATTTGAACCCTAGCCCCCAGTCCCAATGACCAGATTGATGTATAATAATAAATGTATGTAATAGAAAATAGTGTAAAACGCGAAATTTTTTACAGGAATCTCAAAGTTATATACACATTGTGCAACTATTTATTATGTATGTTGTATGTAATTTAGCTTTTTTTTTGCTCCAAGAGCTACAGTAAAGCCGTAGCATGGACGCAGTAGGTGGTTTCTCTTGATAAAGCCGACACCGATATTACTTGCCTGAAAACTGTGTGAGGGAAACCCAGCAACCAGCACCCTGGGGACCAGAAAAACTCAGAGGCCCAGGGACTCAGGGACCCAGAGAGCCTGGGTCTCAGCAATGCAGGCTGGATCCTGGATCCCTGGATCCCTGGATCCCTGGACTCTGGATCCACTGACCCAGATTCCCAGAGACCCTGTGCACCTGAGTGTTGAGTAGAAATAATATATTGTCTATTGTGTTGTTTGTGATGAAACTCGTAAACATCGCACTCTCTGCCTCCAGTCTCGCTTTGTGAGGAACAAGAGCTCAGACGTCATTAATAACCATTGACCTAATTAGTTGTTGTTACCTGGCAGTCAGTCCAGTAAATATGGAAAAAATGGTTGCTTGTGAAGACTTGATGCAGTTGTGTATGTTTTAACTCTGTTGACATCCACCAACATACCCTCTGATAAACGTACAAAGTTCGCTTTCAACTTGACAGTCTTTGGGGGTCTTCCATAAGATCTGCAATGGAAAGTTAGTACTCATAATTATTACAAAATTCCATGCTTGGCCTTTTCATTCTCAAGATCAAAGTATGAATTCTCTCTAGTTGATTAACTGATTGTCTTTCTGTTACTTCTGAGAATTTGGTGGTATGCATGTATATCCTTTCACAGGGGGGTACTGAGGTATAATAGTGACGGGGAGGTTCAAATGAGGCCAAATCCTCAAAAAGTCTCATCAGGCTAAAACTAGACCCAAAAAAGTCTAACATCCCACAACATAACCCAAAAAAGTCCCTTTTTTTTCTGCAAAAAAAATCAATTACAAAAAAAAAGAGAGTGCGAGATAATTCAAGTGCCCACCTATTCATCAATGATACAATAATAATTGTATCATCAAACCCCATGGGGGTATGGCGATACAAACGTCTCTAAATTTTCCAGATGCTTTCAACTTCTGTTTTCTCAAACTCAGGTAGAACCTCACCAAACGAAACTTTGTATGAGAGGTGGTCTTTCAGGTGCTGGTATTGATTTTCCGCTCAGATTAATTTTAATCATTTTGAATTTGTGGCAGCCATTTTGGAGAAAGGTCTATTAAGGATTATACATGCATGTTTTTAGAAATTTGTAGAAATTCTGAGAACACAAGTGATATTAAGACGGATTCCGCTCAACGTTCGAGCAATAAGTGCAAAAATTAATTACTACTCATAGCATGGTAACATTTTGAATACCGGTACTATTTGAAACATATCACTTTAATTCACTTCTCCAAGTGACCCCACAATAATATTATTATATAAAATTCTCAAGCATTCTCGAGAAAATTAATGTCGAACCTCGTAAAAAATGATAAAAACGCACGCCATTTTGTTTTGAACTGACATGAAGCGTCTTTTTAATTAAAATATGTAATGACTTCTCTCACAGGGTCAGCTTGGGAGCTAGTTTATCGATAATTTCTTCTTAACTGTATTCAAAATGTTACCGTGCTATATGAGTATTTTTTGGTAACTTAATTTTTTGCACTTTTGCTCAAACGTCCAGAGGAAATCGTCTTAATTCCTAATTGTAGGAGATTACAGTAACAGGAATCATGTGATTACTTGTTATAACAAAATAGCAAAATAATTAGTGTGATAAAGACATTGCGTGGTCTTTGACAATCTTCGGGAGACTATCAAAAATATTTGCTGACTTCCGATCACATTTGAAAATCTACGGAGGACCTGGGATGATTTTCAGAAACCTTCCTCACCTTCTCCATTCTGTGTATTCTCTTGGTAGTCTCTTCTCAAGTTCTGAGTTAAGTTTATTATAAACTTCTTTATCACCAAAACCTGTAACAACAGAAAGTTAATTACATGTCGAACACATTACATCATTGTGTTACTGTAACTTGATATTCTCATTGTTATCTGGTACATGATTCAAAACTTTGTAAATTTAATACTAAAAACAAATTTCTTTCAATATATTATTGTCATTTACAGATATAGCCAACCCTCCCGGATTATCTATCAATCTCCCGATAGGTTCGGATAGGTTTACATGTAAACCTGATAAACCTGATTTGTATTTTAATCAAGTGTTAACAAAGACTTGTTATTATTTAATAATAAAGTTCTTATCTGTGCGTTTAAAAATCTCAACGCGCTTACAAATATGCAATAATAAAAAATAATAAATAAATAACTAACTAATTAATTAACTAAGGGTAAAAATGATTACTAAAAAATAAATGTTTATTATTAGATACAGGCCAAATCTCCTGAACACCCAAATTCTTAGCTTTAGTAGGGTACCGGGTTATAGGGTGAAAAGAAAATCAAGGAGCAGATGGTCAAGCTGGTCGCAGTGGTCGCAGTCGTCCATGTTTGTTGAAGTTAGACATGTCAAAGTTAAATCATGTGAAATCAATCAATTCATCCAAGGAGAGTTTATGCATAATCATCATTATCAACAAAGAAGTTGTATAACACTTCCAGTGGGGTCCCGATGGGGTTGCGATGGGGGTTCAGATGGGTTCCGATGGGGTAGCGATGGGTAATCATTACCCCATCGTTACCCCATCGGAACCCCATCGGACCCCATCGGAACCCCATCGGAACCCCATCGGAACCCCATCGTTACCCCATCGTTACCCCACCATTACCCCCATCGTTACCCCATCATTACCCCACCTACTTTGGAGTAGAATTTCAGAACAATAACCTGTATTTGGGGAATTAGATCGACCTTGACCTGATAAGTTGGGAATTTCAATAGTTGAAGAACCCAAATTCAAAATTTCAATGGTCGGGAAGGGTACCCAGGGAAGATGTTGACGTTTTGATTTGATTTGTACAGTCAATGTACGTAAACATAAGCTTACTGTAACACAAGCATATAAAAGAAAACTCACAGGTTTCTTCACAGGTTACTTTTGGTGTTAAGTCCATGATGACTTGATTAACTCGTGAACCAGTCCATGTAATGAGAGATCAGAAGAGGAGGTCGATTTTCCACTTCAAAATAAAATACATCGAGATCTCCGATGAGCTGCCATTTTGAAAACCACTGCTCTTGCGCTTTGATTAGTGTCCGCTGACTAGGGAGAGACGAGGCTCAGGTTCTTTCCAAAACAAAACACCGCAGAGAACACACACATCGAACACAGCACGTGAACACGTCAGTGGGGCGGTAAAATGTATCTTCTTTCGTTTCTTTCCACCATGATCACCTCACATGACTTCAAGGGTTGTGTTTGAAGGTGTCTTCAAGGACACAAAGACACATTCTTCTTTCCTAAGCTGCCGAACAACTCAACTGGCAAAGAAATATGCCTCGATTTCCGCTTCGCTTCTTGAGGAAGCGTCGAGTTCTGTATGTTCTAGTCTTGTTTCTTTTTATCCTGGGCTGTTTGGCAACCTTGAGAGTGATTTCGTCTTCAGAGGAAGAAAAGGAGGTGAATCCGAAATTATTGAACCAACAAGAACGCGAAGGAAAACTTGATGGTGCACTGTCTTTGGAAACCGATCACGATGTCCAATTAGAAATTGATGGAAAAGACAAGGAGACAAGACTAAATAACAACAAGAAAGAAACGAAACCACTTACTACTCCGAACGAAGAGGATTCTTTATTAAGCATACCAGAACCGAACTACAACATCCACATTTTTTACTACGCGTGGTACGGAAACCCCGAGCATGATGGAAAATACGTTCATTGGAATCACCGCTTCCTTCCTCACTGGAACCCCGATGTGGCTAAACATTATAAAGAAGGTTCTCACAGGCCTCCAGATGACATTGGTGCTAATTTCTATCCTTCACTAGGTCCCTATAGCTCCAAAGACCCCATGATTATCAATGACCACTTGAGACAAATGAGAGCTGCAGGGGTGGGGGTAATTGTTCTTTCATGGTACCCCCCTGGGAAGGCAGACAATGAGGGGATTCCCAGTGATAGTATAGTGCCCATCCTCTTAAACGCTGCGGCTAAGTACAAACTTAAAGTCCCTTGCACGTCGAGCCTTACAAGGGAAGGGATGATTACACATTACATAATGATGTCAAATATATTATAGACACTTACGGCAAACACAAGGCATTCTATAAGTACAGGGCAACGGATGGTAGAATCTTACCAATGTTATATATTTACGACTCTTATCAGACTTCGGCGGAATCTTGGGCACAGTTGATGACACCCGGTGGGTCACACTCTGTGCGTAACACGCCATACGACTGCATATTTATTGCTCTGATGGTGGAAATGAACCACAGACAGTACATAGACACTGGTGGGTTTGATGGTTTCTACACATACTTTGCTACTGATAAATTTACTTATGGATCCACTAGGAGATTTTGGCCTCAGCTCAAATCCATAGCAGAGCAAACTGACAGTTTATTTATTCCTAGTGTGGGACCAGGGTACATCGACACTGGGGTGCGGCCGTGGAATGGTGGTAACACGCGGTTAAGAGACAATGGGAATTACTATGGAAATAGCTGGAAGGCAGCCTTGCAAACTAATCCTCACATCGTGTCAATTACCTCGTTTAATGAGTGGCATGAAGGAACACAAATAGAAAAAGCTATTCCAAAATCTGTCTATGGACTGCTATACAAAGATTATAGTCCTAATTCGCCTGACTTTTATCTCAAATTGACCAAAGAGTATGCAGAAAAGTTTGCTGCAATACGTGAATAAAGGTTTCTAGCCGTAATGTTTTCAGTCATTGAACTTTTGTGATGACTTTCTGTGGCTTACACAAAGCTTGGGGGATGCGGCGGCCTAATGGTTAGCGTGTCGGACACTGGATCATGTGAACCAGGTTCGAGCCCTAGCTGGGATCATTGAATTGTGTTCTTAGGCAAGACACTTTAACTCTCGGTGTCTCTCTCCACCCAGGAATATAAATGGGTAGCAGCGAACTGTTAGGGTAGACTACGAGCAGTCCCTCATTTTGGATAGTTGAGTGGAGAGCATACGTGCAAAAATCACCTCCCACGAGGAGATGCAACAAGTGGGCCGGGGGCTTTTCGTGCATGCTCTCCCACTTGACTATCCAAAATGAGGGGCAACCTAACAAAATGCTGAGGGATAACCTGGTATTGGACTAGCATCCCACTCATCGTGAGTAGCAATACTCCTAGTTGGGTGGAAACCAGGATAAGCTCTGGCAGTGTGGGACAGTTTGGTCCCGAACGGCTTTACCTACATGAAGTGTAATGCTCTATGCTGGCATTCAAGATGTCCTGAATGAGATCATATAGGAGTTTTGCCCCTTAATGTATAATTGAAATTTTTTGCATCACATGACTATAAAGAATGGCAAAGTGGTAGCGCACATGTCTATGAAGCCAGAAGACCCGGGTTCAATACTCATTGGTGGCAATAAAATTATGTCAAACTGATGGTGCAAACATTTTTTATTTATTTTTAAAGCAGGTAAACTACAAGACTTGCACAGGGCATAGTCTAATCTTAACAGTCACTTGTGTTTCTAGTCCGTAGCCACGCACGAGGTATGCTTCACTGGTATAACAACAACCCAGGGCCCAGTTCTTCAGAGCAGTATAAGCTAACCCAATCCAGTATTAGCGTATAGACTGACAAACTAACATGATGGGAAAATAGTACAGTTGAAGCTCTCATCAGCGGAGACACCCTCTTGAAGCAGAAATGTGTAAATACAGAGTAGAGTTAGTATGCATGAGTTAGAGTTCAAACAGGGCTTTATCAGACCTCATCTAGGTGACCGTAAGTAGAGCTGTCTGCATACAAGCGAGTGTCTGCTCAGAGAGCTTTGACTGTATTGGAATGGACTAGATTGGCATTTCTCTTGTTGTGTTTACCACATTTTACTTTGACATATTTCAAACTGCAACTTTAAATTAGCAGTGAATATGAAGTGCTTTTTAAAACAAGAGGGATAAACCCTAGGTTATGTTTTTTATCACAGATTATAATCAGCTTTCAAACAAGATGGTCCAGAGCTCCAATCCTTTATCATGTCTGTAAATAGATTCTGTCTAAAAAATTCCATACTGATAGTCAATATAGCTCTACAGAGATCTGTGTTATTGATCGTTGCTCAGTGTTACACACAAGTAACATCCAATAACAGACACTGCTGCAGTAAAAAAGAAAGGAATATGGTTTGGGTTTCTGCAGCCGTTAGTGGGAAAAACAATGCATGATGACCCAAATAACAGCTGTAAAGGAGACTGCCTGAAAGCCTGTTCATCGGCTATACAGTCAACTCTCTTAACGGACACCTCTATAAGATGGACACCTCTATAAGATGGACACCTCTGTAAGATGGACACTTGGTGTTGGTCCCTGCGCACCATTTTTCAGTCATGTTACTGTATCTAAACTCTCTATAAGCGGACACCTCTCTAAGACAGACAGTTTGTGCCGGTCCCGATGGTGTCCGTCTTAGAGAGAGTTCACTGTATCATTACTGTAATATGAATTGGGTCTATTTATAAACACAGTTTCTTGCGGCGCCGTGACAAAAACACAGATGACTTTGAAATCTGTTCTAATCTTGACATTCATCGCCATCTATGTTCTACTTTGAGGCATGGGTATCATAACTTATTTTCAACAAATCATACATTTTGAAGCCAATTCATCACTTAAACTTTATAACAGCATCTATACTTGGGTCACTGACCTATTTTCTTCAGCCAGCTAAATTAAAGGATGGCGCATCTTGAAAAAATTGGCCAGTTCTCCATTCACAATCCGTCTTAATCTTCTCCATCCTCAACTATCCTTGTTGCTGTTTGGTTTCTTATTACATGTACCTCTTTGGTGTTTTTCTACCTTAGTAAACAATTATTTGGAGGCTTTCTTACGGAGCCCTGTTAGTGCCATATTGATGATGTATTCTTTTTTCTTTTGGCGAACACTTTCTTACCTTTGGCGCGACTTTTTCTCTCTGGCGCGACTTTTTTTTCTCTGGCGCGACTTTTTTTCTCTGGCGCGACTTTTTTCTGGCGCGACTTTTTCTCTCTGGCGCTCATTTGTAGACCGCTACTAGATTTATTGCGGGCTCGAAGTTCGAAAATACAATAAAGAAAGGCTGACTGTACGGTTGGGATAAATGTGAATATATTTTCCAATATTTCGTCAGGCACGGCCTGACTTCTTCAAGGAACTAACTCCAAGAAAAAAACGTTACAATTCTAAACACCAAAAGACAAAATAATATAAGATTACAAGTAAAAAACGTTACAATTCAAATAACTGAGAAACAAAAGAATACAAGATTACAGGCAAAAAAACGTATATTCTTTTGTTTCTCAGTTATTTGAATTGTAACGTTTTTTACTTGTAATCTTATATTATTTTGTCTTTTGGTTTTAGAATTGTAACGTTTTTTTCTTGGAGTTAGTTCCTTGAAGAAGTCAGGCCGTGCCTGACGAAATATTGGAAAATATATTCACATTTATCCCAACCGTACAGTCAGCCTTTCTTTATTGTATTTTCGAACTTCGAGCCCGCAATAAATCTAGTAGCGGTCTACAAATGAGCGCCAGAGAGAAAAAAGTCGCGCCAGAAAAAAAAAGTCGCGCCAGAGAAAAAAAGTCGCGCCAGAAAAAAAAAGTCGCGCCAGAGAAAAAAAGTCGCGCCAGAGAAAAAAAAGTCGCGCCAGAGAGAAAAAGTCGCGCAAAGGTAAGAAAGTGTTCGCCAAAAGAAAAAAAGAATACATCATCAATACGGCACTAACAGGGCTCCGTACTTTCTTCAATTTGAAGGTGATTTTCCACTTCACTTCTGGCCGTTATCGCAACCTTTTATTGCCCAACTGTCTAAAACTTAGTCTGCAACAAAGAAACTAACATCCCCTTCTACTTAGAAGCAATGAACTCAATATTTCCCTTGGGCATGCGCAGAAATCAAAATTTGGACATAGTTTTGGGCGTGAAAAACTCACCACACTTCAGGCTTTTCATTTTTTGCCATTCTTTCTCTGCTTTTTCTCTCATTTTACTTTGTGGTTTTGTTGGCCTTTCAACTGACTTTGTTCACGTTGGAAAAGTTTCCACCTAAACGTTGGTGAAAGTGAACTATTTCAACAAAGAGTGTCAATGGTACGGAAGGTCATGTTTTTTGGTGATTTTGGAGGAAAAATTCAAAGTTGTTTTGTGTGTATCTCTGGCTCAATTCAACGTTTCGTGCTCGGATAGGCATGCTTTGTTAGACATTTTCCTACTCTATCAGTTGAATATCAAAGACATCCTCTGGCGTGAATAGTGATGACGTCACAAGTTGTACAAGTCCATGGTCTCGACTTGGCCGGTTTAGGTATCAATGTGTTAAGATCAGGAATGATTTTGTTGCATCAGTCACTAATGATAATCATATAAATTATACCAACTGTGACTTTGAACCCATGCAAAGCCTCTAATTTTGATCACTATTTCCTTAATGTGTGGGATTTTCACAGCTTAGCTACAGATTTAAATTAACAATATTACCATTCACACATTAATGTGGCATAAAGATAAGATTGTGTGTTTACTTACAGATTTAATCAAACAGATATAATGGCAGTGCCCTCTTAACTGAGAACTTACAAGTTGAAATGCTCAGCTTTACTGAGACTGCTTGTGAAAGATTTGTAATCACTTAATAAAATTAATTGCCAGTGGGTAGTTCATATTATAGACAGTTTAAGTGAATTTTGGGTGTCGCCTTGACCGAGGTATCCACATTACGGGAAAACATTTTTTGTTTATTCATCGTCAAACGTTAAATGATCCATCAGTGGCTGTATAACTTTTCCTTGACATTGCGGACGAAACTTCAAAAGTAGGTTGATGAATCACTGAACATTAATTACTATTTTGCTGATGACAAATCATTACAAGTTTGATGAACAATAAAACATGTCTTTGTGCCAAGTGGAACCGGCACAAAGATGCAAAAAAATTATTGTATTTCATGCTACCGCTTAAAATATTAATTTTAGCTAAACATTTTCTTTACAAAAACATATTTAGTAATCAGTCATAAACAAGTGTTAATTTCTTCTATGAATACCAGGCATTCATTAGATAATAAGAGAATATCGTGGTCATAACTACATTGTAACCAGACATGCCGTCTGAAAAAGTCTACCTTTTTCTTGAAAATTGCTTTTCATGATGTCAAGAGTTGCTTGCAACATACATGTACATGTAGCACATTTATAAAATATGATAGAATATGATTTAACAAAGATAAAGTGTTTCTTTGCAAGGGAATTGCTATCAAAGCAAGTAATATCTTTCTTTAGTCTGGGTCACTCCTTGTGTTTGTTGCATTGGGTCTCCTTATATCTATGGAATAGAAATGAAGAGTAGTTAGACAAACATCCAACATATCCCAATGTAGAGGTGGCGAATGGTCTATCAAAAATACTGAGTCTCGGCAAATTTAAGCTGAGTCTTTAGAATATTTCCCGAAGAAAAACTTACTGCATCAATATCAGCTTCTTCTTCTCTGCCGTCTTCATAATCATCAAACAAGATCTCATCTTCTTCTCCTTCACCTCCAAATGTGACATTATCATTGATCTTAGCTGCAAAAGGGGAAAAAAAAGGTTTACAATGACATAACTGCAGCTTCAAATGCTTTATTTACAGTATTTCCTCTATTAAGCCCCCAGGGGGCTTATTAATTTTAGGCCTCACCAAGGGGGAGGAGCTTATTTAAAAATATTGTTAAAAATTTGTAAAGATTTCAAATAACATTTAAGAAGAAAGATGAGTGAAATTAAAAACGAACAACGTTTAACGCGTTGTTCGTTTTTAATTTCGCTCATCTTTCTTCTTTAGGAAATAATATTGTTAAAAATATTGTCTAAAATATTAAAGTTGCAGTGTCAAGCTCAAGTCACTTGTTGATTAATATCCACCATCAATTCAAGCTTCCCTGCATTATATGACACAAAAACCAACTATGAATGTCATCTTGTTTACTGTACGTAATGTTCGCCTATTAGTCGTCATTCAACCTAATTGTGAGATAACAATTGTGGCCGCCACTGCAGACAGCACAAAATGCAAAAAAGTGTCATTGAAACTGGGTTGGGAGGGCTTAAAAAAGGGAGTGAGCTTATTAACATTTTTTATCCCTGAAAAAAGGGGCGGTGTGAATAGAGGAAATACAGTATTTGACCATGCAAGCATACGTGTAGCTCTCTCAATATAAGTACTGTGAATTTTGCAGGGAGATAGCCAATCTATCTGATGCAGGGCTGCACTGACAATCTCTTTGTATCGGCCATAATTTTTTCAACTGTCCATAAATCAACCTGTAATATTAGTGTATTCAAATTTAAAATTATGTTCAAAAATCGTAACACCCCACGTGGAAACCAGTAATTGTATGTTACATCTGTGATTAGCATTCTAAAATAAAGTTGTACATGTAGGTATGTATGTTCCCAGGAGACCACAACACCTACATGTACATTTCTTTTCATCAGAGTAATGATCCTACAATGTATTTCTAACACAGATGTACAGTAGCTGTTTGAATATGAATCATGTCAACCATGTGTGTTATACATGTAGCTGCATCTGTTGTTATAGAATCGCAGTATCACTTCAAAAATGTGTCAGAACCTGTCCAGCATTGCCCATGGTTTCCACACAACTATTCTTGGAAACTGAGACAACTGGTTCATACACATCAACACCTAGCATTTTAGCTGCTGTCATCCAAACCAGTGTTTTAAATATCGCATTACACCTGTCTGATAAGAGCAAGAGTTCTTGAGCCTGGTGTCAACATGAAACTTCTCATTACTAGTATCCATACATTTCTTTTAGTACTAGTCAGGAGAATTTCATTGTATACTCGTCTGGTACATATATATGACATACTGACACTAATTCCCCTATGGGATAATTTGTTGTAATTCTCAACAGATGCAGATGACCATTGATGGTACAGTCAAACCTCCACTAACAGCCTCCTCTCTACAACAGCCACCTCTCTACAACAGCCAGTTATTTCAGCCCCAAGGTGGCCGTTGTAGAGAGGTTTAAGGTTATTCCATCGAAATAGAAGTTACACTGGGAAGTTTCTGAAACTTTCCCTAGTTGAACATTGTGATGTAATGTTTCAAAATATAGAATAAAAAGAATAGGTCACCAGCCCCGCGAAAGAGATATAATCGACTAAAATTCCTTACAAAATCAACCAAAAGCACGTATTTTTTCACGTTTTCAGTGATTATTAATTTGTCTGCACTGAGAATTGGTCTATACTCCTTGTATAGAAAGAAGATGATTACTAGACTTAAATATGCGAAAAAAAATGATAGGTCACCACGCTCGTTTACGAGAAAACGATCATTTGCCTCTCTGGCGAGCATAGCCATAATGAAAAAGCCGCCATGTTTTTAATGTGCACGCGCTAATTACGCGCGAAATTATGCACAGAAAGGATGCGCAGTGCAATACTAAGGAATCACCTTAACTGTATATTAGAACTCAGAGTATTTTTCTGAGTAGCTTGTGTCATTGACTGAATAATATCTTTCTCAGATAAAAGTCAAGTTGGGAGAACATTTCTAAAGCTAATACCTGATTCTGGTAGCTCGCCGTAAGCCTTCAAGCTTCTTGCTTCATCCGGATTGTAGCGCAATATAACATCTGCTTTGTTATCCTTTAGAATGTAACAAATAGAAAATGTTACATAATTATATTAGTATATTTTGTATAATATTATATTAGTATACAGTATATTCAAGTTATAAAAGGTGTCTATGAAGCACTGACTCAAGGAGTTGCTATTTTTTCACTTTTCCATTTTGGTTATTCATTAAACTTGTTTGTGGAATGACAAACAAAGGGAGATAAGATTCTTAATAGTGTTGCAGTCTATTCAGCATGCAGACCACATACAACACATGTCAGATGATTACGGTACCTATTCGACATGTGGGAGTCACAGTTAGAGCTGGACTCTGGATCGAGCGGTCTGGGTTTGAGCACTGGCTGGGGTCATTAACTCTCACAGTGCACCTCTCCACACAGGAACTTATATATATTGGTACCGGCGACACAATGCTGGGGGGTGACCTGTGATGCACTAGCATCTCATCCAGGGGAGTAGCAATACTCCTAGTCAGCTTCATGCTATGGAAACCGGGATAAGCTTCGGCAGTGTGGGCCAGTTTGGCCCGAGTGTGGCTTTACCTTTTGCCCTATTCAACATACGGACTACATGTGTCAGATGATTGTTAATAATGTTGCACTTATTCAGCATGCAAACCACATAACATGTGGCAGATGATCGTTAAAGTGCTCTTACTCTAGCATGGCAATGTGGGCTCTGAGAAAACTATCTCCTCACAAGCGATCCTGCGCCATGCAATGGTACATACATCATATGTAAAAATGTTTGCAAAAAAAAACTAGATGTATCATGTTACACCTTTCTTATTTTTGCTATCAACCCAACAAGCATACCTGATAATCACGAAGTCCCAGAAGGATAATATCACCAGCATTGATCCAGACCTGTAAGATTGTTAGCACAACTTTTTTTTATTTTTTTTTTTGGAGGTGCGAAGGCCTAATGGTTAGGGGGTTGGACTCTAGTCCAGGTTCGAACACGCGGGCTAGGGTCATTGTGTCATGTTGTTAAGCAAAGACACTTTACTGTCACAGTGCCTCTCTCCACCCAGGAGTATAAACGGGTACTGTCTGCCAAACAGGTAGGGCAACCTGACAAAATGCTTGGGGTAACCTGCATCCTAACTGTTTCGTGTAAATCAACCCTACAACGTGCTTATGAATTTCATGTTTTAACACCCTACGACAAATCATAGCTAAAGACAACGGTTATGATGGGAGTTGTATAAGATTTTTGCATGAAGCGAGCATCGCAAGCAACAAAAGTCCCAGGGGGGTACTCTGGATTTAAAGTGACGGGGAGGTGCGAAGGATTTTTAGGGGTTTGAAATTCATGATTTTGGGATTTTGGGGGTGAGATTTTTGGTTTTAATTTATGTTCCTATTCGCACCTCCCTGTCACTTAATTAAATCAGGAGTACCCCCTGGGACAAAAGTGGCATGCGACAAGGTTGTACCATCTAAATCGGCCCTTATAAAAAACTGTCAGCTACTGGCTTATACTAAAGCAATTACATGTACGCCACTCGCTCTCAGTTTTTATCAATTTTGATAGACCACTCGGGTGATTGCCCCTCGTCAGCTATCAGCCAATAGAAACCTTGAGATTGCAGTTTAATTGTTAAAGGTACGGTATGAATGGGTTTTGCTAAAAGCAGGTGGTGGCCCACGGCCCACGGCCCGCAGCCCAGGACCCACTTCATCGCCCGCAACCCGGCGGCCCGGGGCTCACTTTACGGCCCACAGCCCAGCGGCCTGCGGCCCAGTCCACGGCATGTCAATCCTTTGCAATTAATCATTGTATCTGTTTGTTGCATTTTGCTCTTACTATAATGTATTTGATGTGAAGTTTTGGGTCTATTTATTTGCGGCCTGTTTAGCTCAGTGGATGAAAGAATGAGGAATAATGTATTTGGCGTGATACTGATGCCAGGCAAATCGACCACCAGTCCGGCCGATTCACCTTCCGGGCGAATCGCCCAGATTCTACAAGTATAACCAGTTTGGCTGTCTATGAACGTATGTATATCTGTTTACAATGTATTGAAAGAAATTGATAATCATATAAACAAGCTTTAATCCCCATGATATAGACGAGACAGAATAAACGATTCTACATAATAGGATAATAATGTCGTCCTAATGCTTTCCGATCAGAAGAACTATATCAATGAAAGCTTGATAAAAAAAATTATGAAGCACACGTATAAAGCTTTCATATCTGAAAAAGTGTAAATTGAGTCCATGCAATAGAAGCTTTCATAGCCCTAAGTTGCTGTGAGAACTGATATCAAAACTACATTTACGACACAGACGGAAGACTAAGGTAAGTCATGACGAACATTTCTGCATAATGACAAACCTTTTTCCGAAGTTTTCCGCGAATATGACAAAGTCGCTTGGTGCCATCGAAACACAGTGCATCTAGTCTTCCGTTTCCTAACATCTTAAGGACTTGAGCATATTCTATCCAGAAAACAATCGAAACAACAGTTAGAACTGTGAATATTCCCATGTTACAGAAGAAAGAATATAAAATTCTAAACACCTTGTCCATCTTCTTTGAACACAAGTTCTCGTTTCTCCGACTCGTTTTCGTTCTTTCCCCTTCGTCGATTTTTTCCTCCCTTTCCTGAGGAAAAATGAAACGAACAGAGTTTTCAACACGCTAATCAACAACAAGATATAATGTATTTCACTTCAAACCTTTGTTCTTCGGCATTCTGAACTGGATTTAAAGTTTTTTTCTTCCTTGAAATTTATCCCACGTTCTCGTCGGGCAATAATGGCGTCAACTGAATCTGCGATCCTCAAGAACAGCGGTCGATTACGACGAAAAAAATATTTCTCGTTGTGCAATCGTTGCCAACTTTCGTCAAGTAATCGGCACGCTTCGTATCGCAATCGGTAACTATTCGTGAATGCTCGGCACGTCAGGCAACCTCGATTCCAGGCTCTCTCTCCTTTTCCTCCCTTGTCTCTCTACTCAACGACAAGGGAGGAAAAGGAGAGAGAGCCTGGAATCGAGGTTGCACGTCAGGGTGGAAATTCATTCTGACGTCATGAATAATGTACGAATAACGGAGTTGAGATGATGTGACGCATAAAGCAACGATAAAAATAAAAATAAAAGTAAAGCTACTTTTAAGGCGGGACTTAACCTAAATGCCATTTTCCGCGACTTAAGAGCGACTTCCTGTAAAAGTCGACCAAACGGTGGCACAAGTCAAAAAATCGAATTCGCTCATATTTTGCTCATAGATAGGCCCTAGTCAGAAACTAAACGGACTGTAGTTAGTTTTTGAAAATACAGCTTTTTTCGGTAAAAATATGCGAAAAAACCATTTTTCCCCGATTGGGCCCAAAATCGACTTCCGGTTTGACATAATTTTCGGGAAATTTGATCGCTTCGCGCACCATACTACAGCTATTTTTGAATCTTTAAATAGCATTTGTATCCTGTCTAGGTCTTCATTGTTCGATTTAATGAAAAATAAAATAAATCTAACTTAGTTTTGAGCCTGAAACAAGATCAAAATCATAGGCTAAATTTGCGAACTTGTTGCAAGCTAATTTATGCAGAGAAAACATTGACCATTTTATCTATGTGCGATAACTTAAAATTTCGTAAAAACATTTTCTGTGGGTTAATTATACGTTCACCTGATAGGATATGTACAAAAATATCTGGGTAAAGGATTTTAAGTGGCCCGCTTTGGCCCTTGTTTATCACTTATTTTGCCGAAAATATGCCGTTTCATGTGTAAACAATGGCGTGACAGGGCCAGTCGCAATCTGAATACTCGATAATAATCACTTTAACATAGCTATAGGGAAACGCATAAATATAACTGATCATTAAATCGGAACCTAAAGAACATCTCTTATTGACTGTTTTTATTCTACTATTAGTATATTTGCATTTTAAAACCACAAGTTCGTTTTATGACCTAAACTATGCCGGTTTGTTTCTCTTCAAACTTTGCAAATTTGAAACACTATCATATTTTGTTCATTCTTCAAACACTATAAATGTATCGCCCTCTTGGTAAACTAGAACTTTCATGTAAAGATCAAATGAGTAAATTATGTTCTTGAATTATTGACCATTATTCTCCCTGCAGCATGTTCGACATAGCAAGAGCATTGCGTGACTCTGTTTATAGCGTGCGACGGGAATAAATATTTTTTTTTAATGTTCAAATAGCTAAGTTTATTACTTTCGCTGATTACCACTAATTACAAATGGTTGAGAAGTACAACTAACCAGTTCTCAATGGTTTATTTAATTTTAAATGAGTGATAAATTAATATATGGAGAAATGCTCTCTGCTGGTACGGCCAGTGGTATATACTGCTCAGCCTCGGCAAGAAAACAATGACGAAAGAAGATTAACGAAAATGACGGCGAAAATTATTTTGTGTTTCAATAATACTACATGTATACAAAATTATTAAAATAGCACTTTCGTTGTTTGCTGAATCCAGTGCTATTTTAATTATTTATTTTTTATCAGCTTCTCATAACATTGGGCATCTCTGGTTCCGCTGCTGCTGGTTTTCGTTTTCATAGCGACAGGGCCATGGGCTTGGGAGTCCAAAATATTCCAGTAACTATATAGAGGGACCTGATGGATTCTTAGTTACAAATTAGAATTTGGGAAATCCTCAGTTATCAGTTGAAATTTTAGCCGTTTCTCAGCTATCAGTTTTGACCGATCTCAGTTGACAATGACTCGATCGAGCCTCGACATTCTTCGGAAGACCTCGTATAATCCTTGGAAATCTTACGTTGATTTTCGGCAATCTCTGAAAGACTGTATTATTTATCCCCAAAAGCTCAGTAAGATGTTTCAGATTAGGTGCGAAATACTTCGCTGCTTCGCAGTTCACACATGTGTCGTGTTGTAAGACTACTGAACTGGAGACATCGTGACGCATCTCAGACGTGCAAAATTTGCACTCTGGGATGCTAAAATGTTCAGTAACTGTTCACTCATTTCTCAGGATCAGTTTGATTTGACAACTGTTTGATGTTGCCATGACAACCGCGTGTTTTGACATGCAGATTTATCGGCCCAATTATTGAATTTTTAAATGACATTTCATTTACTGATTTACTGGCTTGTTTCTGACGTCACGAGAAAAGAAAACCTGAAATAGAAGATGGTGTACTTCATGACGTACGTATATTAAACGTAGACGTCATAATTAACAGCAAAACCACGCACCTTATGCTGTAAAGCAAGCTATAGGCTCTCTACTAAAGGCATAAGGCTTTCAAGGAGTCTTATGGGATTCAATCAACTCTCCTCCTCCTGTACAGTCATGGGTGTATAATTTGGGTTAGGGTAGGATGTAACGTTCGAGGGTTGGAATATTTCGCAACTCTCATTTCTTGGGACACCTGAGACGGGGTCAAGCTTCTTTCCAGTTTGTTTTTGTTCATTACAGTAGGTGATCCTTTTGAATCAAATTGAACCTTGTTTTCCGAACGAAAGAACTCTTGAGAGCCCAACCCGCATGGACAAAGGAGGAAATGTAACATCGTATAGCTGGTTTTCGTTCTCAAGTATTCCACGTCACATTTTCATGCACATATATATAGATGTTATTGATCTAGCGTGAGGTCCGTATTGGGAAAATATTGGTCGAGTTCTTTTTTTGCAAGTTTATGGACCGAGCCGAAGGCGAGGACCATAAACTTGCAAAAAAAGAACGAGACCAATATTTCCCAATACAGACCGAACAAGCTAGTTCAATAAAGTTTTTATTATAATGGCTTTTTAAAATATTTGCTGAGAAATTAATGCAACCATTCTCGGCTAACGCGCGCGCGCCAAAGCTAAGCGAAAAGTTTAACCAAAATTGTCCGCCAGACATGAGGGAAAATGTTTCTACTTAATAGAAAACAGTTTTCTTTTGTTCAATGTTTCATAAAAGGAATTTGGCGAAATGAGTTCGTGAGCGGTCCATCTTTGCGGTCCGTATTGCAAAATTCGGACCGCTCAGGGAACCAATCAGAATGTTCCTTTTCATCGTGGACCAGTTTGCCATATAATAAATAGCCATATTTCTCTCAGTGTATCTCATGTTCCAGGGCACGTCAACTGGTGCTTACCACACGGTGTTGCTCAAGACTGAAATACCTTCAAATATTAAGCATTGAAAAAATGTTGTAAATATACATTTGCAAAAACATAAGTTTGTTTATTTTCCCAAGTAAAAGGGTTAAAAGGGTCAGACTGATGGTGTATGTCATCGTTGCGTTTTTGCGCACTCACGCTCGAGGCAGAAACAAGGGAATAATTGAACAAGTTGATGTTTATCACTGAATAAGCTAAGCGCAACATTACTGCCTGGGGAGAGCTCTGTTCAGGCCAGCCCTTTGTTCCGTTTACCGTCGCCCGAGGGGACCAGATTTTTCAGTTTCCAAAAACTTTTTACAGGCAATGTCGTTGCATTTAGTCGGTAAAGAGCAGAAAAGGTGCGTGGTGCAACCGCGCCCGACTAAAGAGCGACGACTGGGACGAGGCAGATGACTGCACGAATACTGGTCAAGGTATTGAGACGAATCGGAAGCGTGCACAATTGAAAATGAAAACGTCTATGGTTTTATTAATAATTGAGCTAAAAAGTAGTATCTAGTAGTACGGATATTTTGTGAGTTGCCGTTCCAGGGGGTTGTTGTTATTGTCATACCTCTCTGTTAGAGTTATCCCGATAGTATTTAGGGTATTGGGTAGTAAGTGGTTTTGTTTTAGAATTGATGCATCTTAGGAGTGAAACTGAATTCGAGTCACACCCATATAGCGTGATTCTGTTATCCTTGAGGGGTTCCTTTCAAAGGAAATTACCCACCGTCACCCACCGATGTCACTATGATACGAGAGAGTCCCGGCCCCAGGTTACGGTATACGAGCAATGAGCGAAATATATTTATTACTGCAGGAGTTTCCTTCAGATACAAACAATCCCGACTTGTTATGCTTAACAATTAACTGGGAATGTATTCCCTTTAGAACCCGCTCGACGAGATTTAACTTAAAATTACAGTCTGCACTGCGACTTTGTGATCAACATCGTGTACTGGTCAAGCAACGGTTTCCAAGTCTCACTCCAACTGCCTTCAAAAACGGGTGAACAAAAACTATCTCGGATTGCTCTTATTTTTTTAAAGAGTTCACAACTAGGTAGTTTATATTTATAGCCTTGGCTTGTTTTGAGGCTACTTGGACGGAATTCTCAAAACAACTCATGCTATTTAATAGGTTGTTCAACCGCAATCGGGTACGAAAAAATAAAACTGCTAAAAGCGATGCCATAAATTATAATTAAACGAACAAATAAAACAAAAATGGTTCCATTATGTTTTTCATTTACCTTTATCTAGATATCTTCCTGTGATTAATTGGAAATCACTTTTTTATCAGAGCGAGTCTCCGGTGAATAGCCGTGTCACGCCATTGTTTACACATGAAACGGCATATTTTCGGCAAAATAAGTGATAAACACGGGTCAAAGCGGGCCACTTAAAATCATTTACCCAGAGATTTTTCTATAGATCCTATCAGATGAACGTATAGTTAACCCATAGAAAACGTTTTTACGAAATTTTAAGTTATCGCACATAGATAAAATGGTCAATGTTTTCTCTGCATAAATTAGCTTGCAACAAGTTCGCAAATTTAGCCTATGATTTTGATCTTGTTTCGGGCTCAAAACTAAGTTAGATTTATTTTATTTTTCATTCAATCGAACAATGAAGACCTAGACAGTATATAAATGTTATTTAAAGATTCGAAAATGGCTGTAGTATGGTGCGCGAAGCGATCAAATTTCCCGAAAATTCTGTTAAACCGGAAGTCGATTTTGGGCCCAATCGGGGCAAAATGGTTTTTCGCATATTTTTACCGAAAAAAGCTGTATTTTCAAAAACTAACTACAGTCCGTTTAGTTTCTGACTAGGGCCTATCTATGAGCAAAATATGAGCGAATTTGATTTTTTGACTTGTGCCGCCGAAAGCCGATTTTAGTCGATTTTTACAGAAAGTCGCTCTTAACATGGGCTAAATCAGGAAATTTATCTCGTTCTCGTTTCAAGCAATCCAAAAACTCTATGCTCATCCCATGAATCTATGTTATGGGGTGTTTTGTAAATTTTTGGGTGATTTTTGGATATGTTTGGGAGGAAATAGTTTTTCTCAAAGGAGTTGTAAAATTTAGGGAAATGATAAATATTGAAGATTTAAGGCGGGAGTTAACCTGAATTTCAATGAAATTTTAAGAGGTTTAAAAGGGATAGAAGAAAAAAAATTACAAAACACCCCATAACATAGATTCATGTTTTAAGCAGAGAGTTTTTGGATTTCTTGAAACGTGAACGAGATATTTCCATGAAACCCATGTTAAGTGGCGGGAAAATGGCATTCAGGTTAACTCCCGCCTTAATGTAGTTTTAAAATTAGAATTTGAAGTTAAAAATTAGTAGATTGACACCAACAGACAGTTGATAACCACGCAAGAGCACCCGCGTGGTTATCAACTGTCTGTTGGTGCCACGCAAGAGCACCCGCGTGGGTATCAACTGTCTGTTGGTGTTCCAAAAATGTTTTTTTTTTCTATCCCTTCTTTAAACCTCTTAAAATTTCATTGAAATTCTGGTATACTCCCGCCTTAATCAGTTTTGTCATTTTTCCCATTATTTAATAAATAATGCTTTGTGATATGATATCATTGAAGACGCCATAAATTATTTCAAAAACTAACGTACTAACGTTAAACAAAGTCGCACGATGTGGAGAATTATCATTGTTGTTTCGCATGAGCTCGGCCGAAATCTTGTGCCGCTTTGCAAAGATGTGTTTGTATTACAGGATACACCAAATGGTATGTTTTATTGGCGAAATAAAGAAATTGAATTGGAAAGAGACCGGCTACGCGGAAGTGACTGGCTACGCGGAAGAGACTGGCTACGCGGAAGAGACTGGCTAAGCGGAAGAGACCGGCTACGCGGAAGAGACTGGCTACGCGGAAGAGACCGGCTACGCGGAAGAGTCGAGAAGAGACTGGCTACGCGGAAGTGACTGGCTACGCGGAAGAGTCGAGAAGAGACTGGCTACGCGGAAGTGACTGGCTACGCGGAAGAGTCGAGAAGAGACTGGCTACGCGGAAGAGTCGAGAAGAGACTGGCTACGCGGAAGTGACTGGCTACGCGGAAGAGTCGAGAAGAGACTGGCGACGCGGAAGAGACCGGCTACGCGGAAGAGTCGAGAAGAGACTGGCGACGCGGAAGAGTCGAGAAGAGACTGGCTACGCGGAAGTGACTGGCTACGCGGAAGAGTCGAGAAGAGACTGGCTACGCGGAAGTGACTGGCTACGCGGAAGAGTCGAGAAGAGACTGGCTACGCGGAAGTGACTGGCTACGCGGAAGAGTCGAGATGAGACTGGCTACGCGGAAGTGACTGGCTACGCGGAAGTGACTGGCTACGCGGAAGAGACTGGCTCGTAGCCGTAATATGGACACCTCGTTATTACGGGCAGTTTTCTTGGACCCTCGTAACTTATCACGTGTACGCTCTCCGGATACTTATTGACTTAAATCTTACTTATTCAATTAAATCATGGTTTCAGTGATATCAAATTATTATTATTATAGGCTTTTCACGGTTTCAAATAAGCGGTTGAATTAGCCATACTCCTCCGGATATCAAACAATCCATGACTGATTTGAAATCGCAAATCAATGATTTCAAATATAAAAGTTATATTTAAGTCAGAAAGTCGTAATTTGAAATCATCATAAACGCATGATTTGAAATCAGGATTTATTATATCAAATAATAAAGCCATGATTTGAAATAATAGGATTTTATATGAAATAATTTATGGCCTCTTCAATTATATCTGGTCTGATCATAGGTTTTTGTTGGATGTCCCGCATGGCAAAATGCTTTCTACCCTTGGAGACAGAGCATTCGTGTCAGCCGCGACCAAACTTTGGAACAATCTGCCAAGCGAAATAAGCCATCTTAAATCTTTCACACTTTTTAAACGTAATATTAAGACATTCCTTTTTAAACGTGCTTTTAACTTGTAACTTCTATATTTTAGTTTTTATATAAACAATAGCCTCCATTTGGCGAGGAAATATGCTCGGATATTTGTCCGCGAACATTATCTGTTCCGAAAAGCGAACAGTTTTCCGAGAGCGAAGCTCGAGGAAAACTGTGAGCTTCGAGGAACAGATAATGTACAAGGACAAATATCCGAGCATATTTTTGAAGCCAAATGGAGGCTATTGTAGTTATTATCCTTCAAATATTTTTTCACAAGGCCGCTCTGTTTGCCATGGAAGATCTCGGTCGGCCAAGCTGTTACAAAACATCGTGTTGGCGTTCAAAAATATTTCTAGTCTGTTCAAAACAATCAGTTTTATTTAATTTAGCAATTTATTTGAGACGAAAACTGAACCTGCGAACGCGAAACGCAAATTTTCAAAACTGGGGAATATCACTTGGGGAATATCACCCGGATATTTCCCAGTTTTGGCTGCGTCACGTGACATGTTTAGACCAATCGCGCGCGAGAAAAAATTTTGATGGATTATAATTCTTAATATTTAGCTACTACATTGTTTGTAAATTTTGTATATATTATCATTTTTAATTTTTATCATTTTATCCATGTAAAGCGCATTTGATCATGATATGAAATTTGCGCTATATAAATTTTAATTATTATTATTATAATTATTATATCACTGATCACGAAGCATTATTTATTAAATAATGGAAAAAATGACAAAATTAAGCTAAATAATATTTTTTACAAACGGCGCTCCGGCCATAGTTAACCGAAAAATTTGATTAATCGAAAAGTTTGGTTAACCGAAAAATTGGGTTGACCGAAAAATTTGGTTAACCGAAAAAGTTGGTTAACCGAAAAATTGGGTTAACCAAAGTGCGCATCATGATAAATTTTTTCCGACATCACGTTTATCGACTCTGACTCATCACGGAAAATTAAAAATAGATTTCAAAAAATTATCATTGGATCAAAGAGACCCATGTGTGGAGAATGCTTCTCTTAAGGCGGGGGTAAACGTGAATTTCAATGAAATTTTAAGAGGTTTAAAGAAGGAATAGAAGAAAGAAATGATTTTTGGAACACCAACAGACAGTTGATACCCACGTTGTGTACCAACACAGGCGTATAACACAGGCCATTATTAACTATTAACTATGCACAGGCGTATGTAAACACAGGCGCACAGCTATTGTACTACTTGTCATAAAACCTTTTGTTTAGCGGGAACGTCGCTAAACAAAAGGTTTTAATGACCTGGGCTTACAAACCAGACGATTTCGTAGTGGAAGTAAAACGCAAGAGGAGGACAAAATCATTCGCACTGAACGATCGAAAACAAGAATCACGAAACATGCACTGCTCTGTTAATCTCAATGACTTCGGAACATGTCTTTGCGAAAACTACCCTTTATAATAAGTAGTTTTGTTAAGTTTTGTTAAGCGCTGTTGGTTTTTTAGTAGAAACGGCGCTATATAAATAAAGATTATTATTATTATTATTATTATTATTACCAGAGGTTTATTTCTCCGTCGCGTCGAGCTATAAGAGAGATTTGAAACCGGAAACCGCGCAAGAAAAGCCTCTGGCACCCAGGGTATGCGAAAACAGGCCTGTGCAACAGAAACATTGCTGAGGTAATAAAATGTGCCACGAGCGTGATAACCTTAACATGTGGACTAGACACAACACGACTTTGTACATGAACCTGATAATTAAGGGGGATTCTACCTAAATTTCAATGAAATTTTAAGAGATTTAAAGAAGGGATAAAATAAAGAAATTATTTTTGGAACACCAACAGACAGTTGATACCCACGCGGGTGCTCTTGCATGGTTATCAACTGTCCTTGGTGTCAATCTACTAATTTTTAACTTCAAATTCTAATTTTAAAACTACATTAAATCTTCAATATTTCTTATTTCCCTAAATTTTACAACTCCTTTGAGAAAAACTATTTCCTCCCAAACATACCCAAAAATCACCCAAAAATTTACAAAACACCCCATAATGCCATAACATAGATTCATGGGATGAGCATAGAGTTTTTGGATTGCTTGAAACGTGAACGAGATAGAGTCCATTTAACCTATGTTAGTGGCGGAAAAATGGCATTCAGGTTAAGTCCCGCCTTAACTGCTTGTTCACCCTCGATTGATGACGTCTTTAATTTGTTTGAGTGAGAAACATAAATTCCAGAGTAGTCGTTTTAGGTAATCAATAGAACAGCTCCATCCTCCTGAAACGTGGATCAATCAAAAGTACTGCCCCAAAAATTGTACGAATAATAATGATATCTGAAAAAATCCTAATCTTTATCAAGGTCGGATTACTTTACCGACGACGGGGTTTTTTTTTCGTTGCAACCGGCCGAAAAGTAGTCGGTAGTCGGCATTTTATACCCTAGTCCGTGTTTTATACCCAGTCCGTAGTCCGTAGTCCGTAGTCCGTAGTCCGTAGTCCGTAGTCCGTAGTCCGTAGTCCGTAGTCCGTAGTCCGTAGTCCGTAGTCCGTAGTCCGTAGTCCGTAGTCCGTAGTCCCTATTTTATATAAAAGTGACCATTTGACTCGTTTTTTAGCGAAAAAGAAAATTTCTAAAACATTTTTCACAAGGAACACACGCACCATAGCGCCGTGACAAATTGATTTACAAGTACTGTATATCGGTGAGCACAAATCGAATTTTACGAAAATATCCCTGAAATTCTCATCGTTTGGCTCATTTTCAATTTTTCAATACGGCGAATTTTACCGCGAAACACCTGAACTAAAGGTCAAGGATATAAAATTGCTTCCAATACTTAGTATGCTTGTTACAGCGTGAATGGGTTCTGTCCTCGTGTATCGGAACACAAGAACCAATACATGACTCCTAAACAAAGGAATCACAATGCTAATTCCCTTGTTCACTCGCACAGGTCATCCCTGTGTAAATACATGCGTTTACAGCGTTTACTCAGGTTGGCGTGAAAATAAGTTTTATTTGCTCATGTTTACTCACATGTTGATTTCATGCAAATTTATAAACCGTTTTCACAGGCGATAAGTCGATTTTTGATGCTATAGCTCGCGATGAAAACTAGCGGCGATTTGGCTGATTTGGGCGCGATTTGTCGCCGCGTTGAACCTCTGCGATAGATCGCGGCGACAAATCGCACTGAGACTCCACTGAAATCGCTGCTCTAGCTTGCGAGCTCGAACGCGACAAAAATCGCCTGTGTATAAAACGGGCCTAGTATAGAGAAATTCAAACGAATTGGCCAATGTGTGCGTTATGACGACGTTGAACAAGCCAGGACATACGACCAAGAATGTGAATTAATAAAAAGTGGTCACACTTTTGGGCTCCTTCCTGTAAAATAGCAGAGCGATCAGTCCTGCCGCGTTCTCGTTGGTTTTCGCTGAACTAAAAAAGAATAATGTACATCATTTTTGTTAAGTCGAAAATATATTAATTTAATAATATTTGGAGGATTGATAATACATTCTGATTTCGCTCCAGACCATGTTTTGGGGGCATTGAACAACCCACCAGGAACAACAACAACATAAAATTTACAACAGCTTCGAAGAGTATCAAGTTGCTTTATATAATTTCAGTTCGATTTCTTTAGTTTCTCGCAGCCGTTAAATACATCTGGGTTTTCCTCTGGTGATTTATCTGTTGGAACTTCAAACCAATCTTTGCCATAGCTGGACACTAATTCCTCTTTCCAGTTGTTCTGGACAGCAAACGGAAATCCCTCGAATGTCATTCGCTTCAGAGGGTATACTGCGCTGTCCACTTTGGGGAAAACAAATATGTCTACCATAAGACCGTCATGCCACTTACAATTGTAAGCAAGGCAGTATTTATAACAACTGTTTCTGTCTCTAAGTCTTGGATTCCAGGTAGCTTGATATATACCAACTATGTCATGCATGTGGAAACTACTCATATCTGCATCACTCGGTCTCAACGCGGGGTCACTCTTAAAATTTTGAAAGAAGATATCTGCCGGGAACTCCTTCGCTGCCATTTGGAAAAATTTCACGTAGTCGTCTAACGGCATTTCAATATCAGCATCTACATCCCAGGGAATCATTCCATGATGTCTCGCAGCACCGAGCAGAGTACCACGTGCGATCCAGTACTTGATTCCGTGTTTCTGAGCGAGAAGGTGGAAGATGCGAATCATACGTGTCAAGACAAGTTGTCCTTGCCGCGCGGTCGATCGTGAATAATTACGAATATCCGGACACTGAATTGCTCCCTTGATCAAGTCGCATCTCCCTCCGAGTTCTGTGTATAGCTTGGGACACATTTCACCATATTCCAGTGGAATTTTACAGTGTTTATACGTACGCTTTAGATTAACATAATCATATTTTGGATTCGGGTCGATGACCGCGTTGGCGACTGCGGTGAACGTCTGTTTAGTTTTCGATCTCAAGAGTGATGCTGAATCTATTTGGAAGACAACAGTCACAAGAAAAATTACCGCCACTATCACTAGACTGAACAAGAGTAATGCCGCAGCTTTCTTCATCGTTGTCGTACCATTACATGTAGTACCAGAAAAAAAATTTCAGTTTCTGTCCGCTCACCTTCGTTCTCGTTATTTGGGTTGTCACGCATATGTGAAGCGTTGCGTGATACTACTCAACCCAACCGAATGACGTCTGTAGTGGGTCGAATTTACTGCATTTCCAAGGGCTACGTCACCCTTTGCTTCGTAGACAGATGCCGCCATTAGCAACTATGGAGGCGGTTTCGGAAAACACCGAACTTTATTTGTCTAAACTTTCGTGTCTAAACTTTCGCAAAAAAATCCCGTAAATTTGGATGGAAATTTTATACCAACAATTGCGTGTGGTCAAGAGAATATGAAGGGTAAGAGAGGTAATGTCCCATACATGAGTCATTTCTATGATAATCCATCTGATGCTATTTTTAGATCATTATCGTTACCAGTGCACCTCGGATAATTTGTCTTCGCGCGCGTTGCGTGGGTGTTTCGTGCAGTGCTTACATGAAGGCGAAATGAGGAGTACACTCCAGAAGCGTTTCGGTTTGTGGAAGCAAATTCGAAACGGAGAAAGGAAGAGACAAGTTTCTGTGAAGGAGAATGTTCTAGTGAAGTATTTTTTTTACTGAAGGTAAGATAATTCAAGCTTATAGATCCTTTATAGGTTCGAGATAGCATAAACTTACCGTGTAAGCTTGTGGACTTTATAAGCTTAATAAGCTTATAGTTTTCAGTAAACCTCTTTCTATAAGCTTAATTAAACGACTTTTAAATAACTTTACTTTTATTGTTTCCCACAGCTCCTATTTTTCTGAACAGTATACCAAAAAGATCTCCTAGACTTCCGCAGTAAAGGAAGCGAAAAACTCCACACACTCACGGTTGATGCGAAAACTGGAGAAGAAATCCTCAGCTTCGAATTTTGTGGAAGCGTACGAACGAAGACAACCGGACCTTGAATAATTTTCTTGGCCAAACGATTGATTGAGTTTTCAGTGTTTTCAGTTGGGAATTCACTCTGAAATAGAACTTGTAGCATCTGGAAGCATCTGGCATCTGCCCGGCTTTATGTCATTATCGTCAGCAGTTGAAAAGTGTCGTAATAGGTTTTCTAGTCGTCCGGGCTAACGGACTACTCCACCTGGGGATTACTCGTTGGCAGCGGGAAGGCCGAGATCTGTTACAGAAATTCCATCTTTGTCAGACAAGTAAAACAGTCAGAACGTTTCCAGTAAAATCCAGTTTACTTTCCAAACTATAACCAAAGAATATTTTACAATGCAGTTCTACTTAAGGGCAAGCCAATGACGTGATATATATTATCTCATAGGGAAAAGACGCTATTAGGAAAGAAAAACAAAGACTCTTAAGGTCTCATTGGCCAAAACTAAAAGAATCCTTAAAACATTAATTAGCTTCAACAACCACACGGGTGGTTCACAGCTTAACAAAAGGCTAGTGCAGGTTACAGTTACAGATTGACGCTTATTAGCTAAACAAATTACTTTTACGCTGGATTTTATATTTCTACCACAGCAAAACGAATCCACAAAATAAAACTAGATAGTCTTATTTTCTCCCCTCACATTCCTCCCACCTTAGCTTGAAACCCTCCTGGGTCAAGCAATAAAACTTATAATGGTACGAGAAGCATAGCGTTACTATTTAAAAATTAATTGGTTTTGTTAAAATTTTATATTTGATTTTTGTGCCTGAACCGTGGCATAAACCGAACAAGCCTATATATATAATGGCCTCGGGGGTCCAACATAAATTAGTGAATTAAACTAAACAAGGAATTACTACAGAAAGCGAATAAATAGAATAATAGCCTCCATTTGGCGAGGAACTATGCTCGGATATTTGTCCGCGGACATTATCTGTTCCGAGGGAATGTGATATCCTCTTCGTCTTTCAGCTGAAGAGTGTACTTGTCAAAACTAATGTGAGCACGGGTAGCACGCAGAAAGTCTCTTCCCAAGACACCTCGGTACGTGACACCCTCTATCGCCTTGAATTCACAGGGGTAGTTACCGCCTGCTATGGTAATAGTTGTACGTAATATTCCTTGAATAGGCAAATCTTCGCCACTCACAGTCTTTACAAACTTGGATGAATTTTGTGCTAAAGGCGGAGGATGCCGATCGTATAATTCCAACATGTGGTTTGCATCCAAAACAGAAACAGCAGCTCCCGTGTCCACAAGAAATCTAGTGGTCTTTCCATTTATCTGTACTTCGACCGTCAGACCGTTAGATCGGAATGAGGGACCGGAAGTGGAGGCTATTTGTTGTTCACTGCCAGGCGGTGGTCTGTCTCTGTGTACATTTGGAGACTTGGTATCATGGTGGCTGGTTGTTGCTGCCGTGGCAGCGGTGTGTATGGCTGGAGCCGCACCTTCCTTTGTTTCTGTTGTCATGGTCCCAACTGCTTTGGGGACATCGACTGTTACTTTGGCTAACGCATCATGGGATACTGTGAAGTCCACAGGATTATTTTGGTTAAGTGAGTCCTCTGCAATCACTTGCACTATTTCCACATTGGATCCATTCCCAGTTTCTCCTAAGGCTGCCAGGGCAGCGTCGACTGATGAGTTAGTACCATGGTGTAAAAAGTCACTAGGACAATTATTTGTAGATTCAGCCACCCAAACGTCTGTACTTAGTGTTTCGGTTGGTACAAAACTTCTCCGTTGTGCTGAGGAGGTCCCTTCAAATTCAGCTACTTGGCCTTTTGTGTCAACTGTATATCTGGAAACTTCAATGCAAATTTCATCCAACTGAAATGTGTCTTCTGTCTGTGGAGAGTAATTACTTTCCATGTCCTTAGTAAGCACAGTGTTTACTTCTTGGGATGTGGAGATCCCATCAGGAACATTTTTCCTGAGCTGGCCTGAAGTTTCAGGCGTGAAAACCTCACCCATGGCTGGTTCCATGAACTGGTCAGTGGTTTCCATTTCATTAAGCTCTTCCTCAGCGTCAGCGAACTGGCCATCGACTTCAGTCAATGGCACCAGGCTGTACAGAGCTAAGCATGGCAGTTCTTTGGTGTTACCTTGTGGTGGGGAAATGTCATCATTTGTTTCCATAAACTGGGCAGCGGCGACCACTCCGCTATTATCCGTAGGTTGTTGATACTGATTCCTTTTTGAGTTGACTGGTTTCCATTCTACGGGTTGGCTATAATATTCCTCTTCTGGTTCATAGTCATAAAAGTTGTCCCATTCCGCTGGCTGGTCATATGGCTCTTCGTCTGGTTTGTATTCAGAATAGTACTCCCACTCGCCATTGTCGTAACTATAAAAGGCTCGCTGTCGGGGCTGGAAGCCCGGCTGGTAACGATTACGTTCCATGTTCGGCAATGGTGGCAGCGCGTTCCTGGGTACTGGTCCTTGCTCGTACGAATGTCGCTCTGGACAGCTAATTTGGAGGTGACCAGCCGCTCCACAGTAAAAACAGACAGGTCTTCTATCCCGTGATCGTTGCTGGTTGGGTCTTGTATCCGGTTGTCTTTGAACGAGGCCATCAATACGTGCATCCACTCGTCGGTTTAAGGTTTGAAATTCTTTTCTCAGGTCGTGGACAAGTTCCATAAGTTTACGTTGTTCGTCCCTTCCTGGTTCGAAATATGCCGCAACATTGTCCGCTTTGGGTGTTGGAGTCATAAGATTGTCGAATTTCTTTGTTAATGTTTCCATTTGCGCGTGTAAGGATTGCTGTTGACTGGAACTTGATGGGCTACTGGTACCTGCTTCTATTGTTGGTACTTTTCCATTAACCATAAGTGCTGTGATTAATCTCTCTACTTGGTCACTTTCTTTTGTTTGGTTTACTCGCTTGGAAATGGAGTCAAAAGTCCGCGCAAGTTCCTCTGCCTCTAGCAGTGTTCCTGGCATTCGCTCCAACACTTTCAACTTTATGGGTGATAACAGACCTTCTGTGAAGTATGTCACCTTGTCCACCTCTGCTATTTGTAATCCACTGAACAATTCATGCATGTCATTGGCATAATCAGACAGCAGTTCATTATGTCCTTGGCGTCGAACAATTAAGCGTTGTCGCTTAAGCCATGTACGATCTTTAGTAGCATAACGTTTCATCAAGGCAAGTTTCAACTTCTCATAATTTTCCCTTTCTTCGGTGGGTAATTCAAACAGGAACGTTTCCGCTGGTCCGCTTAAATTATTGATGATTTGTGTCCTGGCAGCTAAATCAGTTTGCTTGATTCCATTGGACTCCAATAATAGTTCAAGTTTTGCGAACCAACGGCTGATATCCTCGTTCTCGCTTCCTCTGAACTTGTCAATTTTCACATCTTTTGACAAAAGTCTTTGTGCTAAGTTGTTAAGGGTTTGTTGGTATGACTGTAAAAGTCCTGTAGCATCCATTCCCTCTGATTCGGATGAGCTCATTTCTCCGTTAGAGGTGTTGGGACGTGGGTTTATTTTCTGTTTTTCCGTGACGGTTGAACCTTTTTTGGTCTTATTATTAAGCTGGTCGTCGGAATCGCTATTGTCACTTGAACTAGTTTCTTCTGACAAACTTAAATGTTCTTTAGAGTTAAAATCTTCCCGTATACTTCCCTCGTACGCTAATCTCCGGCGAAAGTATTGGTAAAAATCAGCAGGCGAATTCACCACTGGTATGTGTTGGCCACCCGCCACAAAGGCGCTATCTGGAAAAACGTCACCACCAACAGGCGATGGGTTTGCTGGTACTTGCAGACCACTTGCTGCGAAGGCGTTTTCCTTAAGGATTTCCCCTCCCTTTTTCCTCTTTTTTTTTCTGAATGTTTTTCTTTATACGATTCGTCAGGATCGCTAATGTCCTGCACTTCTAATCCAATATAGGTTCCTTTTCGCGAACTATTTCTCGCGGACACTGGGCTCGCGAATGGTTTCTCGCGAACAGTAGGCTCGCAAACTGGTTCTCGCGAACAATGGGCTTGGTAACAATACTCGGGCGGGTAACTGCTTTCACTGGAATCGTACAATTTCTGTCTCCCAAATCGTACGGTTTCTTCGGACTTGGGCGTCCTGGTTTCGTACAATTTCTGTTTCTCTAATCGTACGGTTTCTTCGACTTGGGCGTCCTGATTCGTACAATTTCTGTTTCTCTAATCGTACGGTTTCTTCGACTTGGGCGTCCTGGTTCGTACAATTTCTGTTTCTCTAATCGTACGGTTTCTTCGACTTGGGCGTCCTGGTTTCGTACAATTTCTGTTTCTCTAATCGTACGGTTTCTTCGACTTGGGCGTCCTGGTTCGTACAATTTCTGTTTCTCTAATCGTACGGTTTCTTCGACTTGGGCGTCCTGGTTTCGTACAATTTCTGTTTCTCTAATCGTACGGTTTCTTCGACTTGGGCGTCCTGGTTCGTACAATTTCTGTTTCTCTAATCGTACGGTTTCTTTGACTTGGGCGTCCTTTCTTGAATCGCACCAAGGGGTTACAATCGGTGTTCTGGCTGCTCTAAATGTCTTCTGATGAATTTACTGTAACTACCACTGTTCTCCAACCACTGTCGTAATAGGTTTTCTAGTCGTCCGGGCTAACGGACTACTCCACCTGGGGATTACTCGTTGGCAGCGGGAAGGCCGAGATCTGTTACAGAAATTCCATCTTTGTCAGACAAGTAAAACAGTCAGAACGTTTCCAGTAAAATCCAGTTTACTTTCCAAACTATAACCAAAGAATATTTTACAATGCAGTTCTACTTAAGGGCAAGCCAATGACGTGATATATATTATCTCATAGGGAAAAGACGCTATTAGGAAAGAAAAACAAAGACTCTTAAGGTCTCATTGGCCAAAACTAAAAGAATCCTTAAAACATTAATTAGCTTCAACAACCACACGGGTGGTTCACAGCTTAACAAAAGGCTAGTGCAGGTTACAGTTACAGATTGACGCTTATTAGCTAAACAAATTACTTTTACGCTGGATTTTATATTTCTACCACAGCAAAACGAATCCACAAAATAAAACTAGATAGTCTTATTTTCTCCCCTCACAAAAGCAGTATTCAGAGCAACATGAGGACATATAAATTATGGAGCAAATAATATACCTGCAATTTTCTTAGAAGAGATTTAATAAAACGTGGGGATATTGTGTGGCCGGTGGACATTTCTGGTTTGCTTCAGGAGAAATCTTATCCAGCCAAAGCAGAGAAGAATAAACACTCTGACCTGAGAGTTATTTCTGTTATGCACATCTTGTTCTTGTTGACTACCTTCCTTCGATCCACCTCTAATTTGTCACATAGTAAATCTATTTTCAACCCACTTGTATTGCAGTCCAAAATATTTTGCAAATTATATTAACATCCACAAATGGATCATGATGACAGATGCTGAGGATATTCATTTATTTGTGGACTAAAGCCTATTTCACAGATAATGGACCCAACGATCCACCTCAATCTAGGGATAAATATACATTCCAGACTCTGATATCCTGTAAGTTTAATATTTTGAATGGTGTGTTCAGTGAAAATTTCACAAGTGAAATAATAATTTAAACATAAACATAATATCCAGTCTTGAGCACTGCAATGACATTTATTTATTTACATTGTATATACTTTGATAACCTGTATATAATATCCAATCTTAGCACTGCAATTAAATTAATTTATTTACACTGTCCATACTCTGATATCCTGTAAGTTTGTAGGGATATATATATAACATTTTGAATGGTGTGTTCAGTGAATTACTGTTCATAAGTGAAATAATAATTCAATCATAAACATAATATCCAGTATTAGCACTGCAATGAAATTAATTTACTTACACTGTACGGACTCTGATATCCTGTTTTAGGGATATACGATTTTGAAAATAATTTTTGAATGGTGTATTCAGTGAATCTGTTGACAAGTAAAATAATAATTTGAATGGTGTGTTCAGTGAAACAGTTTATAAGTGAAATAATATAAGTTAATCATCAACATAACATCCAGTCTTGAACACTGTACTGAAATTAATTTATTTACACTGTACAGACTGATATCCGGTACATTTTTAGGGATATATATAACATTTTGAAAGGGCAATTTTGAATGGTGTGTTCAGTGGAACTGTTCCCATATTAAAATGAAATAATAATTTAATCATAAACATAATATCCAGTCTTAGCACTGCACTGCAAAGTGAAATTATACTGTACAGACTCTGATAAGTTTTAGGGATATATAAGATTTTAAAAAGACAATTTTGAATGGTGTGTTCAGTAAAACAGTTTCACAAGTGAAATGATATAAATTTAATCATCAAGTCTTGAGCACTGCAATTAAATTAATTTATTTACACTGTACAGACTCTGATATCCTGCAAGTTTTAGGGATATAAGATTTTGCAATTGCTTTATTTAATTCTCAAGATGATGTACATGCTTGCTCACATATGAATGTATTGACATAATGTGGATAAACTATATGCTTAGTCAAAATGCAAATTGTAATAAGCAAGAAATCATGAATGATTACTATATTTTACTTTTGGTTGCTCTCGGCTTGAACTCGACTCTTTGCGCTTCCCACCTGGTTTGTCAGCCGTCAGTTTAAATTTGGAAGCCCTAGGCTTTCATTTATGGGAGGAATCTTTATTTTTACCTCCCGTCATCGGAAGATGTGCTATAGTCAGGACAAATAATATTATCTGACATTTCTCCTTCCCCTTCGTCTAGTTCACTATCGTCACTTTCTAACGTAGAACTCAGCAGTTCATCTTCGTGACGTTCTTTTAATATCAGCCATGTCGGAGAATTCTTTTGAGAACGTTTTCCCATTGCTTTTGTGGCTGAAACAACTTTACCATACTGAGATTCATCGACAAAACGGATCTCCGCATCTTCCGCCATTTTGTTTTCGCGAAAGAAACGTGTACTCCACGCGCGATCGCGCGGCTATCCACGCAGAAAAAAGAGAAGATATCACGTGTCATAAATAGGGTAATTTGATTGGCTATTGACTAACGCGTAGCTGATCTAAAAATAGCATCAGATGGATTATCATAGAAATGACCCATGTATGGGACATTACCTCTCTTACCCTTCATATTCTCTTGGTGTGGTATAGACTGCGATAGCCTGCGTGACAGGCGTATAAAGGGGAGGGAAGGGAGTTCGACGCGCGCGAAGCGCGAGGAGTCGGAGCGCGAAGCGCGATGGAGCTTCGCGCGCGCCGAACTCCCCTCCCTCCCCTTTATACGCCTGCCACGCAGGCTAAGACTGCGAGAGCAGCCAGTTTTCTCGGGCTCTCTCCATTTCCCCCGGGGGGGGGGGGGGTACTCCCTTATGTGGCCTATACGGGGACGTGCCGCTGGACAGGGTATGGTTTTTGGCCTCTCTGCCCTGAACAGGGTATATAATTTCATGCGAGTCTGTCCTAAACAGGGTATTCGTGTTCCGGGCTATTGTTGCACGGAGACGTTTGCCGGTCTTTAGCAGCTCATCAGACAACATCACATCATTTTCAAGACAAGATAAATGCTATTGTTGTCGGTATCCTACACTTGTTTAGAACAAGAGAGTGTGTATTTTGTCGTTTGCCCTAAACAGGGTCCTAGAATAGAGGGTGTTGCCCTACACAGGGTGGGTATTTTAGGGTTTTTTTCTCCTAAACAGGGTCAGGGTTTCAAACCCTCAGCGGCACCCCTATACCCAAACATGGGTCAAGTACCCCTCCCCCCCACCCCTTCGGGCCATTTTCCCGGCGGGGATGCCGGGGAAACTCGAGCCGGAAATTACGTCTGCGTTCGCAGGCTAGGTGTGGTATATCACGTGTCCAAGTAAATACCAATAAAGATTTCCGACCATTTTCCGACGATTCCCGAAGATTTGCCGGATGTTGTCCGATAGTCATACGAACATTTTCCGAAGACTACTGAATATTACATATCTTTTACAGAATTTAAGCGCGTACGTACGTTTTCCATAGCAGAAATCGTATATGCAAGTTAGTATATGCTTTACTTTGGCGTGCACGTTTGTCGAGAATTTATCAGAAAAGTTTTATAATAAAAACTTTATTGAACTATTGTAACTTGTTCATTCTTCATTCGGGGTTTTTTCCCAACTTGATTACGGAACTCACGCTAGCCAATAAGTCCAATAACATCTATAATTTGTAACAATTCACGGCTTTTCGTAGGCTTTTCAAGTGAAAAAGATGAACAACTGAGATTTACTCTTTTGCTATCAATTAATTAACTATAAATCACAAAAAAAAACTGGCTCAGGGTTGCAACCTAACTTTTGAAACTCCTTTGTTTTTAACTGAAAGGGATTTCTACCAAACACCTAATGGGATTTTTGTCTTCATGTTTGGGCATGTTTTATTGATTTCATGAAACAAAGAATTATATCAGCCGTCGTGTATCCGCCTGTAAGTGACCTTGCAGTTGTTCATTACCGACCACTGATCGAAATATTAGCGTGGGAATGCTCAAGTATGATCACAGGTCACCAAAGCGTCTATGGAGCTGAAATTCGATCGAAAATAATTTTCACTTTTCTTTCGAAAAGTTGTAAATAATGTGAAATAAAGTTTAAAAACATCACCTGTTGTCTTTTCCTGTGTTTTTATCGCTTCTGGAAGCTGCTTTGGGCAAATTTCGACCTACGGTCGAATCTGCCGCTGAATCAGTTCTCTTAGTACACTACAGTGGCAGATTCGACCGTAGGTCGAAATTCGCCCTAAACAGCCTCCGGAAGCGATAAAAACACAGGAAAAGACAACAGGTGAGGTTTTAACACTTTAATTCACATTATTTACAGTCTTTACAAATTTTCGAAAGAAAAGTGAAAATTATTTTTGATCGAATTTCAGCTCCATACAAACTCTCATAATACGCTTTGGTGACCTGTGGTATGATTGGTTAAAAATAGTAATAATGGCAATACACAGAAGGTACGCAACTGCGAGTCAAAAATCATAGTAAACATTAACAGCAAAAACGTGCAATTTTTATCACAGTGTCTTCTTATGATTAATTAAATAATTAGATGTTACTTAGCTTGAGTTATATTCGCTAAACAGTGTACCGAGCGACCATTATTGTGAAATAAAAGCATTTATATTATCGTTGACCAGGAACAACTTAATTCAAGTCATTTTCTCCCAGGAATCCCAACGGAAATGTTTCGACACCAGTTTCCTACTGATCCCCACATCCACATATGAACTCCTTCCGATTTCATACAACACTGGCAGTAATAGAGAAGTAACTGATTGGCTTATCACTGTTATCAGCCAAACTGAGGAAGGTTGTTCAGTCTTGTATATAAAATCGTTTGGAAGGTCTTCTTGTCTGTTTCAAGATTTAAAAAACAAATGTTGTGAACCACTAGCTAGAACAGCGAGAACAGCGATAATGTCAACGTAACACCTTCACCAAAGTAAACATCTTTGAATGAAAGCACACAACCTTAAGAGCCTCCGCTTTCATTGGCGAATATTCTGTGGCCCTTTTTTAAAATGTAATTTTGTAACGAATTTAAATTGACCTTGTCAAGCACCACACATTTTGAGGTAATTTGACAATTCAGAGATAGCTGGTAACTCGGCGTACACGCCAGAAATCCACCGGGGCAAAAACTGCTGTTGCAAGATGGCATTTGAAACAGTATAAAATAATGTATATGACCTCAGCTGTCAATCTCGGACGCACGACCCACGACCCACGACCCACGACCCACGACCCACGACCCACGACCCACGACCCACGACCCAACGACCCAACGACCCACCCACGCAGATTAGACAATCTCTATTTTTTTTAAACTCCTTGCTAAACCTGAAAGCCATGCCATGGTTATTATTGTATACACACATTGCGTGCCCTAGTGTTATTGCGCATGAGCGAGAGAGCATGTGCTCGACAAGGGCTCGACGCCATGGCCATCAAATACATGTTGTTTAGTTCTGATCAAACCCTTGACTCATTTGCCTGAGGATACAACAGTTATGATTTTTTAAGATTTTCCTGGCAACACTGTCACCCAACTTTTTCATACCCTGCTGGACCCTACAAAGCTCATTAGCATATAAGCCTAAAGCTCGTCATGTCGAAAATAATCCTCAGTTTCATGCTAATGTTCCATAGCCTACGTAGCAGTGGTTTCCTTTCCGAGAGCGCGGGAGGCGCGCGAAAGCGAAAAGCGAAAAAAAGCGGAAGGCGCGCTCTCGGAAAGGAAACGACTGCTACGCAGGCTAGCTGTCCCATGGTCAATGTCATGAGAGGATTTACCGTTTTTCAATAATTTCTATGTTTATCCGTGTTCAGTGTTTTAAAACCTTTTTAAAAGCCAACAGTAAGTTCCTTTTTAAATACAACAAAACTAGAAGTTTCATTTATTTGTTATTCAATATGAACATTGTACTTTGAACATTGCCGCGTCCTTTGTACATTAGTACAGATGCACTTTTGAACATGGCCGTCCTTTTATTCTAAAAATCAGTATTTGAGTCAGCTGTCCTTTTGAGCCTTACGCTCGCAGTGAAATTTCTTTGTTAGGTATTTCTTCCTACGGTAGTTTTCCCGCTGCACATATATTTTTAAAACTGTTCTATTCAAGGGGAGTTAACCCTTGCTGTCAGTCACTTTTCTGCAACAAAGCAATTTCGGAAGTAAGCAGAATTTAGAGTATTTTCCGTTCTTATTGTATTTCTACACGTGGTAGAGTTTGCCAAGTCATAAGATTGTAACAACCAACGCTTACACGAACCATATATAAGGAAGTAACCTGTAAAGCTTTATTTAATTACATCGCCGATTACGATGCTGTACTGAAGTTACGAGTAAGCTCTGAATAAACTACTGTTGGACCCAAATCCAGTCTGTTCCTTGACGTCCGTAAGAAGTTTCCAGTGAAGTAGATCCCGAGTGCTAAGAACGCGTGACGAGTTCTGTTCCCGCAGGTCAAGCAGTGCTTCCATTTGAGTCTAATTTCCCCAAGTTTCAGTTGCCTTTCAGCTAAAGTCCCAAAGTGTCCGTTGACCCGAAAAACCTATCGTCACATCAAACATTTCACGGCACATTTATAAAAGAACTCAATCAGTCGCTATGGTTTATTTCGATCGATATTCTTTGTGAGCATCGATTCGCAGCCATTATCTGAGTCGTTGAATCTGACAGCAAAATGCGACTTGGGGAAGCAATATTTTTAAAACTAGCAAATATGTATTGAGTTTACTTTCAACAGTTAGATACCTTCGACAACATTCAACATTCGACACCTGGTAAGGCAGTGGAAAGCACACCTTCCCGCTCCATCGCCAATGTGCAAGTAATGTGAGGCAGGTACCTAACAAACATGTGCTCGAACATCACGATCGCGGAATGAGTGAGAGCCTGCTTGCAGGCTAGATTGGTTGTCGCTCGGTTTTGTAACAACCATTCCATGACACTACACGGAACTCTGTAACGTAGAGCTACCGTAAAATTCTGATAAGTCCTTGGCTTAAATTTGTCCAAAAGGCTTTTGCCGTGTTTGGAAGGCTTATTTTCGGTGGAGGGGGCCTTATCATCAGTAGAAAATTTGCGCTTTAAAAAATGTTTGGGCTTATATCCCGGGGGAGGGGGTACTCCTTGAAATTTTTGGTGGGGGTGTGCGGCCTGCTTCTTGAAACCCTTACCCTATTTCAGACCAAAATATGTGATTTTTCATACCCTATTTCAGACCTGACCCAAAAATCGATACCCTATTTCAGACCTATAAAATTAGTACACGTGTCTAATACATTTGAAAAGGGCTTCAAATTCCCCGATGTTAATGGAAAAAAACAGTTTCGTCTAAAAGCCAAACCAAATTCCAGACCAAAGTGCACAAAACATACCCTATTTCAGACCAAAACGGCTCAAAAACTATACCCTTTGGGGCGGCACATACCTATATAGCTTATTTAAGGGACTACCCCCCACGGGGCTTGCATGTGGAAAGGATTTTCCGTCTGACAAATTTTAGGTGTATACAAGAATAAGTGAAAACTCTCTTGAGGTTTGGGCTGCTTATTCAGGGGGAGGGGGGGATGGTTGCTATCGGAACTTTGCGATACTTCATCAGTCTATCGTGTCATACTATCTCTGACGTCTCTCGAGCGGGGTAAGAACAGGGGCGGATCCAGGAATTTTAGAAAGAGGAGGCCATAGAAATTTCTATTAGAAAGGCGTTGACCTTATTATTCATTTTCCAGCCCGCTCCCTTATTGCGTTTCACGTGAGATCAACGAGTTTGTAAGGTAGTATCACCCAAGGGAAATTTAAATGATACTCTAATGCGTGTCTACCTGCATGGCAGCTTATCCAAGATGTGTCCCTTAAGTCTCGACAACAGATGCCAAATAACCAAGTTGTTTTTTTTTAATTTCCGCACGCAAATAGGAAATGCCTCGAACACCTGTTGATATCACGCAACTTTATGTTAAAATTAGAAGTAATTCCAAAAGCAACGACGAAAAAGTCTCCAAGTCAGACTGCGAACTTTTAAGTCTCAACAACAATTGAAGCTTAACAAGTTTTCTGCACGCAATGAACGAACACTTGAAATCACGCGACTAAATCATGTTTAAGAAAGTTTAAAATTTGAAGAGGTGCCAATATTTGTAAAGGCTAAAAAAAACTGAATCGTAAAAATACCCAGCAGACCAACCTCTTTACATTTCTCCCGGGGGGGGGGGGGGGGGGGGGGGGGGGCACTCCCTTATATACGCTATATAGGTACGTGCCGCTGGACAGGGTATGGTTTTTAAGCATTTTGGTCTGGAACAGGGTATAACAAACGACATTTTCTGGTCTGGAACAGGGTATCAATTTCCCAGAAGTTGGCACAAAGATCGGTAATTGATACTCTGGAATAGGATTATATTAGTCAGACGAAACGCGTAGGAAAAAAGCTTTAACAAGTTCGCAGTGCTGCTCACTAGTTTAGTTTTTTGGGCTAGAAAAAAATCATTAAAAATTGTCTGGAACAGGGTATCTTTTTTAACATTTAGTCTGGAACAGGGTCGCAAAATTAGCGTTTTGTGGTCTGGTACAGGGTTTTTATAGCCCAGCGGCACACCCCCACAAAATTATTTTGGGAGTAACCCCCGGGACGTGAAACTGATCCATCAGCGGAAAGAATACTATAAGGGATCGTTTAGCCCCATGCCACCAGAATACCTTATTCTCACTAATTTTCGCGCATACTTAATTTCGCAAAATCGACAGATTCGTATTTCACGAGTCTTTATTTTCGCGATTTCCGAGAAAAAACGGCTCAGAGGCTTTAAAATTTTACGAAAATATCGTCTTTATTTTCGCGTTTTTGCTACATCGCGAAAACCGCGAAAATAAGTGAGAATAAGGTACTACTAAGCTACAACCCCTGGGGGATTCCGATATAAAATTGCGGGGGTGATCGTCCGAAATTTTAAAAGAACCCCTAAAGGTACCAGAATTTCGTTTTGTGGGTGTGGCTTGAATTCATTTTCACCCCAAAGAGGTAACAACTCTAAAACAAAGCTAGTTCTTGTCTCATTTTTTCAGGCTAACTTGATGATACCCTTAAGCACACCAATTGCAAGCGGTACCAAACCTCGAAGGGTACAACGACGATCACCCCGTCTATTTTATGGAGCCACCCCCCCCCCCCCTCCCCACCCCCCCACTACTCGACTACAATCGATCCATCCTAAATCCGCAACAAGAACTCATCCAGTGAATTCAAAATGATATAATAACATAAGATCAATTCATTTCCTCGCTCTCGATTTCGGACAGTCTTCATGATAGCTGATGACGTTCAAATCCGTTTTGGTTGCGTACTACAGGAGGTGGGGGGCGGGGGGGAGGGGGAATCCGAGAGTAACGGGGACGGGAAGTCTACGAACCAGAAGAAATAGGAAAAAAATTCGCAACATTGCTTAATATTTCGCAATAGAAAAAACACAAAGAGGCCAGGGGCGGTAACCGGGCCGGATAAAATGTGATTTAGGAGGATATTTTCTTGTGTAATGAAAACAGATAAGCTAAATTTTCAAATGATTCAAAGAGTTCAGGAAGCAATATACTCTGTTATCAACTTATCGCCAATCTCATCCGCTAGACACAACTCAATCCATTGCTGTCAGTCATTGTAATATGGCGCAGACAGTAATTGACCCCAATACCAAACCCTATTTATCAAAGTCATGGTTCAAAAACCCTATTTATCATCCACATAATACACAATATGAGAAAAATGTGTGCTGTTTTTAATAACTTGAACTCTAAAATTGCATTTTCCGTTTTCAGTTCAGAACTTTCTAGTGAATGTTATCGCTTCATTTTTGTTTCGCGTTCTTTTATAAGACTTCAAAAACTTGCGTTGGTCCCAGAGGTTGACGAGGTTTTCTTTGTTCTGCCGTCTTCTCTGGAGTGAAAGGGCGGCCGCCTCAAGTCGAAAAATAGATTGATTTGAAGACCGTATTTATCATTCACATAATATGAGAAAAATGTGTACTGTTTTTTAACTTCGAAAATTGCATCTTCAGTACATGCCGCTTTTCAGAAGTTTCATTCTAATAGATATTATCGCTAAATTTTGTTTCGTTCTTTTAAGACTTAAAAACTTGCCGATTGGTCCCCGACGTTGGCCCCAGAGCCGGTTTTCTTTGTACTGTGGTGAAAAAGCGGCCGCGGCAAGTCGAAAAATTAATTGATTGATTGAAGTGAGAAAAAGAGAAAAAAGAAACCGTCCTCTGCGCTTTGCGCAAATCATCATTGTATATTCTATGTAAGGCAAGGTGTGTCACTTTTGTTTCGAATGCATCCAACTTATCTTTACTTTAATATCTCTAACTTATCTCCATTGAAAGGCATTTTCAGTATTCTTACTTCACGGCTTAATAATTGTACTCCTCTCAAGATTGCGCAGATATGAGGTGCTTTACGGATCACTAACCTGCCACACAATTGTACCGTGCTATGCCAATATTGGGCGGTCTTGTTTTGAGTAAACAGCCCCCAGCCAAACAATAACTTCTTTGATATGAGTGACTTGTAAATCACTTTATTTGAGCAACTATGATCGCTATAGGCGCCCAGTTGTCTCAAAAATAACTCTTAGTTATATTTGATTCAACCATCTCTTATTATATATATTCCTTTAGCGGGCATCATTAGGGTTTTATGCCGGTACCGATAGCATAAAGCTCAGGGCGCTGCATGCCGCGCCGTTGTTAAAATGAAAGGCGATCAGTGAGTCGTATACAGTCAGGTGGGAGTTCGGATTAGTTAGCTTAGCCAACCTGAACAAATAAAATTGAAAAGACCTCTTCTGTGAAGCATTTGGCTCATTTACAAACTTTGCAAGAGGTACGTCAATTACAGATAATATCTGTCATTTTAACTCATTTTCTGGGCAATCCGCTTCTGTCAATCCCAAGGCCCTTTGTTTTTTTTGTCGCCATTGTGTCACAGGGTCACAATTAAGTCTTTACTTAATCATGTCTTTTTACACAAAAGGCTAAATCTTTCTGTTTAGCTGATAAGTTCCAGCAGTGGTAACAACAATAAACTCAAAACTCGAGCGACACGATGACGCGCCGAGATATAAATGCTGAATAGTGTGTTTGTTTTCTGGAGAGCTTTTACAGCGAAACTATTATAACACCTCGGGTTTTTACTTTGCCTAGAGGCCTGTATATGTAAACCGGTTGAAGGAAATGTGTGCCAAAGGCCGAGATAATTAATCATTTGTTAAACATACTTTAAACGGCCATTACTCTGATTATCTTGGACTGTTCATATGCTTTAATAGACAGTGCCCCTTAACTTTATGAAATATCACTTTCAGGTTCAATCAAAGACTTCTAGTAACAGCCAAAGTAAGTATTTTCTCTCAAATGAACATAAAAAATAACATATCTATTCCCTCAAGCATTTTTAACGATACAGAGAGGGATAAAAAAGGTTGTCCCAAAAAATCTGATACGCAATCAACATGTAAATTATTTTATACCGCAAACTTCCGTCGATTTTTCACAACAATGGGAAAAAGTTGGCAACGAGCCGGAAAGAATTCTTAATTGCTCCTATTTCTGTAGTCCCATGACATGCCAAATGACAAGTCCACAAACGCAATAAAAAGAGGGCTAAAGTTCTACGAATTAGCATTCGTGAAAAACAACCTCCCACACTCGCACAAAGCACTATTGTCTACTTCAGGCCTATTTTGAGCGATGAAGTCCGGCAGCTTAGTAGCGTGTTTATATTTCGTTAACTCCGGCTTGGTTCCTTTATTCCTGCAAACAGAGGAAGAGAAGTGATCAATCACGGTAGTCAAGGTAGGTCGGTGATTATAGCTATGGCTCGCCTTATCGGTTTTACGCTGGCTGCCTTCCCGGAACTGACATCAAATGCGCCGAGATGATCAGTTGAATGAGCCCAAAGCATGCACGCTTCATGCATACAGGCCACGCGTTTAGACCGTTTACATGTTTTTTGACCTGAAGACAACTGGCGAGCTGAAACAACATGGCCCGCTGTCACAGAACCACAACTTCCTTTGGTAAAGATTTTGTTGTCGTGGAAAGGAAAAACAATTAAGTTTATCACTACCTGCAATTGGGAAATTAGCTAGAACGGACACGAACATGCATCCACATTGTAATTGGGGACCGAAATTTTACAGTTCATGTTTTTGGAAGTCCATCAGATACCTGAATCGTTTCAAATTCATCCTGGATACGTTTTTCCGAGAGCAAGAACGACAAAACACATGTAGCATCTTTTAAATAGTTAAAAGTATTTATATTTTCGTTTTAAAATTAGCCTGAAATCATAACTTTGTTTTCCGTTCCCTGTTATTTTTAAAACCGGCCATCAATCATCTTCTTGGTGGTTTTCTTTTATAATATTGAACTGTTTTTCAATTACAGCCAGCTATTGTTTCCTTTCATGCATATCGACAAGCAAACCTTGAAACAGTTACCAAATCCTTTTACAGCTTTACAAGCTCAATAAAATACCGTCAGTAAATCAGTAATGGCCCGCGCGCCATCATGTTATAATACCCGTATCTTCCGTCAGTTGTGTCGACTCGTGAAATGTAATTGTTATCGTACCCACCTGCTTTCGTGCTGAGCAATTTTATCTAATTAACGACATCTAACAACTTATAGCCGTTAAACGCGATTTCTAACGTTTATTTGTTCATTGCGCTGTGGCCAAATTTGACTTTTTCCGTGTCGGAAAACATTTGTTTTCAAAGAGTAAGCCGGAACGCGGACAAAATTAATATTGCATCGTAAGCAACTTCGACACATATTTTTGAGGCCAATATTTCTTCCAAGTGAGTCGGTGTAATCATGTGCTTTAAACATGACTGCTCAGTGATAACATTAACTTCATGATTAACGAAGAACTACTAAGGCAAATATAGCGTTCTAATATCATCGTTCACGCAATTATAAATCGTATGGTTATGACGGATTTTTCGATCTGGCGCGGCATTTTAAGTGTTATGTCTAATTTACAAGGTTACACTGCGTTCTTTATTGAAAGCACACGAAAGCGTGCTAAGAGTAATGAACTACTCACTTTGTAAAATTAAGCTGGCGGAAAGTTTTTGACTGAAGTGGCAGGATGCCCCGCCTATACTGCGCGAATATAGTTGTCTTATTAATGCCACTTAGACTGGTGTAGTTGTAAAGTTCGCTGTCACAGCCGAATCTTACTGATGCAAAGAAGACTCTGAGCTAATTGAACCACCAAACAAGGTACGTCTGAAACTGGGCAAGTTCAAGAAAACTGTTTGCTCAGTGCTAATACTTGCAACGACGACAAGGCTCGACTTTTTACTGACCCCGATTCGCCTGCATTTGGTGATAAGTAAGCTAAGTTTTCACTATGACTTGCCTTGCCGACCGCATAGCACTGTTAGCCCAAAAGCCCTTAAAAACTGAATAGATCTCTAGTTCTTAGTAATTTTGGCATCATGAAGGAAAACCGGTTTGAACTTGATAGCCAAACAAAAGTTTAGAAATTTAATGCATTCGGCACTGAACGCTTAATTCTTCAGTTAGGTCCCCAGTTAGACTTTCTCAAAGTCCTCGTGCTTCGCGCTCGGTTTAAAACCTAAGCTCGACTTGTGGGCAAGCAGTCGGTCCCCAGTATAACACTATAACCCAGTATGCGTGAAAATACTTTGAATAAGTTGCATGTTTTTCAGACAGTTTCTTTATCGTTGTTCTTTATTACAAACTCAAAGTTGCCCAAGTTGCCTTTAAACTTAACAAGCCTTTCAAGAGCGACCGGAACAAACTGACGGAAGAAAGATAAAATAACGTGCACAGAGAACCTTAAACCAGCAGGGAGCATTAAACGAAGTGGGTGTTGCCAGTTCGCGGTTTGACTTGTCTACTCGCCTAATACTCAGCCGCAAACCGTGCTCAGCTATTTCTCGCCAAGTACGGATAAATTTAGCTGACAACTGCAACTAATTTAGAAATTAAAGTAAAATCAATGGAATGAAATATTATACAAGGTATGATATTAATCCAAGCTTGCAAAACCAGTGAAAAGCCAGTGAAAAGGGCGGAATTTTTTTATTACCCGAGATATCTTTATTCGTTCGCGTGCCCGTTGATAAGTTCGCGTGCGATATCAGACTTTCGCGCCCTAGCAGCTTAAGTGAGCTGTCAAATAGTACACTCGGACTAGATAATTAAGATCATCTGTGATGAGTCAGTATTTGCCCTTTCGTTCCTGTATCAATTGTTAAAGCCACTTTTCCAACCGCAACCGGTCAATACTGAGCCATATACACCGAGCCATACTTCTACACCATGGAAAATGGCGCCGTATTGACTCGATACTTCGACAAATCGACGCTACCTTCCGGATAGGAGAGGAACTTACCGTAAGCAAGACAATTTGATACCCGCAGATAAGTCATTCACCTTATAAACTTCTCTATTAATTTGTTTCATTACGCCTCTTTTGCTTGCTATTTAGCCCGATAAGATGGCGGAAACTCAGATAAAGCTTCCGATTACGAGATAACGTTTTTATCAGGCGTCTTCTGGCTGTTATTGTTGCATTCGTTGCATGCATGTGCATGAGCATCAACGCCTTGTTTCGTTTCCGTTAATGCGATGAAGTTTTTCATCTGGGTTCACTGCACACAACAGCAACCCAGTCGATTAAGGGGGGACTTCACCTAAAATTTGAAGAAATTTTAAGAGATTTAAAGAAGGAATAGAAGAAAGAAAATAATTTTTGGAACACCAACAGACAGTTTATACCCACGCGGGTGCTCTCGCGTGGGTATCAACTGTCTGTCAATGTCAATCTACTAATTTTTAACTTCAAATTCTAATTTTAAAACTACATCAAATCTTCAATATTTCTCATTTCCCTAAATTTTACAACTCCTTTGAGAAAAACTATTTCCTCTCAAATATACCCAAAATCACCCAAAAATTTACAAAACACCCCATAACATAATTGCTTGAAACGTGAACGAGATATTTCCATTTAACCCATGTTAAGTCGCGGAAAAATGGCATTTTATGGGGTGTTTTGTAAATTTTTGGGTGATTTTTGGGTATTTTGGGGAGGAAATAGTTTTTCTCAAAGGAGTTGTAAAATTTAGGGAAATAAGAAATATTGAAGATTTAATGTAGTTTTAAAATTAGAATTTGAAGTAAAAAATTAGTAGATTGACATTGACGACAGCTGATAACCACGCAAGAGCACCCGCGTGGGTATCAACTGTCTGTTGGTGTTCCAAAATTTTTTTTTTTTCCTTCTATCCCTTCTTTAAATCTCTTAAAATTTCATTGAAATTCAGGTAGAATCCCCCTTAACATGGGTGCCCTGTGCCCTGTGTTTGTTCGCGCGAGTTGTGTCTTCGGGAAAGAAGAAATAAGAGAATTAAAGGCTCCAAGTAAAAATGTCATAAGTTCTAAAATAAAATTGATTTTTTTCCCCTCACTAATAAACAATAAGTCTTTATTTCAGAATGGCCATCTAAAGTGGGCTATTTCAGAAAAAAACTAAAGCTCTATTTTAAATATATGCCTTTTAGACCAAACGCCTTTCATGACCCATTAATGGAACACATTAGCTAAACCTCAAGCCCATTTTGTTCTCTAAAAACTTTTGTTTCTTTGTGCGGGCATATTCTTTGAAAACCTGTGGTATACACGACGAAGTAGGCTTTTTGTTTAGCCATGATGATGAATTGTGAACTGAACGCCGTAACTCTAATTGCAAGAGACTATGATCTAAGAGAACACATCCCCCATACATGGGCCTCTTCCAATGATAATCTTTTTCAATCTAATTTTAGCGCGTGGTCATACTGCGCGGCTATTTTAAAGAAGACACTTCGGGCTGGTAATGGAAGTAAAATTACTGAAGTCAACGTACTTAGTTACGTCTGGATGCGCAATGAAAAGGTAGAGCCATTAATCAAAACGAAAGGACACCTGATCAAACAGATGAACGGAGAGCCAGTACGATAATTTTTTCTTTAGTTCGGTCAAGTGTTGCTTTATACAGTTAAAGTTTTGGGGCAAACCCGCGTATTTTTAAATGGGTGGATATCAAAACCAGAATTTCAGTGTATACACAATTACAATAGTATTTAAACTTGCATACCTAATAGGTAGTGAATGCTGGCTTCTTTTTTTCGTATGAATTACTGAGCTGAAGACACCGCCGAAAAAAATGGTAGTAAAGACAATTTCTCGTTTGTTTTTCTGTACTGAACAGCTGGACTGAAAAATAAATGTCTATGCACAGTCAGCGTCGAAAATTTCGTCCATCACGGTTGGTTTTAATTTTGGCAATGACTGAACTTTGCCTCGGGGTTGATCAAAATAGATAGTGGGCCCATTTAAGCACTGAACTTTGTGCTTCTAGCTGAGAAAACTCCGCCTGTTCGTGATTAGCGCCGAAATCAAAATTATGCTGGCGTTGTCTGAAATAAAGTTTATTAACAACCGGAAAGAGGTTAAGAACAATCCTGACACGGTTGTGTATTTGGAAAGAGTTTTATAGAACGTAGAGTCAAACAACTGAGATTGGTTTGATAGCTGTGTTTTTAATAACAACAATTAGCGCGTTTGACTTAGTTAACGGATCAGCACCCCTCCTAAAGTGCCCAGTGACGCCAGTTGACGCAAATTGCCAAATAAAAACAAAATTATCGCGAGGGCAAGGTTATTTCCTTCTTACAACCGGAACTTGAGCTGTTTGCGTCCATTTTCAACGCTTCAAATTATGCGCTTGGCAACAATACAATTTCCTTTTCTGAGTTATTTTGTGCACGACTGATTACTTTCTCGACGTTGCCATGGTTACATGCCATTATATAGAAGAGATTGGTCAAAAGAACTCGTTTAATACCAGGGCCCTTCTTCCTTCCGCGAGAAAGAAGGTTGACAGAAAACACAGTGAATATTTCGAATTGCTTGTAGCTCAGAATGACGCAGTACCACAGCCCACACCGCACGGTACACGCCTTGTGATATGACTAATTCTTATTATTAAGCCACTTGAATTCCATTTATATAATATATTTGTTTTTCGAATTTTCCCGGAAAATATGCAACATCAGCTGAAGACTGTGATGGCGACCACTGGATAAAGCTAAGCGGCTTTCACTTGCGGGATAAATTCAACTAAAAATAATAAACCGGATGATAGTGACAGATAGGGGCTATGAGGCATGAGTGATCGACGTCTTCATATAGGAAACTTACGCCCTAATAATCCGCCTCCAAATCTCGTTAAAATGATGATAAACGATCCCAGCTCCTAACTGAAACCCCTTGCCAGAGATTACTCGGATGTCGTCGAGCGAGAGAAAAGAAATGGCTGTTTTGAAATAGAGTTTCGCGCGCACGCGTTCCATTTCTCTCGGCCCCCTACCCATTATCAGCTCTATCTTCCCTTCTCTTTTGCGCGTCATTTTCGCGTTTTTCCCTCTCGCGCGTTTTTCGAGCCATTTTTCCCCTCTTGCGCGCGTTTTTCGCTCCCTTGGAGGGAATATAACCAATATAAAGTGGTCCGACTGCCAACATTCAAGAAACCGCGCAGAAAACCGCGTAAGTAATTTAAAATCTCTTAGTATTTTGGATTCTTTTCTGTCGTGCGGCTGTGGAAAGATTGTAAGGCTGACCACAATACAAAATCGACACTAGGAGATTCATGCTCCTAAGCCGTGCGAAAAGGCACGAGCTCTCTAAAATGACACATGTCTAAACACCCGCTGAGCAAGAAAAATGTAAAAATGTTTCCATAATTAGGATGTTTAGTCCAAATTTAGATCAACCTTTCGCAACCCATCAGCATGAAGGACCAGAATCACGGAGGCGGTCGGGCGCGGGCGAGTCAGGGAACTTTCTTTACATGAAAATACGGTATCCTGTGGATGGATCAGCCAATTTTTCCTGGTGTTTTATGAGCCGTGGAAAAAATCATGATTTTAGGCGGGGCGTGAAATAACCAGCTGCCTCAACGAAAGATGATTTCTCTCAGTACCAAGTGACTTCTTCATCTGCTTGACAAAATTGTGAAGTGAGATAGAGTGATGATATGATAGAGTGCCAGTATATAGATAACAATGAACGCTGCTGCTGCCCTTGCAATGAAAAAATGTTTATAAATAAACAACAATAGGTAGGAAGCAATTGACTGTTATATTTGGAATCCACAACACAGCACTTATTGAAACAACTATTTTGCCCTAAAGGCATGAACTAACAGCTGCGCCGAACCATTATTCTTTTGAGCCGGTGCCTGACCTTTTAAACTTTGGTGGAGTAATATTTTTACTGAAGGTGTGTGAGTGTTGTCAAGGGTAATATTGGTCACGAAATCAAGAAACTAAGTCGAATATTTTTGTTTAATTTAATACCGCAAAATTTTTCCTTCAAACCGCTTGCGAAAAGAAAGTTATTCCAAGCATGTTCAAGAGAGTAAACCGCAAGAAATGCCTCGAACCCACGGGGGAGGCTGGTGCAATGTAATGTTTCTAAAAGTCGTTTCAATGTCAAACACAAACAAACAAACACAAAATTAATTTTCCTAGTTGATGTTTGTGCCTGGAGGGCATTGAATTCCTCGAACTAAAGGTATGTCTGCTGTTGGCCCACATTCAATTTCAATCAGGCCATAATTCTTTTTTTTTTAGACGTGATTTCAACGGAGATTCGAGAATGTGAACCCAAATTTGGTCAAAGGCACGATAGGCATTTCTGGAAAAAAATACTAACCCCCTTTTCCGGTTTCCTATTTGCTCGAGTTGTGGCGTCAGCAATTCTCAAATCTGACTTACATTGTAAATTGCTCGTCCACAGTTGTAAAGTCAATGTTTTTCAAACAACAACAGCTTGCGCGTAAAAATCTAAGTACTTTCTCGATTGTTCTAGGTACAGTACTGTTTGCGAAGGAAGTAGTTGAGTCTTAATGACGTCATTGACAAGTGTCAGCGTTTCCGGTGTCTCGAAATCTGATCCCGCCCTGCCCGTCAGTCGAGCAGAGAGAGGGCAAAAACATGAACGCGTGGTCGTGATCGGGAGAAAATGGTTCGTCAGAACTTTCTGGAATTTGTTCTGTTAAAAGAGCAAGTCGATCCCAAATTTGCACTAGTGGAAAAACGAGTCAATTTTTTATTCGATGTAAATCTAAAGCGCGAGGAGGAAGATAACAAAAGGTGTTGGATAAAAGTCGAAGGCAACGAAGATGCCATACTCCGCGCGAAGGTTCGCAAGAGTATTCCGAAAAGTTTATAATCAGTTTGCTGGGATTTTTTTATACTTTGAATTGTTGAGCTCACTTCCTGCCTTTTTTCTTCCTGTAGGAGTACGTTATAGCCGTTTGTTCAGGGCTTTCGCTGGAAGAAGCAGATATCGTTTGGAACGAAAACAACAATAAGCTAAGTTCGTGGCAAGTTGACAGCAGCGCAAAACAAACCCAATCTGTGGAATGTGCTGAAGTAGCAACAACCAACGGAGAAACATTAAAGACGACAGAAGAAATGGTCGTCATCAGTAGAAATGTGGTAAATAAGGAAGATCGAGATAAAAGCGAGATCTCAGAGAAAGTCCGCGAAGCTGGCGATTCTCCTGCGAGCGGCGAATCTCTCCGAGACTTCGCTAAAAAACTCGGATACACCGACGACACGATAACAACTGGGCTAAATAAACTGGGTCCTTTGGCCGATACAAATTCGCTGCTATGTGAACTGGTCAAAGCACAGTCTTCTGTGAAGCAGCTAGAGGAAGGATCATCGACTTTCTCGTACGAAAAACCTCATCAAGTACTGGAAGACGCGAGCTGTCTAAGACCCATCGTTATTGATGGCAGCAATGTTGCCATGAGGTAAGAAACATTTTAATATAATCTTCGACCTTCGAATCGCGGTGACCGTTCTGCGCGATCGCATGGTTAATGCATTCTTTAGTTCCCACACTGTTGCTTTGAAATTTTTGTTGTTGTAAACGTCATCTTTATCTTTCGATCTTTCGCAAAATCACTACCAGCAAACAAGCGAGCACTTCACTCGGGAAGACAGTTCTGTTTGCATAAATATAAGCTTTAAACATGGTGTTTCGTCTACGTGAGTGAAATTCCATGAAAATTTGTGGCAGATCGTTCGACCATTAAGTAATCCATTTCGAACACTTGCATGAAAATTTGAAGGAGCGATTGCATGTACAAGATTTCGTTTGTTTAAAGGTTTATCGCTTTAAATCAATTAATGGTGTTTGGTTGCGTTTAAATGTACGTGGTTTCGAGCGGAAAGAATAGTTGTAAATGGTCACACGTGCTCGCGAGTAAATTTTAAAGTGTTGGAATTTAAATTCGTGCAGTTAGAATTTTTATCATGCAAACCTGTCAAAAAGGTTCTTTTCAGTTTTCACTAAGTTGTCAGCTACGATAACTTTCTGTTCGAATTTGAACTTTGATCATAGCCAGAACATTTTTGTATTAGCTTGTTTTTTGTTGGTTTTAAAAAGATGTTCGCTTGATCCTGTTTCAAATTGGAGTTTGCCCAGTTTTAGAGCTGAATACTTTCCGGAGGAAAGGATTTAAATAAACAGAAATAGAACCTGGAACTGATAAGGGTGTTGGACAGTGTCCAAAACAAAAAATCCTAAACTTTTAGTCATCCTTATCGCGAGTTTATCTACGCATATTAAATTGCAGTTTGTTTAGTTGTGCTAAAAAGTTCCGCAAGTTTAGTGAAGTAAAAAAAAAGTCAAGGATTTACACACAAGGAATCAAATGGCCCATTTAAAGAAAATTGTGTACTCATCATAGTTTTAATGGGCAACATGTACCTCATTAATTCGGCCACCAAAATCTGGCACAAATTTACTGAGTGACCACATAAATGAGGTTGAAGTAACTTATGAATTCAAACAAAGATGTTTAAGCATAACATACTGTATAATGCACCTTGCTACAGTTAATACACAAAAAGGATACTGCACGGCAATCCCGCAGGAATACAGAAACAGTTATTTGCAGTTTAGTTTTGTCTGTTCATTTGCAAATTATCATTTTTGTACTGGAGAGGCTGTTTTAAAGATTACAGTCAAAGTTCCTGTAAGTGGACACCTTCGGGAAGGAGAAAAAAAAGTGTCCGCAATTGGAGCTGGCTGCTTACAAGAGTGTGTAAAATTAATACAAGAGCTAGAGTTCAAATAGGGTTTTGGCAAGCTTTAGGCTGCCGTAATATAAGTAGAGCTGTCTGCTTACGAGAGTGTCCGCTCAGAGAGCTTCGACTGTAATGAAGAAACAAAATGTTTACTTCGGCCATTGGTCAAACTAATGGTCGGAGCAGTCAGATTAGGGTTCTGAAATAACAAACTGACAGGCTAGAGCTGTTACCCTGTTGGGGCTAAAAAAGTGGCTGTTATAAGGTTGAATGAGGAGGGAAGATTTCCACTGTAAACCAAACATATTTTCTGGCATTTGTCCACCATGCCGGAAAATATCACAAGGATTTAAAATATTTCCCTCCTGATCAGGAATCCTGGCATTAAGAGGATAATGTCCGGATAATGCCTGCAGTTGGAAAATAGCCAAAATCATGAGAATGGTTCACCAAGATGTCAAATTGCAACATTTTACACATCATCTTAATTAATTAATAAGAGACCAGAGGCTGAGGTCATCTTACAGATATTGAATTTCTGTGCAAATTTCCTGGCTTACATCAATAGAGTGCAACAAAAGAAAGTGTCAAGAAAGTTGCAAATTGTAAAAGTTTTGCCGTTATATAACAGAGGTTAAAATTTTTAGGCAGATCAAGAGATTTTCTAAGTATTCATGTGTGAAAAATGGTTGAAAAAATGCAAATTAGATCAGGTATGGTATTGATGCTGGGGGTTTTCTTGTAATAACACTACTATCAAAACTACAAGAGTGGTAAAACCGCCGTTAGAGATTTGAATTCGAAGCGGCTCGATTCTCAACAAGTGATGTTTAAAAATTGTCACATGATCTGAAAAATATTGTCATGTGGTTCGCGTTGCGAGCATCTTGTCAATGAAAACACGTAACAGCTTTGTTTTTCGCTCACAACGCGAACCATGTGTTAAGAATTGAACCGCTTCAAATTCAAATTTCTAATGGTGGTTTTACCTGACTCTAGTGGTTTTGATAGTAACAACACTTCATAAATTATATTATGTAATTCATTTTTTCTGCTCTGTTATAGTCATGGTGCCCAGAGGGTATTCTCATGCAGAGGAATTGGGCTTGTGGTTGACTGGTTTTTACAAAGAAATCATCGCGACATCAAAGTTTTCGTTCCCATGTGGCGTGAAAAGTCCTCACGGCCTGACTCACCAATTGTCGACCAAGAAGTTCTGAAAAGACTGGAGAGGGACCGGCTTTTAGTTTGGACTCCGAGTAGAACAAATGGCAAAAATCGCATCGTCTGTTATGATGATAGGTACATAATCAAGCATGCTGCTGAGAATGACGGTGTTATTGTTTCTAACGATAACTTCCGGGACTTGATGGGAGAGAGTCACGAGTGGAAAAAAGTCATCGAACAACGGTTACTGATGTATTCATTCGTTGATGACAAGTTTATGCCTCCAGATGATCCCCTGGGGCGCCATGGTCCAACCTTGGATGAGTTTCTGAAGAAGGGGTGTGGAAAATTGTGCCCATATCTGCGCAACTGCACATATGGCAAAAGGTGCAGATATCTACATCCCGACCGAAATCCGGTGAAGGAAGCAGATGTTGTTCCACCAAGCACTGAACACTTGCCTCCTGAAGTTCCATATGGCCAGGTTACAAGGCCAACCAGACCCCTGCCTCCATGCCCTCCTGAAGTGCCACCACACACGAGACCACTACCTTCAAATGCAGCTCAGGCAGTTTTTCAAAAACCGCTCCCCCTTCCGCCGTACAGCGAATTCACTGCTGAGCTGAGCAGAGTGTTTCCACCGATACTACGCCAGGGCCAGGCAGTGGAATTGGCCCAAGAAGATCCGACCCGACGCCGCTCCCTAAAGAACTGCCTCTTCATGTCCAACGGATGGAGGCGGCTTTCCAACGCACACAAAGCGTTCCCAGTGTTCAAGACCAAGCTTGTGGTGGTGTTCCTCCTGGTGTTGTTGGTCCGATTATGAGACGCAGTAGTGTTCCACATGTTTGCCATCCCCCGCTGCCATATTCATCACCACCAGGGCCCCCAGAAATTATGGTGCGTGGCTCAATGCCATTGACAAGACTTCCAAGTGACAATGGTGTAGTCAATGGTGAATGGATGTTGCAAGAGCAGATGTTTGGTGGGCATCCATACCCATATCCAGGACATTTTCCGTCCAACCCACCAGTTTACGACAGCCATCCACCTGCTAGCCTGCCGTTAAACCACCACTGGAACTCCATTCCTCCATACCCTTACGATCAGCAGCGCCACCAGTACCCTGCTGTGCCACAACAGCAGTATCGGCATTATGGTCCCGGACCACCACCACCATTCAGTCCAGCAGGCTATGGACGCACTCCATATCATGGCCAGTGTAATGGTTACATGCGCCACCGGTCACGAGCTCCTCCAATAATCGGAGGAATGTGCGATGATGTTACTGATGATCCAGGCGATGGTGATGATGACTCATCGCACGAGGAGCTTCGAATCCAAGCTTACGAGAAGCTTTGTGAACTTTTCCCGGATGACGTGGAAAAAGTCTTGAAAATATTGGACACATATTCAGATATAACCAGTGTGGAAACATTGACCCAACACATGTTGGATGACGCAGATGATTAATTAATTACATGTAGATCATAGGAATGTCTGGTATTCTGGTTGGGTATATGAAGTAAGCAAGCCAGAGTATTTTACAGACATTACTTGGTTTAAAATATTGTTATTTGGTATTCAGAATGTTAGGTTTATACCTGTGTGTAACCTTTTGAGCCCTTCTGACAGTGACCAACATCACATTTTCTCTTCAAATTTCAAACATAAATAAGACATGCAGAGAGATTCTCTCAATATCTGATGAAATTCACTGTTCTCCCAACTAGCTATCACTATGAAAAATGTATGGGAAGAAGTGAAGAGAACATGTATGTTCACCTTAGGGCTTATAAAGGGTTCAGATTAGAACTGACAGTTGTACAATATTATGTTGGCACTCCTTGACAAAATAAGTGCAACATTAATCTTGAAAATCAATATTAATTAATTAATAATCAATATTAATTTTAATTAATATTGATTTTAATTTTAATTATATTGATATTGATTAAAATCAATATCAATATAAATCAATTTATATTAATTTGGGGTGTTCCGGCGTGCCTGCAATCCTTTACACCGCTGGAGAGGATCGCAGGCACGCCAAAATCTGGTCATCAAAATCACTGATCATGTTCTGCTATACATATTATACGTAGTTTTAAAATGGGTTTTTAGCAGTTTATAAATGAATGCCAATTTGTGGCACGTGGTATTGTTTTCTTTCAAACAGTTCTTCAAAGGTTGAAGGGCTCTTACGGAGCAGCACAGCATGTCAACATTGCTCAATCTCAGGTTTCAGTTACTTTTTTTTTGCTCTTCTTTAAAGTCTTCTACTACTGGAATTTTTAAGCTCAAATGTAAGTACTCTATTTTATATAAATTGACGCTTTGAATATTTAGCTTGAAGTAGAGGACTTGAAGAATGGCAATTTTATATTGCACGTCGCTGCAATTAATTAATTTCGAAGTGATATTACTCCGACAATACAACAAAGTTGGGATTTATGGAGGTGTAATCTTAAAGGGGGAAAACTATAGATTCATTGGACAGTATTTTGTAAAAAAAAAAAAAAAGGGTTTTTGAAGTTTCGTTATGCAGTCATTTTATAAATGAAATTAGGACTCCTTATGTTTTATTGAGGTTTGATTGAAGTTAAAGCCAAGTATTCGTGGAGGATAGATGTTGAACTGTTCAAGTTCGTGCATTTGATGTTGACATGCTGCTGTTTTACATGAGCATATAAATAATTATTGTTTTTGCATTATGAAAATATGGTGAAATGTTTACGTGAAGACATGCAAATTAAGCGCAAAAGGTTTTGTACAAAACATAATGCAGGATTCTGTGGACCTCTGGTAGAAAGGTCAGTTAATGTTGTGCGTTATATTTGGTTGTAAGTGTTAGTTAACTAGCAGATAATTCAGTACAGTCCACTCTTGTTATAGCGGACACGCTCGGGATGTAGTTTGGAGTCCATAATAGTGAGAGTCCACAATAGCGGAGTCTTTTTCAGTCAGACCACTTAGTATAGCTTTTGCCAGTGTCCGTAATTAAGTGGGTGTCCGTAATAACGGGGTGTCTGCAAGGCAAGAGTTGACTGTACTGTGACTCAAATTTGGCAGATATTTTCTGATAAAGTGGTCCGGATTGTTTCAGAAAACATGTAAGAAATGTTTGAGGTCTTGCGGTTTATGTCGATATAGATTCAAGAGATAATGACGTAAAGAAAACTTTACAGTTTGAAATAAATCCAAGGTTATTCTACTCAGGAAGAATGCAGAATGTACATAATAGGAATGTCAAGGTTTTTAATCTGTCAATACAGCAAGTATTTTAATACCTTTTTATGATAAAATGAAGAGCATTTGTAGAACATATTGATCAAGATTGGGTCAGAATTTGGTGTTTTGCTGGTCAAGAGATCATTGCTGGTCAAAAAAAAAATGTTTTTATTTCTCCATCGCAAAGCTAGATAAATATTTTCTATGCATGCACTTGTCGACTCCAGGCTGCCTTAACCTTGAAAATATTCCCAAGAGTGATCAAAATCTAATTTCTCCTCAAAATATCAATACATTGACAAGCAGACAGGTGATGAGAATCACGAAAATCATCAACTAGATGTTATGTTGATGTATTACCAAATTCTCACAACCACCATAAGAAATGTACAGCAAATTGGTTAGGAGAATTTACATCGTGAACTTGGGAATGAATATTGAAAGGGTTAAGCTGGCTTTTTGATCATGATAACTTGTACTTGTTACTTATATTTACGGTTATGTTGTTCAGATAATGAGTGAAGGTATATTGTGAAAGCTGTTTTCAGCGGTAAATTGTAATTCCTTATTAACAAACGGTTTGGTTTTGGAAAGCATACCAATACTTAAAGTAATTTATTGGTTTCTTCGCCAAGATCATAATAATATGATATGTTTAAAGTATTAATCTTTGTACAGTTTTTTATCAGTTTTTTCCTGATGTGCAGTTTTTCAAAATTTGCATTGCGAAGTGATCTCAATATCATTTTTGTAGGTATGTAAATTTATTCCGCAGCTTATTGTTAAACCACATGTAAGATTAGAATCGTAAACATTGCAACGATCGTACTTTTAATTCGCGAGATTTTTTTCAAACAATCGATAGCTGCATGCAAATGTGCTCAACATAGTTACCGCTCTTGATCTAAGCTCATTGTCAAGATTATTCAAGTAAAATGGACATTGCAGAGATGTGGACCATTTTAACCGATATTGAAAAACTCAAATTAAATATGTTCTTGCTAGGTATCGTTTAAAAATTGCATCAACAGACAGTGCTTCAGCTATGTCTGCCATGCAACTTTTTCGGTAATCAACAGTTTAAAATTGAATCCTAAGAATTGAAGTTACCAATTTTTTGAACTTCTTATTACAGCGAAGAGTGCCCTACCGTTGCCACTCGACAAAGTTTTTGATTAATTTTCGAGAACTTTCTGATGGCTTTCGTTTCAACTGGCTAATCAAAATGGAAGAAGAGAGGAGGAGATGTCAAGCTCTGCATTCTGACAATATTGACATCTCCGCCTCCCACAATTCTTGCAATTTGATTTGCTAGTTTATATGGAAGCCATCAGAAAGTTGTCAAAAATTAATCAAAAACTTTGTCGAGTGGCAACAGTAGGACGCTTCACATGTACACATTTGAAGTTACAACATCATCAAGATTTGCCTGTTTTATTTTCAATTCATTGGCCAGCAATTTCTTGAATAATTTTACACAATGAGTGCAATACATATCATGAGAGCCATTTTTGGAGAGAATATTATATAACAGCACAAGTCTAACATGGGTTTAAACAATAAGCTCTGGAAAGATTGCTCTTTGTGAGAGCGTACAAATTAGTTTACATTGGAAGAAAGCGATGTGGAATTCACTCCACCTTGAGCAGTTTTGTACCTCAAGTAGTCTGCTGCAAAGGCAACTAGTTGTTATCCAAGAAAAAAACTGACAATAAAGCTTTAAGAAAACAAGATGAGTGTTATTGGACCTTCAGTTGTCATTCCATGAGCCTTTCCATCCCAGGAATTGGTAGTCTCATTCAGAGGTTGTCTCATTCAGAGCCATTATCTGGATTGTTACACATCACTTACAAGCATTGCGCGATGACCCAAATAATGGTTGTGAAGGAGACTATGGAATTGGAGCCAGCACTTTGTTTGGCAAAATACTCATGAATACCCATAATACTGTTTGTTGGAAGGGAGTATGGTAAAGCAGATCAGCATGACATGTTCGTTCGCTAGAGCAGTGGCAGATCCAGTGGGAGGGTCAGGGGGTCCAGATCCCCCTATCATAGCTGAGGTTTTTTTTTTTTGCTTTCACCATTATCCATAGCCAAACCATCTCCAGGATCCACCAAAATGCACTTTTCAAGAGCTTGAAATCTCTTCTTTTTTTTCTCTTGGGAAGCCCCAAACACCCTAATTGGAGGGGAGCACCCCCCATCCCATGCCTACCCCAAACACAGCTACACCGTGTGAAAGGCACAGCCTTTTAGTAATCACTACTTCCAAAAATTCTCCTTCTACTTCACATTTTCGGGAAAACCCTGGGACCCCCCCCTATCAAAAATGCCTGGATCCACCCTGTTAGAGAGAGCCACAGATATGAGTGCACTGTTCGTGCTCCACTCCAGTTGAACTCCAGTTTTGTACATGAAGTGGCTAGGAGTATTGCTACTCCCTATGATGGGATGACAAATCCATCGCAGGGGTTACACCCCCCTGTACACAACCAGCATTTTGTCAGGTTGCCCAACAATTCACTGGTATCCATAATTGTCTACTCCTGTGTGGAGAGAGGCACTGACAGCTTAGTGTGTTGCCCAAGAACATAACACTGGAGATCCGGCCAGCATCGGAGCCCTGGCTGCATAGGAAAATAGGGAGATGGGAGACTGTTTTCAGCGTATGTGAGCTGATGTGAGCCAGTCTGGAAAACACTCACTGGCCCCACACACATCAGCTATTCATTTCGCAACCACAATTTCACATTCATTGTGTACTCACCGAGATATTTTCACAATTTAACAACAAAATCAAGTTCAGCAATACCCTGGGTGCAAAAGACTTTTCTTGCACGGTTTCCGGTTCTGGTCAATGGCTACATCAAGTCTCTACTACAATCCTACCCCATGCGGATGAGAAAAAACCTCCGGTCCCAAAACGGTATGAGAGAATATAAATATTGTTAACCCAAATATTTCAAGTACTTGAGCACAGATCTCACTGCACTCAGTCTGTTTCCTAGTGGCTTATGAGAGAAAGATTTGCCATACTAAAACGTTTGGGTGGCCACTTTCTTCTCTCATTTTTTTGTACCAGGCAAAAACATTAGAAGGAATTAAAAATATATGTTGACTTCACAGATTTATTCTAAAAAAATTAAAATTAAATACACCAAAATAATACTAATACTAATAATGAACTAGATGCTATTCCTATTGCTCTGTCTGAGCCTTCTGCGCCTGTCTCTTCTTGACTTCCCAGTTGTAAACTCTAGCCATGTCTACACGCAGGTTAAGGAAGAAGTTTTATAATTTTTCATCTTAGTTTTATTTGCTGCTATCATTTGAATCATCATGCAATCCTCCTAAGTGGAGGGGGATAGGGGGCAGGAACCCAGGAGCAAAGGGGGTGGGAAGTCTACAGGATGTGGGAGAAGAGAGGGCGGAAAGCAGAATTCCCAAGTTGGCGGGAAACGGGAGAAATAGGACAAATTTTTGCAACAATGTGTAATATTTTGCAATAGAAAATGCACAAAGGGGCGGGAAACTGGGGGGGGGGACTCCCATATGAAAGTTACGGGGATGCTCGTCGGAAATTTTAATTTACACCCCTAAAAGGGACCAATCTGGGTGTGGCTCAAGCCTTTTTTGACCCATAAAAGATACCATTATACACAGTATGACGGTGTTTTTTATTATTTCTTCGCGTGCAACCCTAAAAGATACCTTGATGGCTAAAAATACCGCCATTCCGTCCTGAACACCCTACCCCCCGGGGGCAGGAACCGCAACGGAAGGGGCTGGAACGGGAAGTTCAGATCCCCTGTCCCTCCCCTCCTAAGAAGGAGACTACTTTTGCCCCTAGCCTGAGTGAACAGACATCTCTCTCCACACACACATTTCTTCCCCTACTCAAGAGATGTTTGAGATTCAACCCAAAAAATTTCATACTGATCAGTGATGACGTAGCTCTATAGCGGATCTATATATCTGACTGGTTGAGTGGTTGTTTTTCGATTTTTAATTTTTGCAATTTTTGCACAAGTAAAAACCAATTTGAGACAACACATGGGTTTGTGTAGAGCTGTGTCACCAGTATGGAATTTTTGGGTTCATTCGAGCAGGGAAATAAATTGTTTTGACCAGACAATACAATTTATATAGAGAACCTATCATAAATTTTAAGAATTATTTTCATTGAAGGATACTGACTTCAGTCGTAGTGTACTGATCTCTCAGGAATCCCAAGTCCTCCTCAATTTCTTTTAAGTTTTTCTGAGCAGCATTGAGATTTTTTGATAGCAGAGCATCTGCCTCTTCAATGCTGTACTCCAACATCACATTGGCCTAACCAAACAGCAATCATGAACAGAATGGATTAGAGTAAGCTGATTAGCAATGGGTGGATGGTAGACTTGTCCTGTCATAGCCTGTGAGATGAGGTCTGGTCACAAGACCAATAATGGATATAGAGTGAAAGGTAATGACGTACTTTATAACTAGAAAATTGTATATTAACAGAGCTTATGGTAGGATGCGGAAAAAAAAAAAATCAGAATTATGCGGGATTTTTTGGCGAATTATGCTGGGGGGGTGGGGGGGGGGGGGAATAGACATGAAAAGAAGTCACGTTTTCGCGCAGAAAACGTAAAAACAGAGAGTTTTTTTCTATTCCAAATTGTGATTCGCCACTTAGGAAACATTATCTCTAGATTTTCCACCAATAATGAGGCACGTTCTATCGAAATTTAGACAACAGGCCCCCACGGTTTTCAACATAGAACGCCTTGTCATTCCCGTTGTGAATATCGTCCTTTCGATTGCTCAATGTCCGACGATTTTGGGAAGGAAATCTGCTGTTAACTTCGGATAAATTGGGTAAGAAATAGCGAAAATAGATACCTGTTTTTATGATTTTCTACACATTTCTCCAAATTATGCGGGATAATGAGGGAATTGCCGGATTATGCGGCTTATGCGGAGGAAGCCAAATTATGCGGGTCCGCATCTGCCACATCCTACCATAAGCCCTGTATTAAGCCCTGGTCAAAATGGTCCAAACATTGTGATCCAACATTGTTGGGTGAAACAGGGAAATTAATCTCAAGAACGTAGTGCTTTTCTATAGTCCACAAGCAACTGTCATCACAAATGAGGAACTATGGGCAAGAACAGATCAAGAGGATGTAGCAACCATGATAAAACGAACAAGTGGAAATAGATCGGCCATACCCTGAGAAAGGAGAGGGAAAACACCACCAGAATGGCCATGGAATTGAACCTTCAGGGTAGGAGAAAAAGGGGAAGACCTAAACAGTCATGGAGATGTACAGTGAACAAGGAGCTGGAGAACACTGGGAGGACGTAGGGCGAGGCCAAACAGATGGCGAATAACAGAGTTCGGTGGAAACTATGGTGGAAGCCCTATGCCTCTCAAGGGGCAAAGAGGATTAACGGCCTCTTCATATGAGCCCGCGCAGTTGACCGCCTCACTCCTATTTCCTTTTTAAAAATTTTGATGGAAATTTTCCCATATGAACACTTCAGCCCGGTTACCAAGATGACAATGTTTTTCAAAATACACAAGCGTTTCCATGAAAGGACGGCCAGTATTAGATTATTATGGCTTGTTTTACGATTTTTTAGACCAGAATAATTCCTTTTAATTTAGGTATTGAAGTAAATGTACAAGAGTTTTCAGACTTACAGCAACGAGAAACACAAGCGACACTTTCCAGTAGGCCAAACGCTTGTTCGTTAAATTTTACGCCTGGATGATCGTGTCCAATATGAACACAAGACAAAATCTGTCCCGCTAACCGGGCCAGCCTGGTTACCGCGCTCATACCAGGAGGCCCTAAGTCAAGTAAGTTATGTATGACAATCTAGATCTTGACATAAATGAACATGTCTCTTTCATTCAACATGGCCATACTTAGTAGCATTTCACTAGATATGTTACAAACCCATTTATGACTATGACTTACAGCGCCTTTCAATAACACGTGAACTATGAAGTTCAAAACCCAACTTACAATATTATTATTATTATTGCGTTTTTTGCTGCCGTCAATCATAAAATTACGACGACAACCAACTCAAACCAACGGACCGTGAAAAAAATCTACCAATCACAATCCACGGACGTGAACTTTTGAATGGATTTACTAAATGATTGACGGCAGCGAAAAATGAAACCGTTGATTGAGCAGAGTTCCAGAGAGTTCGCATGTTATTGAAAAGCGCTGTAAGACAACAACTTTTCAGTCTTCTTATTTTACTACTTTTGGAGCATCATTACCTTCAGAACTTTATGGTAGTACAGGGTACATTTCAGGGTAGTAGAATCAAACATTTTTTCTTACCCCAAGCCACAGCATGACTTTTTCTGTTGGTGGTACTTCTGCAGTGCAATACACCTGATCAGATAACAAGAATCTGCTCTGAAGTGGCTTGGTACTATCCTACGATAGGGAAATCAAAACATCACTTTACAGCATAAAGCTATTTAACACATTGACTACTAAAGCGGCCATAAACGGCCAAGAAGAGACCACAGACTTGTACCACTTGTGACGTCATCACTGTTCACGCCAGAGGATGTCTTTGATAATCAACGGATAGAGTTGGCAAATGTCTAACAAAGCATGCCTAAACGAGCACGAAACATTAAATTGGACCGGAGATACACACGAAACAACTTGGATTTTTCCCTCCAAAATCACCAAAAAAACGCGACCTTCACTACCATTGGCACTCATTGACACAGAGACTCGGCTCGCTTCGCTCGCAAATTTTCTTCAGGAGCCTGATCTCAGGCTAGAAGTTTTCATTCACGGAAAGCGAAGCTACAATAGACTTGCAATTATACACTGTATTCAATGCGTGACGGAAGTCGGAATGTCTGTTGAATTTTAGGACATGACCGACGGGACGTCTTATTATTGGAAACTTTCAATTTCACGTGAAAATTATAAAACTTTACTTGGCTACTTCGAACCCCATCTTTCTATACATGTGTTTATTATGTTTTAAAAGAAGTATTTCTGTCATAGCGAAAGACAAGAATGATTTCAAAGATATCTTGCATATTTAATCAAGTGCGCGTGAAAACTGTCAAACTAATTAGGGGCGAATGGCAAAAACAATACCGTGGTTGCAGGCGTTCCCGCACTCCCTCCCACGATCGCGCTTCGCGCGTCGCCAGCTCGCCAAACTCCCCTCCCTCCCCTCCCCTTTCTACGCCTGCCACGCGGGCTAACCTCCATGGGAAATGAAAATTGGTTCGAGAAATCGGGAACTTCAAAATATCGGGGGTAAAATTACAGTGAAAACAAGTCCAAGGGAAACAACCTTTGGTTCGAAAAATCGGGGTTTTTGAGAAATCCGAGGGTTTGAGAAATCGGCGTTTCCACTGTCTGTACCTTGATGGCTAAAAATGTTGCTGTTCCGTCCTAAACACCCAAGGGGGACCAAAATCCGTAATTTACACCCCTAAAAGGGACAATGAGCATCCTCATCACTTTCGTATGGGAGTCCCCCCTTCTGGCCACCTAAACGCTGGGGAAAGTGAAGGTCATGTTTTTCTTCGATTTTGGAGGAAAAATTCCAAGGTTTTTTGTGTGTATCTCTGGTCCAATTCATTGTTTTGTGCTCGTTCATGTTCTCGCAAACTCACTTAAGTGTTCACATCAGGCAGCAGTTTTCTATTTCTTTAATTTAAAGAATTTTAAAAGTTAAATATGGGTGAAAATACCTTTTTGAAGTTAATAATGTAACCATCTCTAAACTAGAATTTAAATCCGGAACTTGAGTTTGTAATCTGCAAGATACAGAATATTAAAATCACTCAAAACAAACAGGCAATCAAATAACATTTCCAATGTACAGTGTAATATTAATTAATTAATAAATTACATTTGGGTGAGTGTTTTAAAAAGTGTAAAATAACGACTTTCAATTTTTACGAACTCAAATATAATAATAAATGTATTTGGAATTCAGTGATAACATCTTCAGTTGTTCTGGCACCAACTGTCCACTTCACAGAGAAATAATAAACCCTCTGTTAAAATATTATTATTTACTAGTAAATTTCTTATCATTGCAGGGTTCAAAATTATGTTTTCGCATCTTATTAACCCTGGAGCAAGCATAGGTCATAAAGGTAGTTTCCCAGGGGGGGTACTCAGGTATAATAGTGATGGGGAGGCTCAAATACCTTTTGGGGGTTTGAAATTTGTGATCTGAGGACTTTTGGGGGTTAGAAATTTTGTGGTGACTTTTTGGGGGTGGAAGATTTTGGTAAGGACTTTTTGGGGGTTGAAAAAAAGGGTAACCCAGGGTTCTCATTTTTATGTCAATTTCATTTACAAACGTAAACTACATGCAAATGACAAGTAGACTTCCTGTTTTAGAGGTTTATTCATAAGAGATCATGTATCGCATTACACTTTATTCGGATTATTATTTGAATTATTAAAATTCTTTTTTTGAGTGTCTTTCGATTCTTAACATTCTCGGAGAATGGCACTTGAAATTTAGTATTTTTTAAGAATTGTGCGAGTTTGACTGAATTGTGCGGTCCCGCACCACCGTACCCTGTGAGAAGCTTTTTGTTTCAATATTTGACCGATCAAAAACGAGCCGTGTCCGATCAAAAATATGTTTGACCGGACATCATGACCGATCACTCCCAAGAAATTATTTCAAGCCCTGTGTCCCCACCGTGGGTAACCTGTACCAAGCATTGGGTTAGTGGGGAGACAGCGCAAAGAATAGCGAGTATAAAAAAGGCAAGGGGATTAGGGGGGATTATGGGATTAGGGGGGATTATGGGATTAGGCCACCTCCCTTTTCAGACTCCACCCATTATTCTTTGCATCGCTCCCCACTAACCAAATGCCTGGAACAAACTACACGATGGGGTATTGCCCATTTTTGAAAATGAAATTATGCTTATGCCCAGGGAAATTAAAGTCGCAGAAATTAATGCTCCACTTAATTAATGTCGCGGAAATTAACACTCACAAATATTAACGCGACTTGACGCAATTTTTTGAAATTTGCATTAATTTCATGGAGCATTAATTTCCTATAATAATAAGGTAATGCATAGTTCAATATTCCTACTGTTACCATCCCCCCCCCCCAACCGAAAATTGGCGTTGAACCACATGGCTGGCTGACATGCATTAGTTTAATTACCTTATTTACTAATTTTTGCGCTTACTTAATTTCCTGAAATCGACAGATCCGTATTTCGCAAAGCTTTATTTTGGCAATTTCAGAGAAAACAGGACGGGCTCAAAGGCTTAAAATTTACGAAAATATTTTTTTTTGTTACATCGTGAAAACTAATACTCGCAAAAATAAGTGAGAATAAGGTAGCGGACTACTTTGCTGGGAAATCCCTTTAATTTGTAAGCGATTGGTTGGAGGAAAACAATTTGTCCAAGTTTATAAAAACTGTATTTGCAAAAACCGCAAGAGAGGAGAGTTAAAAGCCAAAGAAGTGCAGGCGAGAAACAAAAACAATGGGAGAGATGTTTCCTGACCTTTGTATGAGCCATAGTCTATTTTGCAAAACATAATAAATATTTCCGTCTTCTTGTGAAACGGTGCCGTTTATTTCTAAGTGTCCCGGGGGTGGGGAATTGCCTCTTTCTTTGTGCCCGGGGGTGGGGAATAGGACGCCATGTGAATGAAAAATGGAAATCCCGGGGGTGTTTCCGGGGGGGTGGGGGGTGGTCGTAAGAGTAGGGATTGAACCATGCATAAGGGGAGAATTGGGACTAAAAGAATTAAGAAAAATCCTAAAAGTTTCTGTTGGATTATAATAAACAAAGAGCCTGTCAGAGAAAACTGCATGAGTACATTCAATTAATACAAAGGATGGATACCTTTTCTTCCTTGACATCAAATTCAGTTCCATAAACTTATACTTTTGATGTTGCTCGTCTAAATCTTTAAGTACAGACTCTGCTGTGTCACTTCCGTTCTTTTTCATGAAATCGTCAACATCCTCCTACACACCAATGGAATTAAATTAGTTCAGTGCTGTTTTCGGAAAATGTACTGTACAGATTTCTGAGAATTGTAGACTTAAGCTAGTTTTAAAATTCCCCAGCGCCAGGGAAATTTCCCATCGGAAAAATCTAAATGATATCACGTAACGTTACACAAAAATCGGTGGTAAATACTAACCAGGAATAATGCCTCAGGAATTCCACGGTGCTTCTTTAATTCTGCTTTTGACTCAGTTTGTAAAGCCATCTTTCCGACAGATTTCTTTCTTCGGACGCCATGTTGGGCAAGGATTTGTTTGTAACCAGGCCTCCCGATAAGCGCGAGCCCGCAATAAATAAAGCCGCGTACGTATATGAAGCATGCGTTCTATCGACCGTCCCTTCTGTTGTTCTGTATACATTTTCGATTTCTAAGAGCGGAAGTGTTAAAATAGCACTGTGACTATTGACTACATCGACTGTTTCATATTGCTCTCAGCTTGGTTTTAGCGGAATACAAACTTCTCTCAGAGAAGACCCTTCTATTAGCGTTTCATTGGATAGGATTGGTTACAGTTTTTGGAATCAACAATCCTTGTTGCAGGAACTCTGAAAGTGAGTTGCAATCGTATTTAAACCCTCGTCAACGACAAGGGAAGTCAAAACGGATTTTTCCACGTTGTCGTTCATTTATCCTCTTTGTGAACTTTATTAAGCAACGATTTACAAAGATTGTTCGCTGGGAGAGTTTGAACACTGACTCAAAATGGATCAGCCACAAGAGAATCGAGATTTGCCATCGATGAGTTCGGGAAGCAATAATTCGCTGGTCTCTAATTACAGTTCAGCCGACTTTAGTAGTCACACAAGCGACAGTTTTAACGGGTTTGACCATCGAGAAGCATATCCCGTAAATAACGCTAACAAAGCAGACATGCTTAATCATGAACAGGAGTTTGACACCTACCAGAAAAGGCTGGCAACATTTCTAAGGTGGCCACTCGACAGCCCCATACGACCCGAGATTTTGGCGGCTGCAGGTTTCTACAGTGGAGGGTTGGATGATCGAGTCGTGTGTTTCAAGTGTGGCTTGCATCTACGGCAGTGGAAGGCTGGGGACGACCCGTGGACTGAGCACAAACGATTTCGACGTGATTGTCCTTTCGTCCAGGAATGTGAAAATGCAAATGAGGTGACTTGCAGCCCTGTGGAAGCTTCTGCCAATGTCCAAGGGCCAAGACAGCCCTCTTTTGCACCAAAGTTCCCAAGATTTGGAGATCGGACGAACTTAACTGAACAACATGGAGGTCCACTTGTAGATCCTAAAGGGCTGATGTACTCCGAGAGACCACAGTATGCTACTCAGGGAGGGAGGTATGGTAATCAACAGCAATCTTACCCTATTGATACTCAAACAGGTTTTCAGCAAGTTTATTATCCTGCGAGAACACAAGATCCTAGTAGACCTAATCAGTATCAACGCCCAGAACACGAACAAATAGGAACAGAAAGAACCCAACATGTTGTGGTGAGGCAGGGGTCTAACCAGGTCCATATAGTAGGATCTGCTGTCTATCGTCTTAATCCCGAAGACAAACTTTATATACATGGTGGAGGGCAGGGTTATCCTTACCATGTTAGGTCTGAGAGAGATTTCATGCCTGTTTACCCAGAAGCGCATCAAACGAGTCGACTTCCATCTATGCCGACGATGGAGGCCAGCTTCACAGGTTCATTCCCAGCTCGCAGAGAATCCAGCCAGTATAGTTCAGAGGAGCAAATGTCTCACTCTGGTAGACACCAGCTGCCTCAGCCATCAACAGTTTCTTACCCACCAAGCTACACTGGGCCATTTGCAAAGCAACTTGGGTATCAGTTCTCGACTGAGAAAACCTCCGCTGAAAATACAGCAATGTTTCAAGAAGGAAGTATTAATCCAGCAAAGTATATGATGCAACAGTGCCGTGAAGGTGACAAAATGGAATACGGCAGGGACACTCTGCATGAATCAAGAGCATCTAAGCAGCCATTTATGACAGAGAGAAAAATGTCAAATGAGGAGGGACTTTTGCAAGAAAACTGTTATAGTCCCCAGGCCCAGTGGTATCCTGGGACAAAATCCGAAAGTGGTGCAACAGACACAAGACCTTCTCAGCCACCCCAAGACAGGAGCAACTGGCAGGTTCCCCCCGGTCGTAATGTTCAGGGTTCGAGAAGGCCCAGTCCTGGGTTTGCAGCTTTTCCAGTGAAAGACCCGAGCCTTCAGACTGCCCAGCGGCCATTGATAAGACAGGAAGAAGAGCGCCATGTGACGTCAGCGTCTAACCTGTCTAACGAACACCATCGTCTGACGACATTTGTTGACTGGCCGCATGACCACCACATACACCCGTTGGATCTGTCAGCTGCCGGATTTTACTACCTGGGAACTGGAGATTCCGTCAAATGTTACAGGTGTGGCATTCCACTGCACAACTGGGACCCCACTGACACCCCCTGGGGGAACACAAGAAGTGGGCACCGATGTGCCCCCTGGTATTGGAGCACTTTAGCGGCCGACCGCATCTCCCAAGGCAAAGCGCCCCAATCGAACAGCGTGTCCCGAATGCACAAGATGAACAGAGGAATCGTCCGGAACAAAGTCAGGGTCCAAATGATGGACAGATGCCATTCAGGAGTGGTAACCCATCGTCTGTTCACGGCACCTGGGAGAGATCGGAGCAGTTCCCAGCACACAAAGTGTCTAATATGGCAATTCGGCCGAATCCTTCAATGGAACAGCAGCACACGCCCTGGTATGCCCAGCCTATGACTACGTCATCCGAAGAGGGTCACATGACTTGTGGACGTCAAACCGGTTCTGCCGGAGAATCAGGTTCATGCACTTCAAGTCAAACAACCCATGGACCCGGCAACTGCTCGCCCAGGGAAGCGCCGCCATAGAATTCGACATGGAGAAACTGGCTGAAATGGGTTTTACCGAACGAGACATCAACGAGGTACTTACCGTTCAAATTGAAACTACAGGGTCACCTTTCAGCACGTATGCAGAGCTTGTTTCAGCTCTTTTGCAGAGACAGCAAGCGAGAGCAGCAGGCTGCGAATCCTTCCCGCAGTCAACACCTCAAGGAGACGAAAGGCTTCCAGCTTCCCCACCGCTTCTCACCATACCCCAGGGTATTGCATTTCCGCGCTTGAACGAAGACTTCCGGGAGAGGAATTGCTTGAGTGCTGTGACATCGCCGACTTCACCAGCCCCGGATAAAAGCAGTCTGCGCCGAACCCTTAGCGCGCCGGCGTCGAGATCTTCGGAATCCGATGAATCGCTCGAGGAGAGACTGGAACGAATGCAGGAAGAGCGCAGGTGCAAGATCTGCATGGATGCCGAGCTTGGAGTGGTGTTCCTGCCATGTGGTCACTTAAGCTGCTGTGCGGTGTGTGCAGACGGAGTGGAGGTATGCCCCATGTGCCGCACGCCCATACGGGAGAAGATCCGTACCTACTTGTCTTGAGAACAGCTATTATCTACTCTCACTCTGTCACGCTACGCTCTCAGTCTCGAGACCGTAACGTTACGTGACTGAGAGAGGGCCAGAACTTAACTGGACTAACAAGAAAAAAACTAATCACGCTATGCTATAAGTTAGTAGACTGCAAAACAGATTCGTTTTTCTCTCGAGAAATCGATGCGTGACGCGCGTGTACCGATAAACTGGCGCGGATAACACGCGCGTAAGCCTCGTAATTTTTCACGCCTCGTTCCAGAGGCGCCGCGTTTTGTCCAACGCAGTCGGTAAAAAATACCAGTTGATGGCGAAATCCCGCCTCCGAGACGAGGCTGAGCCCGCGGTGTTCTTCCCTGAAGTTGCTAAGCAACATGACGTATTTGCTGCCGTGATTACTTTCGGAGTACTCGCGCTAGTTTTTGATTGGATAAAATGATTCGGAAACTCTTCGAGTGCTTCAACGGAGATTTGCCAAAACCGACACTTGTTCCCCGACTGAACGAACTCGTGCTAGAATACGGACTGTTTTGCGGTCTACATTTTATTATCGTTTTGTATTTTGTAGTTGAAACTAAACTAGCAACGTTTAATAACAAAACCCGGTGCCAGCTATGTTGGTGAGACGTCGTTTGGGTTTTGTCGTTATTCGCGCCATTGTAGACAGTGTTATTACAATCGATAGAAACCTCATGGTTTGAAACTGTAGAAAAACCGTTACAACAGAAATACTTAGAAGCCAAAGTGTAGGGATGGTCCAAATTAGAGTGGCTAAACAGCGAGTAAAGGAAGTCTTATTGACTGTTTTTTTCGCATTTAATATTTCTACACATTAGATATAGCGATATTTCTCGTTACGTCACCTAGTGTTATTAATGTGCCAACCAGAGAACTATTGGCTGTTGAAACAAAGAGTTCTTTTGTTTAATGCTTGGCAAATTTGACGTAATGTTGATCAATAGTGAACACTCCTATAGGATTTCAAAAGTCAGAGCAGAAGATAATAATCACCACAGTGCAAAAATACATTTTTAACACTTATGTTTTTCTTGGAGGGGCACAGAAGCCATTATACCCCAATATTTATTAAAAGCATAAAAATACTTCCAGTGTAAACCACACAAGTGTAATCTAGCTTTTAAATGATTCTTTGCAACGTAGAGAAGTAAATGTGCTTTTGCTGATAAGCCGGACCTTGAAAACTAAGTTCTAGTGACTGTGATAGGGTACTCCGTAACAGTAATCTTCTACACTAGATTTGAACTGCTTTATTAGCAGATTTATCGTGTGCTTAATAAAAGACTTGCAATAGTTTGTTATGTGCAGTGTATCAGTAATATTTGAGCCAATCAGAGAGCTGGAAAAGGTTTTATCTTTTATTTCTGTGTCAAACATTTCAGTCCTCTGCCATTCACTTGCAGATCGTAATAACGCGAGTGGTTTTGCATTGCACATTCTTAGACAATCTTGATCTTTCTGTTTGCAATGAATGTAACGTGGCTATGTAAATCTACTTGGCGCTGTTTTACTAGTCTCCTTCGCAGCCGTTACTTGGGTCGTACCCTACCCACCAGTACCCTACCCACTTATACATAGTTTTTCGACAGAACGAGGCTATATATATCCACCTACACTTCACGTTTTAAAATAAATAGGATATTATATAAAAATACACCTTATCTTGTTTCATGACCTTCGTTCAAGTCACTAAAATGTATTTACATTTTGAAAATATGTTCCATTGTCATCACTCCTGTCCGATTTTCATTGTAATCGAAGGGGAAGCGAAGTGTAACAGACTCCTCCAAACTTGTCAAATGCAATCTTACAAAGATTTAGTTCCGCGCGGTTTAGGGGGAAAAAACTCTTGATACTTGAAGAACTTTCGGTTATCTTCTAGCAAAAACGCAACGAGCTTTCCCAACGTCACGTGTCACAATTCCACTGCGTATTGTGTAACACAATCCTCTCTTTGACGTACGTTAAATTAATGGGTACAGAACAATTAGGAGAACTGTACTCCACTGGTTTCCAGTCTTCGACGCATAGATCCTTTTAGGCGCGAAGCTACGCTGAATTTCCGCCGCTCTCTCGTGCCCAGCTCTCGCTCTTCCCCAAGAAAGAAGACTGCGGGCTCATTAACCCAGGTACGACAAGTGATTGAGCCAAAACAAAGTGGCCAGCGTCGCTTTGCCAGTCAGTTACACTGTCGTAACATTCGTTTTGCTTCAGTTCATTGTAGTTCCTACATCCTCGGTTCTACTTGACGCAGAGAAAACCTTTGACACTTCCGAGGAACACGTCCAGACTCTTCCTAAACTGCACCTTGTTCAATCTGTCCAGGGATAATTTCATGTCGCTCGGAGTGAGCTGATTGAAGGCGTCCAAAAGTCGCTGACACACAACTTGGTCCGTCTGTTGCGCTAAAAGGCTGCGAACCAGCTCGGTATAATACATCTAAATAGGACAAACGAAAACAAAAATTCAATATTGGCATCTCTGTCATCAGTAATCTTCAACTACTTTGACGAGTTAGAGCGGTTTTCAATTGAGTATCGTAAAACAAAAACCAAAGCAATTACAATGCCAATCATAACAAACGTAAACAACACAATGAACCAATGAGAGCTCGAAGCAAATACACGTAACCGGTACCAAGCGCGGGAAAACGCGTGCGACCATGTTGCGATTGGTTTTGGTTTTGCATCAGATTTGTTGAGTAGGTGGCGCGAGTTTTTTTTAACCAATCACAGAACGTAGTAAAGCAAACCAAAGCAATTCCGTATCACTTTCGACACTCACTTGAAAACGGCTCTAAGATTAACAAAGCATCGATTTTGAAAGGAGAAATTAGATGTTGATAGCGTTATGAACTGAAACTTATCACCTGATGACAGCAAATCAAGGCGAGGAAAGCTTCCGCTGCGGGCTGAAGCAGATCCATGTCAAATGACTGAAGCAGGAGCATGTCAAACAGAGTCTAAAGAAGAAATACAAAACAACACGTTGATGTCAGTCCAGGTCTGGCCCTCTCTCTGTCACGCGCAGGTTTGCGTGACAGAGAGGGTCGTGTGACGCTCCTGCTATTAGTTCTGGTTTCCAGTCAGATTCCTCGGTTTATATTTTTCACTTCAATACAGCCTAACCTCCCATAAACGGACACCCTTGGAACCAGAATCAATGAGTTTCCACTTAAGAGAGGTGTCTGCTTATGGGAGTTTTTGTAAATCTGTTGTTTGTCCAATTAGTAGAGGTGTCCACTTAAGGGAGATTTAAATCTCTTCTTTTAGTGTGGCCAGTGTCTGCTTAGTAGAGGTGTCTCCTTTATTAGTGTCTGTGTGTTGCCAGGATTGCGACTAACTGTCCGCTTAAGAGAGGCGTACGCTTATGGGAGGTTAAAAGTGTGGTGTTTTGTGTGACCAAGTCTGCTTAGGAGAGGTGTCCGACTAAAGCAGGTGTCCGTTTGTGGAGGTGTGACTGTTCTGTACTTGCACGTTTCAATGCTTTATAAGAAATAAACTACTACTAACAGTACCTTTAAGAAATGCTGAAGAATCTCGTGTATGGGAACTTTTACGTTTTTCTGTATTTCAAGAAAGCAATGCGTTGCTAACGAAGACAGAGCCTCCAAAGACATTTTGGTGACGTCAGGTCCGTAACTACATCGACGGTCAAGGAATGCAATGAAACAAGTGAAATAGTGACCCACAACAGCCGGAGCTTATCCCGGTTTCTGTAGCATGAAGCGACTAGGAGTATTGCTACCCTTGGATGGGATGCTCACAGGTTACCCCCAGCATTATGTCAGGCTGTCCTTATTATAGTTCGCCTGTACCCAAAATTTTAAAATATCCAAAATTTAGAGAGAGGCGCTATGACAGTAAAGTGTCTTCCCCAAGAACACAACGCAATGACCTGGCCAGCGCTCCAACCCGGACCGCTCGATCCGGACTCCAACGCGCGAACCATTAGGCCACCGCGTCTCCCTAAGGCTATGATGGGGCTAAAAGCACGCAGTGTTTGAAAAGGCACGGATAAGGATTTTGCCTATCTAAAAGTACTCCAGGAGTTCTGTATTTCAACACATTGTAAAGGATACTTTGTAAGCCCAACTTCTAATGAAGTCATGAGGTTCTTGAACAGATCTTGTGGCAGAAGTGACATCTTGGCTGGGTACATCTCACACACATAGGTCGTCAGTTTGAAAAACTCTGAACAAAGCACCGGGAACTGAAACAAATAGTCCATTAATTCTAGCACCTTACTTGTGTAACAAAGTAACACCATTCTGACAAGCGATAAATTATGGAGAATGGAACGAGAACTGAGGAGCCTCGGGCTTACCTTGAGTACCTCTGAGGACATAAGAGGTATGATTACATGAAGACCATAAAGCGCTACGTCAGCCGCTGACACTTTCTGGTCTTCTACAAATGAAGGGAATAAAACAGTATCAAACTGAGTGAATTTCTCTTGTCCGATTTATTTTTGCTAATCGGGAGCCTAGGGGAACTTCCTGTTCCACTTTCCTTCAAGTGTATAACTGCGACGGAGACATGCCATGCACGGCCTTTCACGTGAACTATCGTTTTTCATAAAAAAGAAGAAATCTTGACTCCGCGATTCATGTAAATTTGTTGGAATTGAGGGTGCAATAGGCCTTATTCACGACAAAGTGATTAGTTTCTAATGAAACTGTGGTGCTGCGTTGGCGGGAAAGTAAAACACTATGTGGATAATCAACTTGAAGTTGATGAAGGTAAATTAACCGCCGTAGCCAATTTCTAGAAGCTGACGTTTCGAGCGTTAGCCCTTCGTCAGAGCAAAGTGGAGGATTGTGGGTTGTGTGTGTTTATATACTAGAGTATATGGAGTTCGTGATTGGAGGAAGCATGGTAACGGAGAATGTATGAATAAATTAGTTAATTAAACGAGATGCGTTCGTTGATCCCCGAGGAGCCGATTTGAAAGATACATTTTTGTTCTGAAGTTTTGCGGCTTTCAGTGTTGCCTTGATGAAGGGAAAGGCCGCAAACAATCATGTTTTGAAAAGAATGACCGGGAAGATTATTCAAGATAGCCGCCATGATGGTTTTAATGGAATTAAAATGTATTATAATGACAATTAGCCATGTGGTCTGTCAGGGGGCAAACATTGGAAGGAAGACAATTTTATTCTGACTTGTAAACTACACAAGCAGTTTATTTTTGACAAAAGCGTCAAAATAATTCGTATTCAAGTGTTTTAATTACTTTAATGCTATAAGTTTGTATAAATGCCTGTGAAAAAATTCTTCAGAATACAAAGAAACTGGTTAAAATCTCGCGATTTTAAGTTGTTTGCCACTCCATACATAACCCATTTCTTGTTCTGTTTTAGTTAGTGGTGTAATAGTAAAGTTTGAAAAATTAATGTGAATTTTCTTGAAAATTTATGATTTGAAATAAGCCCCCCTCACTAATAAGCCCCCCCTTCTTGAGGCCTGAAATTAAATAAGCCCCCCGGGGTCTTAATAGAGCTTTTTCGGTAAGGCCTATTCCCTGCAGTGTGATAGTGTGAAAATGAATCACAACGCGATTACCACTGTACCAGCAACAGGCCCAGCAACAGGCCCAGCAACACATCCCCTCGGGTATAAACACTACAGCGGAATCGTCCCTGCTTCATTACCCCGGAACATGTCCGCCCGTGTTTTGAAAACGCGGTACGCTTACAGAACCGTGAAAAATGCTTATCCAAGTAGTTTACTGACCTGAACCAAAATCCAGGATATCTTTAGACAGTAGGTTAGTAAGGAGTTTTATGAGCAGAAGAAGATCGTTCAGTTGTTCCTCTTCTGTGAGAGTTTCCTCACTTACTTTGCCTGAAAAATAGTTTTTATTTGGATGAAATGTTAATACATGTTTTTAAATGCAAAACATAAGACATGCAATGACTACACAAGACACGGCCAATGACATTTTAGTCCACATGGAGCAGTTTTCTAATAACGGTCGTAAAACCAAAACCATAGTAATCCTGTTTGACCAATCACAATAAACGCGAATACCGCAATGAACCAATCAGAAGTCGAAGTAAAAGCATGCAACCTGCGCCAAGCGCGGGAAAACATGAAACCTTCTCCCGCCCTGCATGTAGCGCGGGAAAAAAAGTAACCGGCGCCAAGCGTTGTTCCTGATTGGTTGAAAAATAGGAAAGCATCCTCATCTTCGCCCTTCCCATACCCTGGGTACCAGAGGTTTATTTCTCCGTCGCGTCGAGTTCCGAAGTCGGCCGAACGACGACGCCCCGGCGAGCGGCGGCGGCAGAGCCGCGAGAAATAAACCTCTGGCACAGGGCGCATTGATTTACCGTTCCCGTTGAACTTTGATCATTTTTAACGTATTACATTTAAACCAATCACAGCGTAAGTGTCCTACTGTGATCACATGTAATGGCACGTGGAGATATGACAGCAGATAGTTTCAAATGGCGGTATTCGTTGAACGAAAACAACTCCTGTAAAAAGGGTCCCTACCTCGAAGTCTTCGCTATCGTGCCGATTATGTGAAGCTGGTGTGGTGGTTAATGGTGGATACGTTCGGAAAACGCCAGAAAACTAAACATTTCAGGTAGCGTTTCAGAGCTTTTGGCGATCGACAATGATCTTTCAGTCGGCCCGCGAATTCTCTGTAAGAAGTGTTTTAATCGAACGATATGAGGCAACTCTCAAGGAGTTAACCTCCTTTAAAGAGCGGTATCATGAAAATTTATCCCACTGGAAAGCAGACGAACAGCATGCGCGAACTAAGCGATGTTCAAGCTCTCCTGGTTTGGGCATCAAAAAGTCTCACGGTGCAGCATGTGCAGATATCAACAAGCCTTCGGCCGCTAAAACGTCCTTGCGGCGAATAAAATTAATAATGCCATTTGTCTGCTCGGCGCTTAATTCGTCGACACCGTCGAACGTTTTTAAAACTATCGCTAAGGCCTCTTCAAGTGCTTTCTCCAAACTTCCATCAGAATCCGCGATTATTCAACAACATACAACAACAACAATCACTGTTCTATCGATCACTGTTCTATCTCTTCATCGCCTCGTCATTCACAGGCTTTTTTCCCGCAGCGTACTATTCTTGTCAACCAATCACAGAGACTATTAGATTCAAAATACCTTAGGGAGTCGTTAGGAGCCAATCAGCAATCTAGTCCAAATTCTGGACTAAATCCATTTAAGCAGCTTGCCATTGGCTCGGCGTTATCAAAGCAATAGCGCCCTGCTCCAGAGGCTTTTCAACCGGAAACCGCGCAAGAAAAGCCTCTGGCACCCAGGGTACCCTTCCCAACAATTAAACTCACTTTAAGCTTGTGCTCGGCTGACAATCAAGTGATTCTTCGTCAAAATTAAAAACACTCGCGTTTCAACGAGTAAAAGTGATAGGGTACAGTACTTACCTAAGTTGCATTTTCCGTACGTTTGAACAAGTGCCATACAAGCTTCATAAAGTCTTGGTATTTCATTCTACAAAAATCAAATAAAACAATCAGTAATGTTAAAATGACAATTGCAAGGCAGCTAATTTCATTCCATTTCTATCCTCGCCATCGTTCACCTTCCTCACTTCCCAATGGGTTCCTGTCATTTCTCGAGTGCTGTTCTACAAAATCAAACCATTACTATTGCGTTTCCTATGAACTAAATGAAAGCTTATCCCGGTTTCTGCAGTATGAAACCGATTATTCAGTGATACTCCCCATGGTCCATCGCAAGTTACCCCCCCCAGCATTTCGTTGCCGGTACCCATTTATACACCTGGGTGGAGAGGCACTGTGAGAGTAAAGTGTCTTGCCCAAGAACACAACACAGTGACTCAGCCAGTGCTTGACCCTGGCCAGCGCTAGATTCAGACTCCACCATGCTCACCATTAGGCCACTGCGTCACACGTATGACTGAAGCATCAAGCTTATGCGCATCAATGAAAAAACTAAGCCCAAGTCAATATTGAGCAAACAAAAACTTTCTACAACTCACCTCAGCAAGATAGGCAAATTGAGAGTCCACAAGATCAACGTAAAATTCCAAAACCAGAACAACCACTTCAGGGTAGTTTTGATACACATTTAACAAAGCTACACAGTTTCGTTAGCACGGGCATGAGATAGTTGAACAACGTGTGAGCATTGCGCAGGTTTGATGCCAACGCCACGCCTCTAAAGGACTCCAATAAACACTGGACTTGACTTTTTACTGGCTCCTTTTGAGACGATTTTCTGAAGTCCGGCTGGTGACAGATTCCCAAGAAGTACGACTGTAAGGTCTGCAAGAGCTGCAAACAAATAGTACGGAAAAAGTTGTCAAACTAAAACCACAGTCATCACAGAGACTGCAACATCAATGGTGTCAAATAGAATGAGGTATAAGGGGTTAAATGTGGTTTTTAACCTTACAGTCGTTCTATGACTGGCCTGAGCAAAACCATCAAATTTACAGACGTTTGTATCGCTGGGTGGCAAGTATCACTGTTCAGTATCAAACACAAGAAACTGTGTTTCATCACATTTCCAAACACCGAGAAGAATACGATGGGCAGCGAAGTATTTTTGATGAAATTCAAGGTGTTTGGAAATGTGATGAAACACTGTCTCGAGTGTTTGATATATCTTCTCAATCGAAACTAAAACTAAGGAGTAAACTGAGAAATAAAATCGTAAAATGTATGCTAATTAAGACCGGGTATCCAAACCTCCGTCACGGTTATGGTTTCCTTTGTTTGAACTTAATGGATTAACCCTTTCACTCCCAAGACTGCTAAGTTCAAAACATTTTGCAAAATTGTCAAAAACAAACAGTACCACATGAAAGTACTGCTCAACAGCTTTCAATTGAATGGTCACACACCAGGGTTTCACCCACAGACTTAAAAGTTACAAACACATTTATCGACTCAAGGTTTGACTCTGGGAACAAAAGGGTTAATGAGTTTGAGAATTTCCGCACACAACCAATCAGAGACACTACACAGATCTCTGTAGAGCTACGTCATCAGTATGGAATTTTTCGGGTTGAATCTCAGACGAATCAGAGAGAGAATCAGATGTTCCTGGAGTGGGGGAACGAAAAGAAACGTCTGTTTACTACTCTTACAAGTAGGTTACTCACTTGATCTAAGTACTTCTTTCTCACAGCTGTATCGTCCTCTGCTGAGCCTGCCAGGACTAGCGCCTGTGTGAGGTAACGCAACACCTCAGGAGGAAGCTCATGTAGCAGGGCTGTTTTAGACATGTGCTCCTGTGCCAAGAGCCACAAACTTTCAAACGAGATGGCCACCTCTGCTCTGAGGAAATGAGGAATCAACAACCAGAATTACCAAGTGAAATGTATTGTATATAGTTGACATTATTTGAAAACTTTTGGCATACAATAGAACCAACTATGGTAGAACCCTGCTTTAGGACACAACCCGTTATTACCGCAACTTTCTTTTGGGCCGATGAAAAGCGCAATCAGTAATCAGTAATCATCAGTAAGACCCCCTTCAATACGACCAGATTTTGGTGGCCCATTGGGGGTCGGATTAACAGGATTCCACTGAATTTTGCCAACAACTGCACATGCAAATTAACTTATCTGACAGAAACTAACTTACTACTGCTTGGCTTGCACGTATAACACATAACCCAAATGTTCAACAACAACAACAAAACATATAGAGCCATGTAACTTAAATCTCATGCCAAGATCTGGTCAAATCTGTTTTGGTCACCAATCTGATTGGTTAATGAAAATGGCTCAAACTGAGTGCACGGATTTTCAAATGTTTTGTTTAGAGACTAAATTCAGCCTCTTTAAAACCTGTTCAAAAGCTGTTAATTAAATTAAGCATTGTTCAAAATTGTTTGCGCATGCATCATTGTTCACAAAACTTTATTGACTTCAAAGTTCCCAATGAACTGGGGTACAACTTTGAAGAAGAGATTCCAATGTAAATTTCACTGAGTGGAAACCTAACATTAAAATTGCACTAATTAATCTCACTGATTCATTTGCATCGCATGCTTCATGCATGTTACACGACATTACAGAGACTGCAGCTTTGCGGTACGTATGTTACATAACATCACTAGCCAGTATATGACCTATGCTCACAAGGAGTCTCTCCGTAGCCTCAGTTGGCTAGAGACCCGACCTTTATATGCGGGAGGTCACGGGTTCAATTCCCATCAGGGGCTCAGAAGTTTTCTGTTTCCCAAAAAACTTGCTTAAATTGTAGACTACAGTGAACTCTCTCTACGTTTACATCCTTGGGACAAGCTCTAGCTGTCCGCCTTAGAGGGGTGTCCGCCTTAAAGGGAGTTTAGTTTCAGACAAATAAGTGAAATTCGGCCGGGACAAGCCAGTCAACCATGTCCGTCTTAGAGAGGTGTCCGCCTTACAGTGGTGTCCACTTTGAGAGAGTTGACTGTATTCATTTACTCATTTCATTTCCTTGAGCACATTTCATTAAAATTGATGTCTACCTGTTTTTACTATCCACCAAACTTAATAGCAACATGGCCGCGTCCTCGACAGTCTGTGACTCCGCAGACCACCCAGACAAGTTTGTCCTGACTTTATCCAGAAGAAATCCTAAAGTCCATTTACCACCCTCTGTGCCTGTCCCGAACACAGACGTAAGAGTCACACTAAGCTGCTCATATTCATTCTCATCTGGTAGCAGATATGACTTGGCCCAATGCCGCAGACACCAGACAATTGTCCGCCCTACCTGAGGGCTTAACATTTCCGACAAACCAGATCCTAAGGCAAGTTTCTCCAGGTTCGCCAAACGGAAGATGACCGATACAAGCCTCACTACTGGGTCAACTCTTGAGTAGTCCACTACAGTATTTGAATCTCCTGTAACGGGAATAAAATGTGTCGGTGAGTGAGAATAATTTCAACCAAACTGGAAAGAACAACAACATTGCATAACACATTGATGTTTTGTAACTTAAAACAAAATGCTTTTTAAATTTATCTCCACCTCAGGGATGTTGTACAGTTAAACCTCGCTATCTTGAACACCCCACTATCTCGAACTCAAATCCATTCCCCTTGCCCTTGCTTTTCAGTCATTTACTATCGGCTATCTCGAGCTACCCGCTATCTCGAACTGTTTTTTGTTTCCCTTGAGAGTTCAAGATAGCGGGGTTGAACTATAGTAATAATTATACCAAACACGAAATAGAGTGTGTCATCCGATTTCCAAACACCAAGAAGAGACCAAATTCAAGGTGTTTGGAAATCGGATGAAACATTATCTCGAGTGTTTGATATATCTTCTCAATTGAAACAAAAACTAAGGGGTAAACGTAGAAATAAAATCGCAAAAATGCTAATTAAGTCCAGGTATCCAAACCTCCATCACGGTTATGATTACGGTTGTTATGAGAGACTGAATGTTTCATTCCCAGTGAGCAGTACTTTTATGGTGTGCAATTTGTTTTTTAATATTCTGCTATAAGTATATTTGGGATTCAATCATTCAACTGTGCTACTATGAAAGGGTAAATCACACTGCACACTGAAGTACTGTTGAACCTCCACTAGCGGCCAGCCAGCCACCTATCTAAAACGGCTACTTCTCTACCAATGGACCCCAATAGCTAGGATTGTTCATCCCAAACGTGCGCTGATCCATACATTTTACTCTTTAATATTGAAATCTCCCTACAGTGGTCACCTCTCTACAACGGTCACCTCTCTACAATGGCCACCTCTCTACAATGGCCAGTCCTCTCTACAACAGCCACCTCTCTACAACAGCCACCTCTCTACAACGGCCACCTCTCTACAATGGCCACCTCTCTACAACAGCCACCTCTCTACAACAGCCACCTCTCTACAACGGCCACCTCTCTACAATGGCCACCTCTCTACAACAGCCACCTCTCTACAATGGCCATCTCTCTACAACGGCCACCTCTCTACAACAGCCAGTTAATTCTGCCCCAGAGCATCCATTGTATATATAAATTCAACTGTGAGACAAAAATACCATATATAACACTTACCTTGATTTTGATTTTGAGATGCGCAGAGAGTTTGAAAACTGGCCTGAACATCCACTTGACTTTTTAAACTTGATGAATATGATATAATTTCTTTTGGAATAAGCGGTGTCTCGCCATTACTTTCATCAGCAAGTAGATAGCCAGAAATCAGAAGTAACCAATGCAGGTCTTCATATAGGTTATCCACATTTGAAAATTCAGAGGGTAGTGAACCTACAAACAAGGTGTAAAACATAACGTTTGAGACATAACAAGAACAGAATACCACAACAACTTCTGCACATGAGAAAGATGTTTTATCAGTCAGTGACATAAGCTACTCGGAAAAAATATTTCCAAGTTCTCCCAACGGGAGTCAAACCTATGACCTTCCACACACCGGTCGGACGCTCCACTACTGAGCTACAGGAGACTTGTGGGAGCTTAGACCATATAACTAGTATGTATGTCCATATTTGTGACGAGAATAAAGAAAATTGTCAACTAGAAAATAGAGCAGTTTTCAATTGAGTGTCAAACGTAATCCAGAATTGCTTTGGTTTTGCTTTACCACAATGCTCTGTGATTGGCTTAAAAAAACTTGTGCCACCTTCTCAACCAATCAGATGTAAAACTAAAACCATATTGCAACTTGATCACACATATTTGTCTGCACTTGGCACTGGTTACATGTATTTGTGTCGAGTTCTCATTGGTTCAATTTGTTGTTTATGTTTGTTGTGATTGGCCATTGTAATTATTGTTTTGGTTTTGGTTTTAAGACACTACCACTAAATTGTCTGAACTGATATCCAAAGAATGCATGACAATTTGCCATTGATAATCGAGCTTGCGGCTGCGAGGGTTAATCAAGACCACACAAGACGCATCAGGGATACATCGTGTACCAGTTGGGGGAACAAGTGCCACTTGATGATGAAATCCCGCCTCCAAGACCGGACTGAGCCCGCGGTGTTCATGCCCGAAGTTGCTACGCAACATGACGTATTTGCTGGTGCGATTGCTTTCAGAGAACTCACGAGTACTCGCGCTAGTTTCTAATTGGATAAAATGATTCAGAAACTCTTCGAGTGCTTCCACAAAGATTTGCCAAAACCGACACTTGTTCCCCCAACTGGTATAACATTCGATTTGACAAGACATACCTGTAGAATTCTTGACAGCTGAAAGATACTTCTCAAACTGATCAACCCTACTTTCCAACAACTTTATGAGGAGGTTAAGGGCATGGCCGGGTATAATACGACCAAAGCTTCCAACAGTACATAACTGATCGACAAAGAGTTCTCTGTCGTCACTATCAAGATCACAGATCTCATCCAAGTGAATTCCATTGTTGACTTGAGGTGAAAATGTCCCACGTAAACCATCCGGAGCAGCTAAATGACACTGAACATAGCAGTTTAATATTCTAGTGGCACTATCATTGAAAATTCCTGCTGGAAACTGGCTAGAGTGCTCCAGTAAACTGGCCCATCCCTCTAGGAACTGTTCCACTGCTTCTATAAAGCTTGTGTCTTCCGAATTAAGCTGAAAGCAGAAAGCCAAAGGGACATGAAAAACTAAAGAGAACTTGGTTAAGAAATGTGATAGTCAAAGTACATCTCAGTACAAAAGAAGAATGGAAGTTCAGAAGAGATTACATGACTTCTCTGCCTGCAACGTGAATCTCAAAATATAGTCATCTGAAAAGAGTTTTATATAGTTATATTACTGCGCCTTTCAATGACATGTAAATTCTGCTCCATCAATGGTTGTGCTTTTTGCTGCTGTCAATCATCTTGGCGGATGTCTCAGGAAACAGAAGTTCACTTCAACAGGTTCAAAAGGTCACGTCCGTGGATTGCGAATGGTAGTTTTTAATCAGATGCATTTTGTCTGTTTCTTATTATCAGATGGTTGTCGTCGTAATGATGATTGACAACAGTGAAAACCACAATAATTAGTTGGGTTTTGAACTTCAGAGTTTGCTTGTTATTGAAACGCACAGTAAAGCTTCAGATTTTCTTATAACTAGTTACATGCATTTATACATTTAGGTTTCGTCATCAATTCCAGTCAGATTGATAGGACTCAACCTACACTACTTAGAATACGAGACAATAAGATAAATGTTATAGAGGCGCGAGTCTTGTGTCTTAAGAGAGCTAGTGGCACATTTAATAGGTAAAATGGTAAAGTCTTCAGAAGCCTAGTGGCTCACAACTGCTAGAGCTTATCCCGGTTTCTGAACATAGCATGAAGCGACTCGGAGTACATGTATTGCTACTCCAGCTGGATGGGATGCTAGTCCATCGCAGCTTATCCAACAACATTTCGTCGCTGGTACCCATTTACACTCCCTGCTGGACAGAGGCAGTGTGAGAGTTAAATGTCTTCCCCAAGAACACAACACAATGACCCTGGACAGTGCTCAAACTAGGACCGCTCGATCCAGAGTCCAACACACTAACCGTCACCATGCCTATCAATGTTTTAAATGGACTAATAAATTTATTTTTGAAGCCATTTCAAGAACTTACTTCCTCCTCCTTGGCAACCGCTTGCAGAAAAGAACATGTCAGGTCTGTCATGGTGTTCATGAATAATCTGAGTGTATCAATATGTAAAGCCTTGAATGATGAACAAGGAAAAACAAAGAGAAGACGGTTCACTATGCTTCCAAGGCTCAATGCTGCTTGTCCATTCATCTCCAGGCTAAAGGGCAAAAACAAAATATAATATTATTACAAAATTAGTCACGACAGTTTCACAAAAAAAAGCATTATGTTTGAGCTGTTAAAATTCTGAGACTGGACTGGAGGCAATTTTGGTGAGACTCCTAAACTTCATAGGTACTATATATCTTCACCTTAAGGAACATTCATTTTTGTGTGTGTGTTTTAGGAGCTGAGAGCCACAGGAGTACACATAAGTCTGGAAATTCTGAAGAAAATGTGTTGCCCTCCCTCTGAACTCACTGAAGTAGAGTATACAAATAAAAATATTGCTTGTTTCACTGCTTGCCAATGAACCATTATCTCTATTTTCACATGACAATTCTACAGTATACACTGGAAGCCTTAAATCACAGGCCAAGTGGACCACACAGTTAGAGCTGATTCCAGTTTCCATAGCATAAGAAACTCTACAAGCATCGCTACTCATGTAAAATAATTGAAAAAGGGTAATAAAGAGGATGTTGTTGTTGTATGTTGTTGTACTCCCCCTGGATGGGATATGCTGGTCCATCACAGGTTACCCCAGCATTTTGTCAGGTTGCCTACGGTACCATTAATACACCTTGGTGGACTGTCAGGGGCACTGAGAGAGTTCAGTGTCTTGCCCAAGAACTCCTGGACCTCTTGATAAGGAGTCCAACATGCTAACAATTTGCCACTTTAGAAACGAGAAGCAATCTGGGGCGAGTCGCATCTCGCAGTCGCTTGTGGGATGGTTACTGGGGACAAAATGGTGGCCAGCCTGACGATGCATCCCCAGTAACAGTCCCACGAGTGACTGTGAGATGCGACTCGCCCCCCCCCCCCCCCCCCCAGATTTCTTTTTGTTTCTGAAGTGGCGAATTAGGCCACTGTGCCACCCACAGTAGTAAAGTACAGTTGTGCTTACCTCTTTGAAATTTGTAAAAATCCTTGCAGAAAATTGGATAAATATTGGGTTTGAGACATTGTATCTGGGAATATTCCACCGCAGAGAGAAGCAAGCTGGATTAAACACTGCCCACAATGGTGGCATAACTCATCACTAGCCTGTAACTTGACCTGGAGCTATAAAATAAAACAATCATAAACAAAACCATTAAATATTATTAAAAATATAATCATGTGTGTTCATCGTTTCTTCAAGATAAAGGTAAAGCCGCACTGGGGCCAGCAACTGGCCCACACTGCCAGAGCTTATCACAGTTTCCATAGCATGAAGCCAACTAGGAGTATTGCTACTGTAGTGATGGGATGCTAGTCCATCACAGGTTACCCACCCAGTATTTTGTTGCCGGTATCCATTTATACACCTGGATGGAGAGAGGCACTGTGAGAGTTAAGTGTCTTGCCCAAGAACACAACACAATGACCCCGGCCAGGGCTCGAACCTGGACCGCTCGATCCAGAGTGCAATGCACTAACCATTAGTCTCCCCAGGAAGCCTGTTGGGCGAATAAATCCACAATACGGTCCAGCACGAAAGCTTGTCAACATTTTATGTGTCACGTTGCATCACTTTGTTTGCATTGTTATTCAATAGACACTTTTGGTGACTGCTACATGATAATGTAGCTGTTTCATGGCAGAAACTGATGACAACGGTACGACAGGCTACTGCCAATAGCTCATACACATGCAGTAACACTTTCCTTCACCTCAAAGACAACATTGTATTTGTCAGATCACCAAGTAATAGTGTTGTGTGACAGTCACACAAATAAGTGCTGCATGACAGTCACAGTCTATAGATCTTTTAGCCATTCCTGCTGAAGTCAATCCTGCTGAAGTCAATCCTGCTGAAGTCAATCCTGCTGTTACTATTACATATGTCACATACCTTGAAAAACAATCCCACTAGCGCAGGATCAAACAGAAGTTCTCTCCAAGATGAACCTGGTTTAAACAAAGTCACAGGTGCTGTCTCTGCCGACAGAGGACATCTTTTGTTATGTGCACCATTAGTCAAGGAAGAAACGTCATTACCCAACCTAAAACTCCACCTGAAAAGAAGTGATTTGCACGCCCATCTCTTTCCCCATTTCTGGACACAACATTTCATCACATTTAGAACCTACAGATTAGTCTACATGTAGCGAAAGGGTTACTCAGTGCTCTCAGTTGAACTTGAAACCTGTCACACCTGTGAGGGGTGTCACTTAGTGTTACGACTGTTGTTACGACTGTGAAAGATGTAAAGAAGGTTTGCTGGCCGTGTTCCACCTTGTTACGTCTGTATAATGAAATGTAACGGTTTATGAAAAAGTTATTGTTACCAGCATAAATTGAACTACCCATTGTTGTTGCTGTTGTTGTTGTTGTTGGTGGTGGTGGTGGTGTTGTAACTGTTTCTGTTTAGGCTACTTCTGCTTCAGCTGTTGTGGTTCTTAAACACATATAAACAAGTAACACAGTTTTGTGGCCAAAGCTCCCACAAGACTCCTATAGCTCAGTGTGCAGAAGGTCATAGGTTCGACTCCTGTTGGGAGAACTCAGAACTTTTTTTCTGAGTAGCTAAGTTGTGTCACTGACTGATAAAACATCTTTCTCATATTTCTACCAAGCTTAAAATCCACCATCATTTCTTTCTACACAAGTAACCCATATTAGCCAGGAAACGATGGTTTATCCGTGGAATTTTATAAAGTTTTTTGGCCCGAAATCGGGAGGAACTTGGTTGATTCCTTAAACTTCTCTTATCATCACGGCGAACTATCAACTACTCAAAAAGAAGCCGTAATAACTCTTATAGAGAAGAAAACCGAGATCGAAGATTGATTAAGAACTGGAGACCAATTTCCTTAGTCAACGTTGATGTGAAGATAGGTTCAAAAGCGATTGCAAAAAGACTGGAGAAAGTCCTACCCCATATCGTTCACTTTGATCAATACGCCTTCGTCAAGGGTAGAACTATTTTTGACGCGGTTCGCACTATTAACGATGTTATTGACCTCACAAAAATGAAAGGTTATAGAGGTATTCTGACTGCTATAGACTTTGAAAAAGCTTTCGACTCGCTGAATTGGAACTTCCTTTTTAAATCTTTAGAAACTTTTGGTTTTGGTGAATCTTTTATTGCCTGGATAAAAACATTTTATAATAACACATCAAGTTGCGTGATCAATAATGGCTTTGCGACACCTTCCTTTCAACTTAAGAGGGGTGTTCGCCAAGGAGATCCACTCTCTCCGTTTCTTTTTATTATCGCTCTCGAGCTTTTGGCGATTAACATACGCAATAACAACCAGATAAAGGGTATTAATGTCGACGGAAAAGAATTGAAGTTAGTAATTTTTGCGGATGACATGACAACGTTTGTTAGCGACAAAATTTCTTTCTTTTCTCTCATAAACAGCGTGGAACTCTTCAGCAGATACTCGGGTTTGAGAATGAACCACGAAAAAACGGAAATTCTCCCACTGGGTAACATAGTGTTACATCACCAGGATTTAGGGGTGGAAGAGATTAAAAGTGTCGCTAAAATCCTCGGTGTTTATTTCACCAACGATCATGTGCTCTTCAACAAACGAAATTTTGAATCCATCGAGAAAACTGTAAAAGAATTTTTGCAGGGATGGAACTGGAGAGGTCTCACAATAATTGGCAGGATACAAGTAATTAAGTCGTTTATTATTCCAAAAATTTTATACCGCGCAACTTTAATTTCTTGTAAAAAAAATATTATCCAAAAACTAAATTCAATACTTTATGCCTTTGTATGGAAAGGTAAAGATAAAGTAAAGCGAACGGCACTAATAAACCCAATTGAGAAAGGAGGACTAAATATGCCTGATATTGAATCAATGATCTCTACACAGAGAATAATGTGCATAAAAAGATATTTAGATCCCTATACAGCTGGTTGGAAATTTTTCTTAGATTCGTATCTTAAAAACACAGGAGGCAAATTGTTGTTCCATTGTAATTTTGATTTTGGAAAGCTTTCGGTAGCTATTCCCGACTTTTATAGGGAATGCCTTATTTTATGGTCCTCTATGAATGAAACCAATCCATCCACACTTGAAGAAGTTGCCAATGAAGTGATATGGAATAACAAGCATATTTGTATAGGTGGTAAATCAGTTTTTAATGCTAAAATATATGAACATGGTTTATACAAAGTTGGTGACCTCTATGACACTGCAGGGGAGCTTGTAATTGGAAGGGAACCACTGCGATCAGCCCTCTCTCCTGTTGATACTTTCTTAATTTTCAGTATACTTAATGCGCTTCCACAACAATGGCGTTTTATTTTAAAGACAAACAGGGCTCTTGTGTCCTTCTTCACACAACATTTCAACCTAAATACCTTTCATGTCTACATTAACAATGAAAAAATTGATGTAGAAAAAATCCAATCAAAACCTTTGTATTGCAGTATGATCTCCAAAATTGCAAATAAGCCGACAGCCATAAAGAGATATGAAAACTACTTCAATACTGAGTCTTTCCAATTAAACTGGAAGGACATTTTTCTATTACCACCCAAAGTAACCTTGAGTACCAAATTACGCGAATTTCAATATAAAATATTAAATAGGATTCTATATACAAATGATATGCTCTACAAATTCAAAAAAGTCGATTCTCCCTTATGCTACCTATGTAAAGCGGATACAGAAACTTTAGAACACTTCTTTTTCTATTGTCCGCGAGTTGAGGCTTTCTGGAATGAAGTAGTAAATTTGTTTAGAGACCAGCTCCAAATCAGTAAGGACTTTGAGATCAAAGATGTTATTTTTGGACTTCACAACAATGAATCTTACAGCACTTTAATTAACTATATTATCTTGGAAGGCAAATATCTGCTATATCTCTGCAAACTAAATGACAAACTTTTATCTCCAAGACTATTATTAGAGCGAATGAAGAATACATATCAACTAGAACGCTTCATTGCGAGAGAGAAAAACAATCTTAACTATCATTACGAGAAGTGGGAGCCTCTGCTCCCTCTCGTTCCTTTTAGACTGCAGTCGCCCAGTTTTTTTTTCTTTTTTTTCGATCCCCCTTTTATGAAGCCATTTATTTTGAAATTCCATTATCTAGGTAGTTTTTGTTTACCCTATGTTGTCTTTTTTCCTTTTTGCTTTATTTAATTGTTATTTATCTTTCTATTATTGCGTATGTATAAGTTTGTTAAGTATATCGTGTAACTTAGTGTCATGTCTGTGTATCAGCTCTAAAAACAAATAAAAAACAAATAAAATACAAAACAAAAACAACAAAAAAACAAAAAAACCCATATTAGATAGACAGTACAATATTTACATGACACAAAAAGGATATGATAGTGAGAAAAATCCCAACTCAGTATCTGTTCAGCCAAAGACAACAAGCGCACCAAAGCTGAAATGTCTTCACCAGATAACAGGTTCAACTCTGTGAGTAAGAACTGCTGCATGGCTTGTACTACCAGCATGAAGATTTGTCTAAGAACCTGCACCTGTTACAAATTATAACACACACAAAACATTTAGTTACTACAAATTTACATCAGACCAGTCCCTGAACAGCATTGTGACAGTTTGCAAATCATTGCACTGACTGCAGCAATGTCATGTCTGTTATTATCAAAGAGTAATTTCACAGGTTGCTGATAAGTGCAGTGGCCTAATGGTTAGCGCATTGGATTCTGGATAGAGAGGTCCAGGTTCGAGCCCTGGCCAGGGTCATTGCATTAATTATTGTGTTCTTGGGTAGATCACAGTGCCTCTCCCCACCCAGGAGTACAAATGGATACTTGCGAACTGTTTGAGAAACCTAACAAAAAATGCTGGGGACAATGGACTAGCGTTCTATATTCTAGGGGAGTGGCAAAACTCCTAGTCGCTTCAAGCTACAGAAACCAGGATAAGCCCTTTTCAGTGATAAGCCCTTTTCAGCCCTTTTCAGGGATGCTAAATAAAGTGTATGTATAAGCACCGGCACTGATGAGCCACCTGGCTCTCCCAATCTCTTGGATAGGAACTGACATTTACTTACACACAATACTGGCTTAAAAACTGTATTAAAATTTAATGCAAGTTCCTTCACAACAAGACTTTTTTTAAATTTTGAGGAATCTGACCCGACTTGAAAATGTGAACTCCATATTTTCAAGTTTGTTCATGTTGTAAAATCCACTTCCATCCTTGTCACTGTTAGCCATCTTCACTTCCTAAAATATTATTGGTTCATGGCATTTTACCAAGTACTGTTTCTAGTCTACAAAACCAAACCACGATTACAGACTGCTGTGATATAGAACAAAATTATGCTAAAAATTGACTTCATACCTCAAAAGCTTTCTTGCACCGGATGTGAAATTCCCAACTCAAGCCAATGTCACTGCTGCGGGTCAGGAAGGCAAACTCATTCAATAACGCCTTCAAGATTAAGCAACCCAAAATTTGCTGGAAATAAAAACGGTTACAAATATTTATTTTTAAGTGGAAGTGTCGTAAGATGCCCCTGCAAGGAGTAAATTAGTACCGGCAAATTGTCGGGGCAACCTGACAAAAATGCTGGGGAGTTATCTGCGATGGACTAGCATCCCATCCAAGGGGTAGTGATACTTTTAGTCAACTTCATGCCATGGAAACGGGGATAAGCTCTGGCAGTGTGGGCCAGTTTGGACCCGTACAGCTTTACCTTACCTTTACCTTACCTTTACCTGCAATGGACTAGGATCCCATCAAGGGGAGTAGTGATACTCAAAGTCGCTTCATGCTATGGAAACCGGAGTTAATAGCGCCAGCCTGATAAGCCACTAGGCTTGTAGTCAGACTTAACCTTTTTATGCATATGCTCATGGTTATGGTTGCATTGTTTAATGAAAACCAGCCTTTATAGTGCTTATACTGTAACTGATTCACACTACAGGGTGCATGTTTTGATTCAACAATGAACAATTGATTGCTGTCATTATTATTATAGTTTACTCACCATATCTCTGTTATTGCTAGTAGTGAGTTGAGTGACATCTCTCAACAAAGATTCTTGGATTATGTGTGAATTCCCCAGAATGCTTCGCTTGCAAATGATAGCCACCACTTGTAAGACTTGCTCTTTCACATATTTTTGAATGCTTCAGAGGGAGATAATAACATAAGGTTCAGTTGATAATCAGTTTAAATTTAATTGTAGTGTTACGAAAAGAAAACATGCACATAACTTTTAAAACACAAAAAGCCAATCTAATTAGCAAATCAGTCTGCCGGAACGAATAACCGGCGGCTTGCGCCGCATCGCTGATTTTATTGTTCACACAAACAAAAGGTTTCTATTACAGACGATGCTGCTTAGTTATTTGCACACATTTTTTCTTGAAAATAAACCGGAAAACTGCGAAAAAAATTACAGAACGATATTTCTCATATCAAAATATGACTGTCTGCCAAAAATTAGCTTGATTCTGTAAAAAACGAAAATCGGCCAAAAAAGCAATACACGTTCATTTTGAGCTGTTCGGAAATCAAACTCAATCCTTGTTGACAAATCAGAGTTAATAGTATGGCGAACGTTTCAAGTTTCACCACACAAAAATGGAAGGAGATGATTAAAGACATTGTGTGGTTCCAGAAAATATCCATACCCCCTCCTCCACAGAAGGTTTTTGTGTTTGAACCCACCACCCCACCCCCTGGAAATTCCAGTCAAGCTTCATAATTTCCTTTTAAAATGTTGGCTTTTGAGACTCCCCTCTCCCTTGGAATTCCCAATGAACTTCCTTGGGGAGGGTATGGATATTCTCTGGAACTACACATTTACAGGTGGCAAGGAACCATAACTGAAAATGAAACCATAAGGCTTATAATATTAGGCTTCCTCATTACAATTGAAGGTGAATATTAATACTATTAATATAAATCTAGACAGTAAGAAATGGCTGATAGTAGTTGTACAGTTGGGGTCAAGGACCAGTTCACATTGAGCAATATCTACAGCGTGGAAGTCATAAGACTTCCATCAAGCCAATAAAATCTACCACGAATAGATTACACAACTTTATTGCGCCATACTAGTATTTAACATGTATCTATAGACATTAAGGTTACTTTGTATTTTCAAGCAGTTTACGGCACAGTAATTCGACACGCGAACTCAGCAGTTCAGCACGGCATTTTTAGTGTTCTAGAATTCAGTTTTTTAGTTATTATGGCAGCAAAAAATATCACCGAAGAAATTTCTTCGAAAAGGACACCTCGATGCGGAGGATGCGGCGTTCCACTCACCGAACACGACTGGGGCATCCCCAGTAAATTCTGCGAAGGAGAGGAGAAGAGCTCTCCTTCAAAACATTTCACATCACCGAATAGAGGAATCGAGGATATTGACACGCGGATCAGTGACCTAGAAGAAGAACTCGCTGGGCTAGATCTAGAAGAGGAGAGGCAAGCAAAACAGCGAAAAGTGGCGTCTCTGCAACGTCAAATTGACGAAAAGCGAGCAAAACTCCAAGCCGCGGCAAACCACGACTACGATCTCCCGGCACGTGAGACAGACCCAAGCAACATCGCCGAATTGAAAAGAGTCGTCCAACAAACACCGCTGGACGGAATCTTATTGCCCTTGATCCAGCCAACGCAAGTACAGCACCCCATCTCGCGGCAAGCTTGAACGTACAAAGTCAGGCAACGGCAGCTGGCCAACCCAATCCATGGCTGGAGGCACGAACGTCGGAAATGTTCCTGAAGCCGGCGCAACTACCCAAGGGTGAGAAAGTGTTACGCATTGTTGACTTTGTAGACAATATTGTTCCCAGAGAGGACGAACGAACAATTTCAGATGGTGGAAACACCAAGCTTATTGTTTCTTATGGCCCTAAAAAACCTAAGTTAGAACAGGTTACTCTAAACCAGTGGGTGGTTAGTAATACAAGAATATTTTACAACCTCTTAGCCGACCGAAAGTTAAAATCGCAAGAAGATATTCAACATTACTTAGCCTATACGATTAAGGTTATGGAATTAGCTAATAGATATCAGTGGGTCTCCATCTTAAAATACGACGATGAATTTCGTCTTCTGCAGGCTACGTATAATTACCCTTGGAGCTTTGATTCAAATCACCTGCATACGGTATTGTTAGAGCCCATCCCCAAGCCTCCACCAGGACCACCAGCTAATCGCACTGGCGACCGTACTAACTTCATCTCAACCACTAACGGGGGACGTACCATATGTCGTAACTTTAATGGTCTTAGGGGATGTAGTTTTAGTAACTGCGCTTACGAGCATGCATGCAACCGGCGCGTAGCAGGGGGAAAGCTTGTGGTCTCAATCACCCGGGTCATTCCCATAACACCCAAAATTCGCAGCAAACAAGGCCAGCAGCGCCATCTGCGCAATGACTACCTATTTCCAATTCACCCTTAAACCAAGCGTTATGGGTAAGCGAGCTTTGTGGCGACGAAGACGAGGCATTTTTAACCGATGGCATTGTTAATGGCTTTAAATTGGCAGATATTGGCTCTTCGTTCACAGCAGTGGACATGCAAAATTATAAATCAGCAACTAACCCAAAAGCAAAAGTAAAAGTAGAGCAAACGATCCGCGATGAAATTATGGAAGGAAACTATGTCCCGACTATGACTAAACCTACGATTGTGAGTGCATTGGGAGCTATTCCCAAGCCGAACTCTACGGAAATACGTCTTATCCATGATTGCTCTCGACCGCATGGGCAGGCGATCAATGATTACATTAGTACGCGCTCTTTTAAATTTCAGTCCTTAGACGACGCAATTAAATTGCTTAAACCAAATTATTATATGGCAAAAATAGATCTTAGGCATGCTTACCGATCAGTCCCCATTCATCCGGCAAACTATCAGGCAACCGGCTGCAAATGGCGGTTCACAGGGGACGATTTCGACACGTTCTTCTACGATACGCGGCTTCCTTTCGGTGCAAGGAGCTCACCAGAAATTTTTCATCGTCTCACGCAGGCGGTGCGACGCATGATGGCCAAGCGGGGTTATCACGATGTTATTGTTTTATCTTGACGACTTTCTAGTGATCGGAGCAACTCGAGCAGACTGCGAACGAGCGTACAACACTCTTCTGGCATTACTCCAAGAGTTAGGATTTACCATTAGCCAACATAAGCTTGTACCTCCGACACAGCGACTAACCTTTCTGGGCGTTCAACTCGACACCGGTTCGTGCACTATGACATTACCGAACGAGAAATTAGCGGAATTCCAAGCAATTGTCTCTAGTTTTCAAACCAAGCGTCGTGCGACCAAACACCAGTTGCAAACGCTAGCCGGCAAACTCAACTGGGCTTGTCGAGTGGTTTACGGCGGGCGAACTTTCCTTCGACGGGTGCTAGACACTATGAACTCAATGTCGTCTTCTGCGAAACATAAATTGACCGCTTCCTTTTACCGCGATATTTCATGGTGGGTCAGTTTTCTCAAAGTATTCAACGGTACCCGACTTTTCTTGAATCGCCAACCTACCGTCGATGTTATGACCGATGCATGCTCGCTCGCGGCAGGGGGCTATTTCCGAGGTGATTGGTTTTATTTTAACTTTGCTCTGGACAGCCCAGCATGGGCACACTTGCACATCAATCACAAGGAAACGCTGGCTATTATTCTCGCTGCCAAACGCTGGGCTCCCCAGTGGGCTCATCATCGGGTTATTATTCATAGCGACAACCAGGCCGCAGTCCAAATAATCAACAAAGGCACTACAGGGAATGCGCTCATTATGGAAGAGTTACGTGCTCTTTTCTGGCTCTCGGCGCTTTACAATTTTCACATCAGTTGTGTTTATATCGAAGGCTCGCGCAATACGATCGCTGATGCTGTTTCTAGACTCCATGACCGCCCACATCTTTTATCGTTTTACTCAGTATTGCGCGAACGTTTCCCGCAGTCGGTAGTTGATGACCTGGCGTTGACATCTCACATGTCTGTTTACAGTGGCTCTTTCATCTTTTCTAGGTTCACGCGATCCTCGCCTGGCCTTGCAACTTCGGAAGGAAGTTCATGACTATCGCGCACATTTATTTGCCGAATCTACCAAGACAACCTACAAAACACATCGTGATACGTACCTGAGGTTCTGCCAGTACATGGGATACAGTCCTGTACCCATTCAGCCAGATCACCTGCTTCAATATGCCGCTTTCTCGCCAGAAGCCTCAAGCTGCTTCTGTTCGTAGTTACCTTAATATCGTTGGTCTACTACACAAGGAATTCGGCCTTCCTAATCCCCTGCTTAACAACTGGCCTCTTAAATCGTTGCTAACTGGTATTAATAGAACTAAGGGATTAATGCCTAACCAAAAACAACCCATAACACCTGATATATTACTACGCCTTAACACTAAGTTAGATTTAACCTCGAGCTTAGATGCATCTTTTTGGGCTATCTGTCTAGTCGCGTTTTATGGCATGTTCCGGAAATCTCACCTCTTACCTACAGCAGCTAATCAATTTAACCCTTCCAAGCAGTTAACGAAGGCCGATTTCAAGATATTCCATTGGGCGCTCTTATTACTATTCGGTGGAGCAAAACTATTCAATTTCGGGAAAGGATAGTGGAAATCCCGCTTCCATATATCCCGGGTTCCGCGCTTTGTCTGACAACAGCCATTACCAATGCCTTTCGGTTTACCGCTGCAGTTTCTACTAGGGTTTGCAAGCATTCAACTGGGTGGACAACTCCCGCGAAGTTCACGTCTTTACATATAGTTCTTTCATCTCCAAATTGCGGTTGCATCTCTCCTCATTGGGTGTCGATCCTAAGCTTTACGCTGGCCATTCATTTCGTAGAGGGGGTGCCTCCTTTGCTTACCAGTCCGGCGTTCCCATAGAATTAATTAAAGCTCTTGGCGACTGGCGCTCCGACACCATCCTAATCTACCTAACAATGCCATTAACTGTACGTTTACATTCCGCTAACATGCTTTGCAAGGCTATCCTACTACACAATCCACATCACTAATCCTTACTCTTTAATTTTCTCTCTCACACTCCACTTCCTCCACACTGGGTTTGGGCCTTTAGTTATCTATAGTCTATATTCATATGATTGTAAATTCAAGTTATTTATTTATAATTGGTTTAGTGTATTTGTATGTAGGATTTTAATAAACTGCCTGATCCCAACAGTAGCTCTTGAGTCTTTTTCTGTGTTTAGGTGAATATTAATACTATTAATATAAATCTAGACAGTAAGAAATGGCTGATAGTAGTTGTACAGTTGGGGTCAAGGACCAGTTCACATTGAGCAATATCTACAGCGTGGAAGTCATAAGACTTCCATCAAGCCAATAAAATCTACCCACGAATAGATTACACAACTTTATTGCGCCATACTAGTATTTAACATGTATCTATAGACATTAAGGTTACTTTGTATTTTCAAGCAGTTTACGGCCACAGTAATTCGAACACGCGAACTCAGCAGTTCAGCACGGCATTTTTAGTGTTCTAGAATTCAGTTTTTAGTACCCACCCACCCACTTCCAGGGACCACCCACCCCCTGGAAATTCCAGTCAAGCTTCATAATTTCCTTTTAAAATGTTGGCTTTTGAGACTCCCCTCTCCCTTGGAATTCCCAATGAACTTCCTTGGGGAGGGTATGGATATTCTCTGGAACTACACATTTACAGGTGGCAAGGAACCATAACTGAAAATGAAACCATAAGGCTTATAATATTAGGCTTCCTCATTACAATTGAAGGGTTCCGGGCAAAAACATCACCTTGGTTAATCAGTTCCTTTTGTTTCTTTTGTTCTGTTTCTTTGCCCGGAGCCCTTCAATAAATTATTATAAATAACTATGATAGCAACCACTCATTCATTCCTGGAAATACAAACTACACTGTTATTTTCCTCACCCTTGTTTATGAGTTACAAATGTCAACAGAAAAGATCTCAGGGATTCAACGTCAGCTTTGTCAAGAATGGTCCACTCACGAAGGATGGCCTCTTTGATTGTTGAGGCAGCTTGAAACAGCACATAATCATTTCTGCTTTGTTCTGTGAAAAGAAGAAAGCAGCATATTTGAACTATAAATCCCAAGAATTATAAAAACATCAAATTAATAATATAGATTTAATAATATTCAAGCAGAAAAGTGTTAAAATAATTTTTTTTATCACCTAAGACACTGGATGGTCTAATCTGCTGGTGTCCAGGTCTGTGTGAATGCAGCAGGCATAACCAAAATATCCCAGAACATCACTAATTATTTATTATTACCACTAGCCGCTAACAAAAAAAACCATGTTTTGTAAATTATAATATGGGGTTGTATTTGAATTCAAGCTAAGTTAAACGCTCAACAATAGGGGCCAGCGGTATCCCGCATGATCGTAGGGTTGTGGGGTGGCCTGGGGGTTTTGCAGGCCCTTGTTGTCTTACAGCTCTCCTGTGGATGTCACGCCATTCGAGCGTGTTGCCTTTCGTTGTCGGCGCTCAAAGTATTTGCTCCCAGCCCATCCCTCCCTTTAGCGTAAGTTTAGGGTGAGTATGTAGTTTTTTCCACTGATTATCAGTGTGACGGTGTCTGGTGGTTGCCGCTCTCAGGGTTGCCATGGTTACCCTACGCGCTTGACTCGTTTTGCATGTGGCTCCACCAACCTTACAGGCACCTTCCCCAAGCTCATCTATTGTTGATGAGTTTAAATAATAATAATATAAGTTGAAGCTGACTTATAGCATGACTGCATATGCTCATACAGTGGAACCTCTCTACAACAGCCATGGTTTTCCATGGCAGATTTTAGTGTGAAAAGGTATATTCACAGGAACAAACAGCTAAATACATTGTTGGTATTGGCTGTTTTCTTAAGCCCTCGACACACTAGGCGATTTTATACGCTCGTCGCGGCGAATGGCGAAAATCGCCAAGTGTGCTCGCTTCTGCGACAGCGAATTTCACCAGCGATTTTTATCGCCGCAACCTGTGATCAAAATCGCCGATATCTGGCATGTCAGATATCGGCGATAAAATTTGCCAGCAATCGCCAAGTGTGCCCACTCTCGCAATAATTGAAATTGTCATTCGCCAACTATTCAACCAAGCAAATTTCGTGATTTCCGAGAATGCCTTGGGACTGAATCGTCAGAAAAAATCGCCGGAAAAATCACCAAGTGTGCCACAGCACGGCAGCGACGAAATTCGCTGGGGATCAAATTCACTGCTACGAGGGTATAAAATCGCCTAGTGTGTCGCGGGCTTTAGTTCATACTCATTCTATACAGATATCATTGAATTTCACAGTTTCTCTAGGTCATATCTCATGACCAGGAATAGAACATACATGTATGTAGAGAATGTGATATAATTTAACATATACTTAATACATTTATAAAAACTTTAATGAAACCTCTTTGTCATTTATCAGTAGCACTCTGTCATTTAGAGACCGCTATCCTATCTCATAAATTATGAGAAATTCCTCGTTCTCTAAAAGTGTGGCTAATTTAACTTAATTTAATTTTGTCCGAGGACAAAATATTCTTCGATATTGACTAGTTCAATCGATTACAAGTAATAATGTATTACCTAGGATTTGCTTGCATGCTGCGTAAGGTGACTTAGATCTTCTAAAACTCAGGAACACTTGTTCGGCGGCTTGGCGCTGTTCTTGCGTCACCAAAGATGGCGGCGCCTACGAACAACACACGTGAAAACCGGCTCAATATTGAAATAAAATGGCGTAAAAAGAATCATTCGAACACTTACCATCACTATTGCGGCCGACTGTTCCAGCTGCTGGATAAAAGTCATCGTTAGGCAGCCGTCAAGCGATCTTTTGCGAGTAAACTACATTTTATGTTTTACGCGGTCGTGAAACTAAACAAGTTTTATGGCAGGCAGTGGCAGGCAGTGGCAGGCGATTTCCGCATGGAGGAATGGAACTAGCATTCCACAACAATGGGATCCAGACCCCTCCCACAGTGACAAGAGAGGGGGGGGGGGGGGGGTATCAGGTCGACTTCTAGCGAATGGGACGGGAGAGAAGAGAAAGAAAGGTATTCCACTTCCCGTAAATGGCAAAATCAATGATGCAAAAATTTTCCGATTTACCCCACTTCCCCTTCCCACCCTCTCTTCCCCTGCATCCTGTAGACTTCCTGGACCCTCCGGATAATAGGAGTGAGGTTTGGTACTGGCCACTTAGGGTATTAAATCTAAAATGACTACCATTAGAGTTATCTGGTACGTTTTTGGGTATTCAGCTTCAGCAAGAACAGAATTGATGCATACATACATATGGGGGGCCCTCCCCAAGATCCACCACTGTTTACTTCAGTGAACTAGATTGTTTGAAATCAACGGATCGACTCATCCCCAGTCGTCCTAGTCTAGTCTCCTGCGCAGCGGTTATGTGTCATCATGCAATGCTTGGGGAGAAGCGTTACGTGACGACACAAATAACGGCTGCATAGGAGACTACAGTCGTCTCTTATGAGAAAATTGTCAGATGCGGAGGTGATGCGGAAGGAGCCCTCCTGCACGTCATAAAATTTCTCATAAGAGACCACTGGGGTTGAGTTAGCAGCAGGGATCTATGCTGGAGCTATGTCTATGTCCGGCGGCAAGCGCGACGAAGCTAAACACAAACTGCGCCTCCACACGAAGCTGGAACCAAAACACGCGAAGCCCTGAAAACCCCATATATGCAAATCCATGCACGTGGCCACCAGGGAGAGCTGCTGACCACCATTGACTCAAGACTCATCCTCTTCACCCCTAGAGAGGCATGAAGGCTGCATTGGCTCGATTTTAACTTAGCCTAAATTCCATGTAGCCACATTTAAAATGAAAATCTCTAGAACAAGAGTATTATGAACCAGTTTTTAATTACTACTTCAAGCCCATCAGAATTTTTAAATTACAAAAGAGACAGGTCAAGCTCAATAAAACTTTATTTCTGTATCAAATTCAGTATTACTAAGCCCCTTTCACTCCATGTAAAAGCACCTATGTAAGCATAGATTGTAGCGGGTTGACCTGCATCAAGGCTGATGTGGACCTTTAAGAATAAATTACAATATTAAAATCGAGATAAAAATTTACTTACATAATATACAATGATTAAAATACACTAAAAAGATTAAAAAGATCAGCCATCACTGATCAGTGCTTTGGTTTACCGTTTTATCTGATCTAACAGGAATGATATCCCAGTAACAGTGTCTGGTCACAAGTTTAAGCTACAAGATTGGGCAAGCCGGCTCCATGAACCACTTTGTAAATGATAATAATCCATTTTTATTACCTTCTATTTGTTCGAATTTCTTAGCTTTATTGTAGATATTTCTTAATTTTATTGTAGTTAGTTTTTTAGCATAAGCATTGTTAATTTGATTTATTCTTTTTATCTTAGATCTGTAATATATTGGCTTATTGAAATATTTTCTTTTATTTTTAGTTGTTTAGAGGACCCTCCTGTAAATCACTCTAGGGTGAAGTTGGTTTCCTCAATAATAATAAAGAACTGTAGAAGCTCGGAAATGCAATTTCCAGCATTCTGGGAGTCAAATCTAGTGCTCTATATGACAATTTTTATCAATCACAGTAGATCTCAGGTATTTTAAACGATCTTTGCGATTATTCTATATGAAGTTTGGAGTTTAAAGACTTACACTGTTACAGTCGTTGTTTTTTTCTTTCATAAATCTTATAAATAAACTCTCAGAAGGCCAGAAGGCTTGATTAATAAGCGGCGGCAAGAGGCAGCTAGGCCCGCCGGTAGCCGGCTTCTAATGAAACCCCTGATTCATTCATCCGTTTTGGTGTTAAATCTAAGAGAAAAAATATTTACCCTAGCCAAAAAAAGGCAAGGGCACCATTGAAGATGTGAGCCAAACATTTTAAACTGACAATAGAACTGCAGAGATCCATGTACATTCTGTACATATATATCTTTGTTGCTACTCTAAAATCTGAGTCGAAATAAAGTTATACGTATATGTATGTATGTATGTATAGTATCTTATAAGTATTGGTTGTTATTCAGATTCAATTTTCAATGAACAAGAAATTAAGTGTTATGTTATCAGTATGGACTTTTTTTGGCGTGAATCTTGGACATTTTTCTTGTGAAGGATGAAAACAAGCTTGCAGTGGGAGATCACTGCTTCCATGATCTCCTGCCACCCAGTGTGGTCATAATGGTGATTTATCAGATCATTCTCAAGGTGGCAGGTTTCTTGGAAAGCTCTTCATTCTTTGGGTTTAGGAATATCAATCTCCATAATACTTCATGCCCCTACTTCAAGTTGGGACAACACAATTTCAGGCCACTGAAGTCAGGGACATAAACCTGAGAGAAAACAAAGTACAAATACAATATGTAAGATGGTGGCTCCATGATTCAATATGATGGCACAATCAAACACTGAGACACTCACAATAATGGCTGGACGTTCACAGTCTGTAATTTCAAGAGCTGGTGGGGTTTATTTGTTTTCAATAATAATTACGTAGCTAAATGCAACTCTTGCATTCTGACACAATAACGTTTAACATTTATGTGTGACAGTATTTCTCGCAAGTGAAGACTTGGGTTGATGCATGATTAGCTCAGAAATGCAGCATTCCCAGCACACTAGCACAAGCCTTCTACAACAAGTGCAAAGACTGTGTCAGTGTGTCAGCCAGCCCACATGAGTAGCTGGTTTCAGGACCCCTGCACTTTCATCACAGCTAATTGCTACAAGCCATGTTCACAGAGAAAGTATTCACAGTGCGCTATAATCAGTATAGCTGATTACAGTCAACTCCCGTTATAGCGGACACCCTTGGGACGTAGTTTGGAGTCCGTAATAGCGAGAGTCCGCAATAGCAGGAGTCATTTTCAGTCAAACCTCTATAGCTTTCGCCGGGGGAAGGCATGGATTTTGTCTGTAATAGCGGATGTCCGTAATAACGGGGTGTCTGCAAGGCGAGAGTTGACTGCAGTCAAGTCCATTGTACAAGCAACTTTATAAACCACCATCTGTAGCATTAGCAGTGGACCAAAAAGTTAAAAGAAAATAATTAGTTAGAATGTAAACATTTCTCTCTCCTTACCTTCATTCAATCATGCTTTCAGCCATGATCAATAAACAGAACCTAGACAAAAACAAGAATAAAACAGATGAGTTTAACTGAAGAAAACTATCTGTGTACATTGTCCACAAGGCAAGATTCCCAGGGGGGGGTACTCCCTCCTCCCCCGGGGCAAGATTCTCAGCCACATTCACTCAGAAAGAGAGTTAATGGAATAATCATCCATGTTCATAAATCTTGTTATATTGTTCATCAGTGTGAATATGGCTGGTAGGAACACGTGCCGCTGTGAGAAATCTTTGCAATAGCACTAGAAGAGTTTATTAAGTAAAGTAAATCTTTATTTAAGCAGGGTGGCCCATTCAGCTCAAGGCTGGTATCCATGGGGGCCCTGCGTCTAAAAAATACATTATATTAAAAGTTAAGAAGATAAAAAAATACTATGCTAATTACAATAAGAAGCGGCTGCTATAAAAAAATATATTAGAAGCTATAAAAAATATCTATTATCCAATCATTTTGTGCTGACATAACCAGATGAAACACTTGGGGAGTTTGGGGAAATTTAAAAGTACTTATGTATACCTGCCAACTTTTCCTGAGTAAAATGCGCGAGATTTTTGTCTTCAGAGTACCTGGATTTCCGAAGATGTTCCGACGATTTTCGGAAGGTTGCCGAAGACAGCCGAAGATGATTCAAAGATTTCCGAACGTTAACAAAGAGTTTGTATCCAGTCCTACAATGCGTTTGGACATGGTTTGGAGCAGGGGGGGAGGCAGCGCCCTTTGATCTTGCCACTTTTCCGCTATACATGATCGCACAAGTAAAGAAATCTGTCAATCATTCGAGAAATGTACCTCTACGGGAGTTTGCTGTGGAATTTTCATCCATGGTGTCCCACAATGACCAAAGTTCAGTTAAACAGCGACCGAATCGTTCCCATAGATGTTTGAACGTGGAATCGCCAAAATATTTCTGAACGAACACAAACGCACGTCATGTCCGCCATGTTTATTTTAAACAAACCAGTACTTAGTCTTGCTCGGCCAAATTTCTTAAATGTGCAATCATGTATACTAGGTCCCAGGCCTCGCTGCTAGCCCCCCCTGGTTTGGAGGATTCAAACACGATATACAGCGTTATTTATAGGACAATGTTTCTTCGCGTTGGTTCGAGTTTACATATTTTTCGAAAGTGTCTCATTTAAGACTGTAAATTATAGCTCAAAATTTTCAGCCAGACGTGAGAAATTGGTCCGTAAGCGTGAGCTGGCGTGAGATCAAAGTTTTCGACCGGCAGGCATGAGACTCACGCCTAGGCGAGTTAGCAGGTATACTTATGTAAACCGGTTGACAATAAACTTTTGTATTCTCCCAAACTCTCTCTTGTGCTTGTATCAGTTATGTGAGCACGTGTGCCATTTTCAACTCCACATGACACTGTTACAAGAAAGTCGTCGAAATTTGCCATCCTAACATCGTGCATGATATAGCATTTAGCACCGAGGTCAGTGTACGTAAACTAAAGTAAACGACTACACACAATGTCACCTACAAGTTGCATGCTTTGCTAGTACGTTGCGCCATAATTTGTTGCAGGGCTTGTTGTATGTAAATGAGATTTAGACTCGTTTGAACATTATCCTGGCGAATTCCTTTGTCATAAACCTTTAGTAAATAAACTAAACAAACTGAAAAGCTAGAAACAAATATAACTCAACAAAACTATACAGTAACAAACCTCAAATGCAAGACAGACAGTCTTACAGCAGCCGACACCCGCCAACATTCATACAAAATGGCCACCGATCAATCGAGCACGTGCTTTGCGCGTGCGAGGAATCATGGGATAGCAACAGGAAAATTAGATAGGAACCATTCTCGTCCCCAGAGGCCACGATCCTTTTGGTCAGCACCAAGAATCGAGACCTCTGGCCGGAACCAATTGTTGAGCATGCGCAGAGTAACCGGAAGTCCCGCGAATCGCGGACTACCGTCAAATCTGACAAATCTGATTGGCTGAGAATATAGAACGAGTACTCTGCGCATGTTCAACAAATTGGTTCCGGCCAGAGGTCTCGATTCTTGGTGCTGACCAAAAGGATCGTGGCCTCTGGGACGAGAATGGATAGGAACAAGAAAACTCAACCTCGTTCCCAGGTCTCTCATCCCCGCGCCTCTGGGGTGGGGAGATGAGAGACCCTGGGAACGAGGTTGAAGAAACTTGGCCAGGACGGGCGAACCGATTACTCTACGAACACATCTAAACCAAAACCTAGATGGACCAACAGGGATCCGTGTGGCGCTTATTTTGTTGCAACAGATATCAACAAAAAGGGATTGTGTGATTATTCGCACATATTTATAGCATGCATGACCACACTTGAAAGTTTGTGAGTTGTCACAAGATCTCAAGTTTACACAAGGATTTCCGATTTCTCCCAATCCCACTCGAGTGCTTGCTGCTCTAGGCAATGTAAACATTAAACGAAACTTTCTAGTATTTTTTTTTAAATAAATGTTTACATAGCCTCATGCAAAACCTGACCTCAGTTAGACATCAAATCAGAGTGCGCGTAACATAACCACAATTCAGTTTATACGGAAGGCCAAAATATTATGATACAAAGGCAGTGAAACAAAGGTATAAACATAAAAAATGGCAACAACAACAAAAAAACTATACTCAGTAGTACAGAACCGATACAACGTAGATTTTTAAAATTTTGAGTACTATATTTCAACTGGCCAAACCAGTCTTCTTCAGCTACAATGAGGAAAATTTACATTGTAATACGTGTTTATACAGTCGCAGTTTTTTGCACAATAACGAAAATACGTAAAACAGATAACATAATGATTGACAGTAGAAAAATAATATACTCAACAAGCCAGGGAAGCTTTTTAATCTCAAAAGCCAGAACACTTGAACCTCATGGCCTTAACATCCGCGAAAAAACATACTACAGATATTTAGTTTTCTTTTAGTATTTTATCTTATTTTTCTTCTGTCAATCATTATGTTATCTGTCTTACGTATTTCCGTTATTGCGCAAAAAACTGTGACTCTATAACACATATCTGACGCCGGTATACCAATGTAAATTTTCCTCAATGTACCTGCCTGATGAAGACTGGTTTGGCCAGTTGAAATATAGTACATGTACTCAAAACTTAAAAAATCTACCTTGTACCGGTCTCTGCTTTTACAATAGATTTTCACCTGCTATAAGCCGATTAGATCACTAGTTTGATCCAACGTTACACAAGCAGGATTGTCGTCCACGATTGCTTGCCTTTGAACATTTCGGCATTCAAAAAAGAACTGTGTTACTCAGCCACGACTCGCAGGGGCTTGACAAACCCCCCTCCCCCTCCCTCCTCCCCCTCCCCCCTCTCCTTCCCTTCCCCTTCGAAATCCTTGTCCACGGCATCGTAGTTGTTTGACAAAGTGTCTCCTAGTTCCCTTCCTCCATCTAAAGAACCCTGATTATAAGGGCGGAAATCCATCCATACTTGTAAAACAGTTGTAAACTAACTCAAGAGGAGCCACACGTCAGCCCGTGACACGGACAGACTTTAAATCAATATTGAAAGTATTTCTCTTTTCAATAAGAGACTTAAATCCTCACCCAATCGTATCGCTCGAGTCACCTTAGTTGCAAAGAAATTTGCATAACCATTTTAAAATTGCTCATTAAAAATTGATCAACGAGTGTTATCCTGCGTGCCGCGCGGGTTGTCGATTGCTCGTGCTAGGCCAAAAACTCGCGTGAATTTTTAATACAAAGCTGAAGATGTAGCTTTCACAAAAAATAACAGTTTTGTTGGGCGATCTTGACTTTTAAAGCGAGGCTGAAAGTACAAAAAGCAACACGTGGATATACTCCGGACTCCATCACACTCTCTGACTTGACTTGCAATGGATCGCGGCTATGATACGGTTAGTATATTAAAAAGTATTGTAAGCGCCCAAGTCTTGCCAATATGAAGCTAGATAACCAACGATATCGCACGATCGTGCATATATACGGTGCCACTGCGGTAGGTGCAACACCAGACCAGATATCAAGTCTTATCGAGTTTGTTGACGTAGGCCGAAGAGGTCTTCGGTAATCGTTTTAAAAACTAGGCATATTGTCACAAACAAGGTAAACTCTAGATAACAGTAACGATAGCTTGGGGAAAGCACAGTTGTATTCCATTAAAATTCATCTTTCAGAGCGTAAGGTATAAAAGTTGACTGACTTTGCGCTTTCGCAATAACTTTTACAGTCTTCCGTGTTGCATATTGGCCGGGTATGATTTATAAATAATGCAAAGAGCCATTATCATTTGATTATCACGGTATATGGCTTGAAATCTGACAAAATATCCTAAGTGATAATGATTAAGTCATACGATATCAATGTGTTGCATTGTTGCATACATAAAGTGAACTATGATAATTTATGTCAACGTCTCGTAGGTGCATTTTTAATTTCCTTGCCGGCCGCCGCCGCGTCTGAGCCTCAGGGATTATTTAATTCGAAGCCTTTTGACGGGCCGGCGCAACATCAGAAGAGACCTGGGATAAATGACACCGCATAATTTGATAATAATCCCTCCTGAAAATAAGCTTCCCACACCTCAAACATAAAATCCTTCGATAATGAGCTACCCCTCCCCCTTTCCCCTCCCCCCTTCCCCCCCCCCTCCGAACATAAGCCCATTAAAAAAGCGTTTTGGACAAATACAGGGAACAAATATAAGCCAAATATAAGCCCATGGCTTATTCCGGGGCTTGTTATCGGAATTTGACGGTATGTCCGACTCTACGGCCAGTTCTCGAGACTGAGAGCCTGGGAACCAGACCACTTATGTGGGGGGCTAAAAGAGAGGGAGGCTATCCCGGTAACAAGTAAACGACTGGTACACAAGTATTCATGTCCAAGACCGAGTCCACTTTGCATTTTACGCAAGAGAGCTTTTGTGGTTCTGTCAGACATATATCGGTGCATGACATCAATTATAGTGATTATCATTTGTATCAATCATTTTAACAGAATTTATCCGATGATCATGATCTTGTAACCTTGGCAACCTTGCGAGAGCCTTTTTAGCCGGAAAAGGGAGTGCTTGTAGACAACAATTGTGTTCGATGCGACGGAGTGACTTCACTGTACATGTGCATGAGTGATCAAAAATAAAACGAAATTATATTCAACAAAAGCGAGTGAGTGACTAGTGTTGGGGCAACCAGCGATTTCCAGCAGTCAGCTTCTATTATAATCTGCTCAAGACACTTGTTGAGTTGCACGTCCTTTATGCATCAAGATGCATATGGGAGAGTTACGTTTTCGATCAAGAGACGGACATACATGTATGTTCCTTTATCCAAGTAGAGAAGAATAAATTGCTCGAATGAACGAATAATTAATTCACTTAGGACTTACTAGTTACTTCCTTTAAAAACATCTATTAGACTGTAAATACATCCGCCTCTCATTGCTTCCGGTCCTGGCCACCAGCGTTCGCTCCTCGACGCCCTAGCGCCGGATGAGAGGCGGCTGTATTCCCCGCTGTATTCGCAGGGTAGCTGAGCAGCTTACTCGTCCCCAGTCGTCTCTCTTGTCTCCTATTCTTTCCCAGCATCCCCCGCGTCTTGCGACTCCAAACAAAGGAGACAAGAGAGACGACTGGGGACGAGTCAGGCTGAGCAGTATTCACAGGCCAGTGCACAAGTGAGTCACGTGGTGGCCCTCTGGCGCACTTTCGCACTTCGTCCAAATTTCGGTTGTCTCCAAAACGAAGATCGAAGACCGAAGACCGAAGACCGAAGATCGAAAACCTAGAGCAGAATAGAGAAATTCAACTTAATTCCACGCTGAAAGGTTGTATTGAACTGAAAACTTATTAGCTCAAACAACTGAAGTTGAAATTCTTCGTTTCCATTCTGTAAGATGGTTTGTTTTTTCTGTCTGAGTGGCCCGGTTATAGTAGTCGATCGCACTGTAAACAGGGTGGTCAAAACGAAGACCCCATCAATTTCTTGTCCTTGGCGTCTGGTAAAGCTTTTTAGCGAGGGTCTTCGTTTTGTAGTTTGAGCCGGCCTTTTCTACAAAGCGAAGACCCCATCGATTTCGTTTTATTTTGGCGTCTTTCAAAGCGTGTAAGCCAGGCTCATCCGCCTGTAATTTGACAGGTCTAAAAGTGATGAGGTCTTCGTTTTTCGGTCTTCGGTTTTAGGTCTTCGATCTTCGGTCTTCGATCTTCGTTTTGGAGACAACCCCAAATTTCCCGCCTGGACGATTTTTTTTTTCACCTCAGCACCCACGCGCGACTTCCCGCGCGCGTTCTCTACTTCTACTGCAAGACATTTGGCTATTTTCCATATAAGGTCAAACTCATGCGGGCTTTCAGCCAATAAGAAAGCGATAAATGCAACAATCGGTGCCGTAGTTAATATTTCATAAATATCTTCTTATCATATCATCACCCCGTTGTTTAATTATTCCAGGTCGCAGTACCATATTCCAGTGAGATGAACAGTGTAGATATAGCGGCAGCTATCGAGAATGGGAGGCCGCGTGCTGTCTCTGAGGCCAGGAAAGAAGCCGCAAACCACGGTTAAGACATCTTCAGGACCTTTGGCTCGCGTACTCTTTCCAGATCGTAGTTGTGGCCATTTCACTTGTACTGCTTATCTATACCATCGTAGGTAAGTGGAAACGAACGCACCAAATGGCACTGAAGAAAATTTTGAAATCCATCTGCATAATTTCTTGTACAAATAGTTTGATTGTAACAGTATTTAAATAATATTAAAATCGAAGGTCAGTTTATAGATATTGTAAATTGACCTTTGCGTAGCGTCATACTCAGACGTGACGCTCTTTGATCTTGGGGGAAGAAAGATTGCGTGACGAGCCAGTTACCTTGCGGTGTCAAGCTTTTCAGAGTCCGTCTGCGACGCAGGCTATTCAAAGCGGGACAGTCGGGGAAAAAATACCAGTTGATAACGAAATCCCTCCTCCGAGCATGCGGTTTTCTTCGCGCGATTGCTTTCGGAGTACTCGTGAGTGCTCGTGCTAGTTTTTTGATTGGTAAAAAGATTTGCCAAAACCGGCACTTGTTTCCCCCGACTGGCCTCCTACGCAGATACTTTTTAGGCTCGTCATGCAATCTCTGAAAATATTGCGTGACGAGGCCAAAGAGCGTCTGTTATCATGTTAGGAGACTAGACGGCAGTCGACATAAAATAAATCCTAGCTGAAATCTGTAAAGGTAGTGATTTTACCATGGCGTGTGTTTCTATTTCATTTTGTTTGAACTCTTTTCTCTTATCACTGCAGCTATCAGTATCAGCGGCTTCCATAACGTGACAGGGCTTTTCGTCATCTCCATGCTTTTCTGGTTTTGCGTGACATACATGTTCATTCGTGATTACTGTGGAGAGGCCATTTACAACTCATGCTGTTTGCCTGTTATCTCATTGGTGCGAAGGAACTGGAGGATCCTTAGATGGTAGGTTACATGAAGTATCTGATTAGTGTAACGCGGTGTTAAAGGAGCTACTTCACGGTTGGCGCATCTTGAAAAAAATGCCAATTTTTTCAAGTTCGCCATTCGCAATCCGTCTTAATCTTCTCCATCCTCAGCCATCCTTGTTCCTGTTTGGTTTATTATTACCTCTTTGGTGTTTTTCTACCTTAGTAAACTTTTATTTTGAGGCTTTCTTCAGTTTGAAGGTGATTTTGCACTTCCCAAAAATGACTTAAAATATCGTGACATAGCTCCTTTAAAAACCTAAATTTGCGCACACTTAATATTAGTTACCCGGGATTAGTTCGTCTTTAGTTCGTCTTGTGTGATCGTCCGGGTGACTGTAGTCCTGAAAAGGACTGACGTTTTCAACAACCTGTGCGGATGTCATCTTCAGAGTCAAGTCATCTTCGATGATCTCCCACAAGGCCGTTGTTAGTTAGTCTCGTGCTGATTTTGTGATCGAAGGTTGTCCTGTTGTCAAGGTCAGCCCACACTTAGTTTTATCACTTGTTTATCTAAGTGGCTTAGCAATAGCGGTGTGCTCTTCTCCACCTTGGCTTCATTCTCCGTCCGCTGGTAGCAGGCTCTGGAGTAAAATGAAGCGCGAGTTGGAAAACGCGCGAGTCGACCGAGGCTCTCGCGGCTGTGCCGCTCGCTTTCGCGGCTTCGCCGCTAAAAAATTACTTCGTGCGCCAACAAGACCGCCAGCTACGCAGGCTAGTACTGTTATGAAGGAGAAGTAAGTCCAAACTCAGAGTCTCGTCCTCCACCAAGCCAGAACGTCCCAACAATAGTATAATACGTCATTTTTAGGCGTGCGCGCGAGGAAGAAGGGAAAGAGCTACAGTCAAACCTCTATTAAGGGGGGACTTCACCTAAATTTCAAGGAAATTTTAAGAGGTTTAAAGAAGGAATAGAAGAAAGAAAATAATTTTTGGAACACCAACAGACAGTTGATACCCACACGGGTGCTCTTGCGTGGTGATCAACTGTCTGTCAATGTCAATCTACTAATTTTTAACTTCAAATTCTAATTTTAAAACTACATCAAATCTTCAATATTTCTTATTTCCCTAAATTTTACAACTCCTTTGAGAAAAACTATTTCCTCCCAAATATACCCAAAAATCACCCAAAAATTTTCAAAACACCCCATAACATAGATTCATGGGATGAGCATAGAGTTTTTGGATTGCTTGAAACGTGAACGAGATATTTCCATTTAACCCATGTTAAGTCGCGGAAAAATGGCATTTAGGTTAACCCGCCTTAAGCGGCCCAGCGGCCCTCTGTTAAGCTTTCACCCTCTATTAAGCGGTCACTTATCAAATTCCCGGAAATCGCTCCCCATATACTTACTGTAAACTTGACCTCGTATCAAGCGGTCACCTCTATTAAGCGGACACGGTCACCGGTTTAGACTTCCAAATTGGCTAATTTTATTATATTTCACCTCTATTAAACGGTCACCTAGTTAGATTAAAATGCGATATTTTGACACGACGATAAGCGGAGGACGTCCAGTTTCTTTTAAGAGCTCATCAAACACAACATATTATATGTAATCAGCGTAAGAATGCTATTGTTTGGGCTAATAGGCTTGTTTGGGTAAATTTTGACATTAAATTTTAAATTGAAAATTTTAGAACACCTCTATTAAGCGGTCAGTTGGCTATTTCCCGAGGGTGACCGCTTAATAGAGGTTTGACTGTAGTTCTCCTTTTCTCGTCTCGCGCGTCTCTTACCTCGTACGCACCTTTCCAACAAGCGCTCTATATTTATCCAACAAACTATTCTTGAACATTTGTTTTCATCTTAAGGTGACGCAGGACCCTTGCCCATGAATAAATTCATAAGCTTAATTTCTGGGTGGGTGTTGTCTTCTAAACCTTCAAATCTCCGAATTTTGAAAGTCGATTCCGCTGAAACTTAATAGGGATATTGGCGGATGATGGAACTATATCATGATTGTGGTTTTTCTGGCAGATCGCGCTGTACGGTGATACTTTAAGCTTCTAAAGTTAGAATTGCGGACATGCAATTTTTGTGTCCAAGCTTTCAACTTGAGAAGCGTTCTAAATTAAATGTTTGTATTACCTAGTGGTAGATAATAACCTCTTTTGTGATGTGACAGAAGCAGATTTTGCAATTTCAAGACTCGTTGAAAGCTGTTAGCATCTAAGGGAGTAAAAATGTGAAAATTAGACTTTGAAACGTTCGATCTTCTTTTGAAAGCTTTTTTGAAATTCCGCTTCTGTCACATCACAATACAATGTACTAAGTTACCTTCCTCGAGTATCAATTCCGGAAATTCTATATCCGCGACGAAAGCTTGGACACAAAGTTGTAGTTTTTCCCGTCTCCGAAGATCACACGAGTCAATAATATATTCAACAACGACGCCTTAGAGCTGTGAATCTAATTATGATAATTTGCCGTATTCCAGTGCACGTGCCGTAAAAATAAGTACAATAACGTGGTAATTAACCGCGTACTTTTCAAGGTGAGTGAAGATTTCGAGAGTTTTGTAGTGCACAAGAGAAAGGCAAGGCCTGATACATACCATCGCAGTTATATAAAAAAAAAACAAGTGGATAAATTATTTTTCGCAATTTTCAGCATGCAAGTTCTTAAATTTGTTATATTTTTCATTTCAATTTATTTTTCGTATTCAGTCAACGCTATTCAAAGAAACCAGACAACAGTCATAATAACTTTATTTTGTATCGGAAACAACAACATATTTCTTGAACACCATGGCAAGAACGCGCCACGTGTGCCGAACGCTGTTGATTTACATTGCAATTTCTGTGCACTGAAATGCTTTAATTATCGAACAAACTGAACCACCGTAAATACACGTGTACACCTTTTTACGTTCAACTAGTGGCGATGGATTACGTTTGATAATTTTGAATTACCTGTAGAAAATACCGTTTTCAGTTGAAACAACGAGCTCTCGAAATCATAGTATTTTTCGAGAGTGAAATGCACAACAAGCTCGTACCTGAATATTTCAATCGCACGTGTAATTACTAATACGCCGAAAACAGCATTTATTGAATACATTATTAAGAACGTAAAAAAATATCCTCATAAATATTTCGCGTATTGTCGGCATCAGTCGTTATGGTTCGTGCATACTCTTTAAATAAATACATACATAATGAGAGCAAGGGTCCTGCGTCACTTAAGACTTTGTTTGCAAAAACGTTTACAAAATAAGTCTCAAATTACATAACAAATCAATTGTGACAAAAGGACAATCCAGTTGTTGAATATTTTAAATTGTATTTTCACATAAAAGCTTCGCTCCAAAAGTGTCCGTTGAGCTACGCGGGCGAGTTTGAGGGCGCGCGCGGGAATGAGAAAACGCGCGCGAGAAAGGGTCTTCCCTCGCGCGCGCCCATAAAACTTGCCTACTTGTTTGCTAGTTGTCGATAATTTGACTCATGCGTACTTCACTTTCTACAGGATTGTGTTGCTTGTGATATTGACGTTGCTCGGTTATGGTTTGGTCTCGACACAGCTAAGGAACCGAGAAGATTTATATCCGTGCTGGGAATGCTGGTTTACGTGGCAATCAGTTATGTGTTCTCAGTGAACCGAAGAAAAGTAAGTTGTTGGGTGTTTACCTACCGATATTCTCACACAGAAAAAACCCCTCATTCCGTTGATTTCGACGGGGCGTAATGTCGAGAGGACCCTGGAGACGAGCTTGAAAGAATAGGGTCAGAGCCAATCAGAACGGCCGTACTAAAGTATGTTATATGAGCCAATCACAACCCGAGGCAAAAGCATGTAACCGGTGACAAGAGCGGGAAAGTATCTTGAGTCAAATCACTATTGGTTTTGGCAGAAAAGATAGCAGCTTATCCCTGAATGGTTGAAGTATGGTTATGAAGTAATTTAGTATAGCGCAAAAGCGATCTGAGACATTATTAGAAGTTCTCTGGCCCGAATTCTCGCCTCCTGTCAAATTCAGAGTACATCGCGTCGCCTGCACCAGCAAAATAGTCGTAAAAGTAAAAGTAAAGCAACTTTATTTATACACAGTTTGTGTTTAAAGCTAGAAGCTTGTGGGGCCGTGTATAGAAAACAAATGGGTTGTTATTTTACAGGTGAGATGGCGGCCTGTCTTATGGGGAATGAGTATGCAGTTTGTGTTCGCTCTGATTATTCTCAGGACCTCTCAAGGTTTCACAGCTTTTAAATTCATCGGAGACACAGTTACGAGATTTCTTGACTACACGGACGTTGGATCAGCTTTTGTGTTTGGACAAAGTTTTGCGGACCACTTCATTGCATTTAAGGTACAATAAGCGAAGCAGTTTGCGGATAAGCTGTGATTTTTCATGCTAAATGTTTCGCGCGCGCAACATGTCTCGCAACGGATGAAAGCAATGTCTATGTACGGTAACTGGTTTTAGTTTCGATTGAGAAGATATATCAAACACTCGAGACAGTGTTTCATCCGATTTCCAAACACCTCGAATTTCGTCAAAAATACTTCGCTATACGCGTCGTATTTTCAACTCTTTTCTCGGTGTTTGGAAATCCGATGAAACACTGTCTCTCGTGTTTGATATATTCAAGAGAAAATATTTTCTCTTGATATATTACATCAAAACCAATTTAGGACGTTATACAGTAGTGATTCAGTGAACAAAATATAAAACAAGCTCGGTGGGGGGGGGGGGGGGGGGAGGGTTGGCATATCGAAGGGTTTTCTGTGTTTCAGTTTAGGGAGACTTATTTTCGGGGAAGCTTATAGGTATTACGATACAAGTTACACGGGAGTGGCTACCCCGTTTAACACTGTGAAAAGAGAAAAAAAGGTGTTGCAGCGTTGTCCTACTCGCTGCGGACAGTAGAACTTGCAAACGCTCTTTGGCCTCGTCACGCAATCTTTCGAAAGATTGCCAAAGCGCGTCTGGGTTACGTGCAACTCGTGATGCAACAAAATTGCGTGACTAGTTGCACAAAGTATTGTCCAGTGTTCATTGATCGCTTTTCATGTCTCTTCCAGGTTCTCACGGTCATTATCTTCTTCAGTTCTTTTATCTCGGTTCTTTACTACTTGGGTGTGATGTCGCTGGTTATCTCCAAGATTGGCTGGCTCATGCAAGTTACCATGGGAACCTCTGCTGCCGAGTCTCTCTCGGCTGCTGGCAATATTTTCGTTGGACAGGTAAAGCGATGGTCGATCTTCCACAAGGCCCGGCGTTGTTAGGGTCGTCACGCAACGCTTTCTTGCTGAAGGATAAGTGGTGCGTGATGACCCAAATAACCGCTCTGAATTATGCCAACACTTAGTCAATCATCGACACGGAATGTCAGCAGATTTTCACTTTCATTTCTCTAGACTGAAGCACCATTGTTGATCAGACCATTCCTTGCAGCTCTCACTCAGTCTGAGCTCCACGCGGTCATGACAGGAGGCCTGGCCACTGTCGCAGGAGGAATCATGGCGGCATATATTGGTGTGGTGTCCAGGCCTCGCATTTGGTCGCGGCGTCAGTGATGTCAGCGCCTGCTGCTTTAGCTGTATCTAAAATCATGTATCCTGAGACGGACGTGCCGCAGACTACGTCACAAGACGATATACATTTCGGCAAACCGTGAGTCATTTGGTCATGTAAAATTGATATGAAGTCGTAGTGGTGTTTTCCCCATGGGAAATTCTTCATTTGTCAATTTGCAAGTATTTTATTAAAGTAGTCTCGCTGCACCCTCGTTCCCAGGGTCTACTCCGCTTTCAAGATGGCGGCTGGGCGCGGAGAAGACCCTGGGACACCCTGGCGAAATATTCCACGAATCGTGGAGTATTTGTCACGTGACATATATGATGATATTTGATCCTAGAACCGTTTGTCAAGTGTAGTGAAGACGATCGTGGATCAAATATCATCATATATGTCACGTGACAAAAATCGTGGAGTATTTCGCCATCTTGTCCCAGGGTCTTCTCCGGCTGCCATCTTGAAAGCGGAGTAGATCCTGGGAACGAGGTTGGTCTCGCAGATCCGGATTTATATCACGACTAAGGTTTCCATTTATTTTAAAGCAGAAGTGGGCGGCCTAATCGATTTCGATCCTTGTTTGTCATCCTCACTTCTAATGGGTTCCTGTCATTTGTCGAGTACTGTTCTACAAAATCAAACCATTATTGTCCTTGGGTTTCCTATGATTCAGCTTTTTTAGCTTCTCAAAATCATGCTGAAAACATGTTAGCGGACAGTTTCTGACAAAAGCTGAACGGCAGCCTAAAAATGGCTGTGCATACTGATGTAGTATATTAGCCGTCCCAAGAAGGGATGATCTAAGAGAAGCATTCTCCCATACATGGTCTCTTCCAATGATAATTTTATAGGAAATCTATTTTTAACTTTCAGTCCATAGCTAAGCTATTTTAGAGCACTACCTGATTGGTCAGTTCGGGTAACGTGATAAGCAGGAAATAAAAATAACTTTCACAGCATGGCGCGAAACTGTTAATACTGAGATTTCAAGAAATATCATGGGCACGGGAAATCCTTCTCTTAGATCATCATCTCTTGGCCGTCCTCTACCAAACAACGACGTGAAATGATCAAATTCTGGGTTTCGTGAAGAACGTGAATACTAAGGTGAATTTTCCATGTGTGTTGAATTACTTGCAAAGGTCATCCCCATAAAATGCTTTGTTTCCTATCGCCCGACCGACCCAATTTTTCAAAAAGTTAAAAAAAAGTTTCTGATTCATTGCCTGCGCCCTTTTCTCGGGTGTTTCCAAGTTTAATATGCTTTGTTTACATCTAAAGTCACTCTGACATCTAAATCAGCCCAGTAGTGACGTCTTCGAACACTTTTCAGAGTGATATCGGCTCGTTTCAAAATGGTGGTCACGGGGAAGATATAATCAAGACTCGCTTGGAATTATTTAATGTATTAATTAGTCAATATTTCGTTTCTCGGCTTTCTTTCTTTTTTTTTACCGACCGACCGACCCACTTTCACGAGAGAGATGGCGATGGGAAACAAAACATTTTATGGGGATGACCTAAGAAGTTGTTTCCAGGCCGGTTGCATCGTAACTCGCTACCTCTGTCGCACATATGTTCACCAACAGTTCGCTATTAATTTTCATTTGTCTATTTTCACTGCAGAGAGGAAAGAAATGTGATCGAAGCTGCCGCCAAGGGAGCGTCCACCGCCATCTCTTTGGTTGCCAATGTGGCCGCCATGCTCATCACGTTCTTTTCTTTAATCGCGTTTTTCAACGCAATTCTGTCTTACCTGGGGAGTATGGTGGGATACGACGAGCTCAGTTTTCAGGTAACCTAATTTAAATTATTTTAACTTCGTTATATTTAGTTAAAGGAGACGGTCACTCCAATTGAATTGGCGGGAAGCGCTGTGAGAGTTTAACTAGCCATTTCTTGGCAAGATCTTTTCAATTAACGGCAAACGATGAAATGTAATTCCTCTTCCATCCCTTGTGGACCTGTTACAACAGTTTGGAAGCTGCTCGCAGCGCTTCCCGCCAATTTAGGTTGCACGGAATGACGTCACGATTATGCGGCCAGGTTGCTGACTAGTCTTCAAAATGGCGGCGACCGAAGTCGAATTTTTCGACACTTTGAGAGCAAATTTCGCGAGGTTATGAGGCTCTTTGGGACTTCAAACTACGGTCAGTAATTAATCTTCATATTTACTTTTTAATGATAGTGAGAAAAAAAATTGCGCTTTCTGGGGTGACCTTCTCCTTTAATATCACATTCAAGGGAAGTTTTGTGTCAAATCTTGAAAGTACAGCTTGAACGTTTTAACAACCTGGAGTTTGACAAGATTAATTCGCTGCCGTTTTGGATCAAATAGAAGAGTGGCAAATACACTGGTATGTACTAAAACCCGAAACACCGTAACCCGCTTCAAAAGCTAATTGTGATATCCAATCACGAAACAGCGCGAGCACTCGTGAGTACTCCGAAAATACGTCATGTTGCTTAGCAACTCCCGCGGTCTCAGCCGGTCTCGTGGGATTTCGCCCCCAACTGACTCAACTGGAACTTGTTCCCCCGACTGTAACCGCCAACCTAGGCTCGATTACCAGCCGCTGTTCGGGAAAATGAGCCCACGCTCATCCCCGAAGGCACGAAGACTCTCGGGAGGAACGAAGAACGGACTCGAGAGAGGGGCGGAAATCGAGCCTAAACTATTTTAAAAACCTTGCTTTGAGTTTCCCTATACTACATATATTTTATGTTGAGCTTGTAACTAAAAATATAATCTTGCTTGAGATTGTTAACGTGTATTATTAGACTGTTCACAGCCTCTCTATTTTCTCGACGCTATAAACAGCGAGCGCGAAGCACGAGAGAGCGGAAGCGAGCGCGGAGCGCGCAGTTCCAGTTCGCTCGCGGCTACAACGATCTGAGAAAATAGAGAGGCTGTGAACAGTCTATGTATTATACATATGAGTGACTTTCTTTGGCCTCACCGCTCACTTTAGTCTCCATACACCCCTCTCCTCAGACAATCTGCTCGTACCTGTTCATGCCGTTTGCATTCCTCATGGGAGTGGACTGGGCCGACTGCAATACCGTGGGGAGGTTCCTCGGATTAAAACATTTCTCAACGAGTTCATAGCTTACCTTGAGATGGCGCCGTACGTAAAGAACCGACAGGAAATGAATGGAGGACCTACTATATCGGTAAGATTAACGGAACACATTTCAAATGTTCGAATTCCCCCACCTCCCCAAAACAGCTTCTTTTGATTAATTTTTAGCCCCCTGTAGAGCTTGTTTGTATGTTTTGTCCTCACAGCGTCCATAGGGACTTGTGATATTCATTTGACAATTTTAGTTCTAACTTGTTTTGTGTTTCATATACAATATTCCTTTAGAAGATTCTGCAGAAATCTGCAGATAATTAAACTGCGAAGTTAACCCGACGTTTTATGTCTCTTCTCGCAAGTTTACCTTAATTTGACGCAAGTACTAAATTGGAAGGCGCACTGGCCTAATGGTTAGCGCATTGAAATCCGCATCGAGCGATCCGGTTTAAGTTTTTGATAAAGTTTTTGATTGATTGATTGATTGATTGATTGATTGATTGATTGATTGATTGATTGATTGATTGATTGATTGATTGATTGATTGATTGATTGATTGATTGATCCGGGTTTTAGCCCTAAGACACTTTCCTCTCCCTATGCTTCTCTCCACCAAGGAGTATAAATGGGTACCGGTGACAAAATACTGGGGGGGGGGGGGGGGGGGGGGTTACCTGCGATGGACTAGCATCCCATGCAGGGAGAGTAGCAATACTCCTAGTTGCCTCAAGGGTCCTCAAACGGAAACCGGAATAAGACGAATAAGCTCCAGCGGTGCGGGCCACTTAAGCCCGAGTAGAGACTTCAGACATTTTACTGTTTAACGTTTTGCCCTACTCAAAAAATATCTCACCCCTGAGTCAAATTGTAAAGCGCATTTGAACTTTGGAAAATGCGCTATATAAATACCATTACCATCTACTGAAATAGTTTCAACGAGACGACTACATATTTCTTCTTAACTTTTTCGTCTTTCTTGTAATATTTTTTTCAGCGTCGATCGGAAGTCATCACAACTTATGCGTTGTGTGGATTCACAAACTTTCTCGGCCTGGGTGTATTACTCGGGGGCCTGGGTCCAATGGCGCCCAGCCGACAGGGGGACATGGCGAGAATTGCTATAAGGACCCTGTTTGCAGCGACTATCGCCTGCTTTATGACAGCTAGTATTGCAGGTAAGTGTTGTGGATAGACGCACTTCTGAAGCACTTAACGTATGAGTCGGAAAAGCAAACTGTTGCGGATTTCCAACATCAATGGGTACTGTTCTGACTGTTTGATACAATCTACCTTCTACACAGAATAATGTACTAAGGGGCGACCCATTTAACTTCTGAGGGGGGGGGTGGAGGATTTTGAAAAAAAATATCCTGCAAGCAAACTTGTACGAAAAAAATTTCGTGCACACGACCACTGACGGAAAAAAAATTCATACACGTTCAGTGGGCCGAAAAAAAATTCCTGCAAGACACTACTGGGCTGACTTCAACTTCATCTTCAGCTGCTGCAGGCAGTTGGGATTTTAATAGCATCTGATTTTGGCAAGAGGGGAACTGGAACTACAATAATTTTTGCATCTCCCTTCTTCAGATAGCTTTTTCTGTACATTAATAATTATTATTATAGCTGTGGTTACACAGTACCAGTCTACAGTTTTGTCAAATCCAAGATGGTGGCCCGGGGGGGTGGGGGGGGTACTCCCTTATAAACGGGCTGTGGAGGTCCACCTATTGTGAACCGATGGTTCAAAAGAAGTGAAATAGTAGTGCTTGTGCTCAGTCTAGTAGTAGTTTGAAAATGAAGTCTGAATCAACTGGTTCATCCAATAAACCAAACCAATCGCAGCTTTGAACGTGTTTACATATGGTCTTCATCGAGAAAGACAGCATCAAGCGAGTCATTTTCTTCATCCAAATATTCACTCCTTTGGCTTTAATCGAAGGTCCGCAATATGTATTCCTAGTACTCTTTCATCATAAAGTTCCTGTTTGTCAAAAATCCATTTTGAATTTAACTGAACAGTTCCAGAAATACTCATGTTTTTTACGTTCAGTTCCATGTCAAACTGCCTTCAAAACGCACGAAATGTAGTCTCAGACAACCTAATCTTTCAAAATTTCCCGGGGGGCATGCCCCCGGACCCCCCTAGAAGCTCACGCCTTCGGCGCTCGTATGATTGCACCTTTGGTACTCTTAACGCACCCCCCATTCTAAATCCTGTCTACGAGCCTGTCGGTAGCCACCACTATACCTGCAAGATATGTGTGCAGGGCCAATGGATGTGGTACGATGGAATGAAGGAGAAAGCATGTCCAGGAGCAGGCCTAAGGCCTGACTCCTTTCATCAGTGCAAGTGGAAAGGATCACCATCTCATTGCTTTTACATTCAGTAATAATAAATATGTATTATTGATACATATGTATTATTACTGAACGTATTCAAAAGCAACGAGATGGCGATCAAAGGTCAGTCACAACGGAAAGGCGACTTTTCCTCCGCCCATACACACCGAAAAAAAATATCCTGCAGCATGTTACATGGAGAAAAAAATATCATGCACACAAATGCTCCGAGAAAAAAATTCCTGCAGCATGAAAGGGTTTAAAAAAAATTCTTGCCTATACCAAATCCTCCACCCCCCCCTCAGAAGTTAAATGGGTCGCCCCTAAGATAAACGTCCCCCACTCCCCACACAAAAAGTCACCTGGCATTTATTAGAACCGAAAAAGTCCCGTCAAATGTTTCTCAAAAACTTTCCTTGGAGCCTCGTCCCCAGGGCCATCTCCGCTTTCAAGATGGCGGTCGCGTCCACCCGCCATCTTGAAAGCGGAGATGGTCCTGGGGACGAAGTAGCATTTGCCCCGTTTTGGTACATTCTATTAAAGCGCGTCAGTGTTTTATCTTTTCATTTTCAGGATTTTTGTACGACGAGTCCTTTGAAGCAGTAGCAGTAGCGACTCCAACAGGCAACACGACTATGTCCCCAACAACGTCTCTATAGAACTTTATGGGACAATGTAGCTATAGCTGTCACAAACAGCCAATCACGAACGGCAACCACATCTTTCGTGTTCGCTTTTCCGTTTTGCGTTATGCGAGGAAACACGAAAAAACGGTTGCCGTTCACCATACATGAAACAAATGTGCCCGTACCTCTTGGTAATTTTGTTTTGACATTTCACTGTTGGTTTCCAATACTCCGCAGCCAATCAAAATGCAAACAACTGCAGTACTTCTTCAATTTTTGAGTTTACTAACATTTTTGATTTACTAAAAAAAATCCAAGCTTCTGAAAAGTTACCATTTCGCGCTATTAACACTGGTGCCCACTCCACAGCGGTCAAACGTTTGACCGCTGTGAAATAGGCACCAGCCTCGTCGCTAGGCGTTCTCGGCTCAGGGGAGTCTGGGCTCTATCGTGCACGGTGATGTCACCGGAGTCTCAAGCCTTGCGCGGTCATGGAAACAAGAGAGAGCGCCTAAGGGACTAGGCTGTACCCGCACGGTCCCGGCACGTGCCTTGTTTTTGATTGACAAGCAACAAGAAAACCAACAAAAGTGACGTCAAAAATTAAGTAAAAAAAGTTTTAAATACAAAAGAAAATAATGGTGCGTTTCACTGTAACATTTTTCTGATTATACATTGTCGTTTTCAAGATTCGTGTAAACGAGAGAAAAAAAAGCCAACCAAGTACAATTAGTTGACATATTTTATTTACCCATATTTAAATTCGCGAATAATGTAAATATTTCTCTAGATCAAGTTGTGATACCAACAAAGGACACATTTCATTCACTGGACAGTATTTGGTATTCCCATTTATTCTTATTTACTTTAATTTTCTGCTGTCAACGCGGAACATTGATATTTAAATAATCGAGAAAAGCGTGGTTTACCCAGACGAACTTGTTAGTTTCTTTCGCTGGTATTACCACAGACATAAGCGGTCTATTGCTTTTATGAAATAACTACAATTGTAATAAGATTTATGGAAATAGTCCATAGCTGTCGACCAATCATAACACACGCATAATCTTCATTATTTTATAAATATAACATTCCTATAAATTGTATATTTTTTTAAAGTAGCAGTAATGACAATAAAAGAGGTTTTGAGGAACGCAGATTGTGTGTATATGTGTGTTTGGGAGGGGAGTTGGTGTAGAGGGAAAGGGTATAAGAAAAAGGCGGAGGTTCACTATCGACGCTCAAACAATCAAACAGCAAAAATGTCCTATCTACTCTACTTCCAGCCTAGTCCCTAGTCGTTCTCTTTCTCTCTCGCGCGAGCGCGAAGTATACGTAAGGACCTGGGAACGGGTTTACGTGCCGGCCAGAGAACCCGCTCTGTGTCATTCGGTGACGTCATGAAATTTCGCGCCAAGTCCCAAATCGAGTAAGCTGGAAGGGAACGCCTGGGTACTAGGCTACTCTACTTCCTATCTATTATCTTCCTACATCGAAATGTTTGACACAGGAAGGGAATTGGACGTCTGTTACAAAATATGCACTGGAAAACTTACGGCAGCCGTAACGAGAACGCCGCTAAACAAAAGGATTAACGAGCAGTACAATACCTCTACATGTTAAGGCCTGGTCAAACGGTCACAACATTTGTCACAACATTCTCACAACATTTGTTGTGAGCCGATGTTGTGACCGTTTGACCACCCCTCACAACAATGTTGTGAGATGTTGCGAGATGTTGTGAAGAGTTTGAATTCATTTAAACTTTGTCTCAACATCGTCACAGCATTTATTTTGTTCTTGAAATGTTGTGAGGTTGTTGTGGCCGTTTGACCGGGCATGGTCACAACATGTCACAACAAATCTTGTGAGAATGTTATGACAAATGTTGTGACCGTTTGATCGGACCTTTACTTTGCAAAACAACAACGTGAAATGACGAAATTCTGCGTATTTTGGAGAACGTAAGTCACAAGGGAGAATTTTTCATATTTGAATTCTATTCGGAACTGTCTTTACATATGTAATTTTTCACGTTGTTATTGTATTATAGCTGTGCGTTGGTTGGTATGTAGATTATGTAATCCTTTCTATTTTCCGCTGGTATGCCGTTTTTGATCGTTTCTCTTACGTAAATTTACTTTAGTACATTAGTTTATATGTGCTGTATTACTAATGATATTAGTAAAAACACCGTTTATGTCTGATCAATAAACGAGATGCCCCTCCTATACCATGGTCTGGTTTTGTTACTTATACTAAGTTAGAAATTATTTTGTTGTCGTTTCACTGCAGAGTGATTAGACAACAAATTCAGCTAAGGACACTTCTGAAATCTTTCGACAAACTGAATGGAACTACAGATAAGCAAGATTCTGAACTGAAATAGAAATTCATTTGTCTAATCGACGTTATCCTCGGTGTTGCTATGGTGCGTTGCTAAACCCCCGAGGGGGACTCCCCCCATATGGAAGTCCCCCCCGGGGGCTAAAACTCGCTACTAGGGACCTCACACAACCACGACGGTGACGCCGAGGTGAACGTCGAGTAAAAAAATGAATTAATATTTTACTAAGAACATCGCGATAATCTAGATGCATTCAGTTTGTCTATCGGTGCCAGAGCCACCCTCGGCTGAATATATAAAGATCGCGCTCAATTCTTGAAAAATTCACCGTCTGGTTCACGTTCTCCACAAACGCAACATTTGGTCATTTCACGTTGTTGTTTTGCAGAGGACAGCTAAGAAATGTACTAAGATTTTGTTTAGCGACGTTCTCGTTGCGGTTGCCATCATGATTTAATAATGGGACCTTAAATAAGGCGGGGTACACGTGAATTTCAATGAAATTTTAAGAGGTTTAAAGAAGGGATAGAAGGACACCAACAGACAGTTGATACCCACGCGGGTGCTCTTGCGTGGTTATCAACTGTCGTCAATGTCAATCTACTAATTTTTAACTTCAAATTCTAATTTTAAAACTACATTAAATCTTCAATATTTCTTATTTCCCTAAATTTTTACAACTCCTTTGAGAAAAACTATTTCCTCCCCAAAATACCCAAAAATCACCCCAAAATTTACAAAACACCCCATAACATAGATTCATGAGATGAGCTAAGAGTTTTTGGATTGCTTGAAACGCGAACGAGATATTTCCATTAATCCCATGTTAAGTGGCGGAAAAATGGCATTCAGGTTAACTCCGCCTTAAGGTAATTCCATCGAAATAGAAGTTACACTGGGAAGTTTCTGAAACTTTCCCTAGTTGAACATTGTGATGTAATGTTTTAAAATATAGAATAAAAAGAATAGGTCACCAGCCCCGCGAAAGCGATATAATCGACTAAAAATACCTCCTAATTCCTTACAAAATCAACCAAAAACACGTATTTTTTCACGTTTTCAGTGATTATTAATTTCTCTGCACTGAGAATTGGTCTATACTCCTTGTATAGAAAGAAGATGATTACTAGACTTAAATATGCGAAAAAAAATGATAGGTCACCACGCTCGTTTACGAGAAAACGATCATTTACCTCTCTGGCGAGCATAGCCATAATGAAAAAGCCGCCATGTTTTTAATGTGCGCGCGCTAATTACGCGCGAAATTATGCGCAGAAAGGATGCGCAGTGCAATACTAAGGAATGACCTTAAGCAACCACGACGGCGACGCCATGGAAAACGTCACTTAAAAAGTGAATTCACGTTCCTATAAACTATATCGCGATTATTCTAACACGTTTAATTCGTCCAATGTGGCCGAACTGTCCACGAGCTTAATTTGTAGGGACGGAGTTCAAGTCCAGACAGAGAAAGGAAAATTCACCGTCGTGTATTCAAGTTCTCCATAATACTTTGAATTCGGTCATTTCACGTTGTTGTTTTGTAGAGGACGGCTAAGAAATGTACAAAGTTTTAAAACGCACGTGCAGAGCTATTGTACTACTAATTAAACCTATTGTTTTGTGACGTTCTCGTTGCCGTCGCCGTCGTGGTTGCTTAAGGTCCCTAATTGAAGAACTGTGCGGCATTCGAATGGTCGTGGGATAAACGAAACTCCTTTGTGATGATACAATCAAAACTTCTCTGCCCTGCTTGCCAGGAGCGGCTGAGTGTCACTTGTCGTCTCGTTTCTTCTTGACAACGACTCCTGTGAGAATCAAATCATCAATTCAGTGCCATGCTCACTCGTAGGGATTAAACTCCGTCCCTCCCAGAATTAGCCTGTTCCAGGCTCTCGGATAGTGGTGACGAAGCGAAAAAGAACGGCCGCGCGAAGGGAGTCTGGGAGAGAGGCAGGAGCTCCAGAATCAAAACTAAGTCATGTACTGTGATTCCAACTCTTGAGTTGTGGATGAAATCTTAAAAGTTGCGAAAATCAAATGAAAGCTATTGAGCAGTACTTTCATTTGGTATTGTTTATTATGCTGTACAAGGTGGTTCAAACTTTCAAGTGTGTGGAAGAAACCCTAGTGTACGACCATTCAAACCTAGTGTGTGACCATTCAAATGAAAGCTATTGAGCAGTACTTTCATGTGGTACTGTTCATTCATTTCAAAGTGGAAAGTTTAGGATTTGTCAAATTTGTGCTTTGGCACTCTTAGGAGATAAAGGGTTATGGCATGAAACACAAACAGTAAAACACCAAAGCTTACCTCTGATTGTTGGACATGGGAAGGGTTGAGTGGACTAAGCGGGCCCCGTCCCCTCTCAGCGTCCACTGATTTCATTCTTTTCAGTTTCACTCTGGCCAAGGAAACTTGTCGTTGCACGACATGATGTCGAGTGATGTCTGCTTCGTCCCAGATTTCTTCCTGTATCAACAACTCGAGCACATCCTCCAGAGTTATGATACCAACAACTCGCTAAAAATACAACAAGAAACTGATAGAATCGACACCTAGAAATGCCGACAAGTTCCAACTCGCACACTCAGCGCACGCGAGCAGTAATCAAGTGCGGAACGCGCGTGATCCTCGCTGATTGTCTCGCGTACCGTGATCAAGCGTGTCAGAATTCCTGCGCCTCAGTTCATCACGCGTTTGTCATAACAGCGTCATGTACTTCAATTATGTACTAATTATTTCAATCATCAAGGCTAGCAGTAGAAACAGCAATGATCAGATCATCCTCTCAATTTTGAGTTGATCACAATGCTGATTGGGGAACGAGTACCAAATACCGTTTCTGATAAATCTTCAGCCAATTCTACAAAGAGTTTCCGAATTCAAAAGTTGCCCCAACACTCGCGTGCGCGCCAAAATTTGCACGTAGCTTCACACCATAAGCCTACATCAGCAGTGTACGAGAGAAGTAAATGTGCAATAGTTTGTCACTGCTGCACCAACAGATGGTGACGAACAATTTTAAATAAAATCGACAATGTATTTCATTTACAAACTTGTATGTTGAGAGTATTTCTTCATCATCAAACTCTTCATTATTTAAAAAAGTCTCTTTTGAGCAGTGGGTGGTTTAAAAGATTTTCAAAACAAAACATTTTTGTTCCTGAGAAGCCTATGTCACGTTACTTAACAACCCGTCGTATGGAAACTGCCCAAGGATTCCACATGCACAAGGAAGGTATCATGTGCACTTCTGAATCAAAATCATGCTCTCATAATGAATGATTCATTTTTCGGGAGAAAAATTCAGTGTCGGGTCAATTACTTACTGATGTCATCTGATTTCCTTCGTCTATTTGTGTCTTGGATACAACACAGAGATGACCTAAATGGGAGGAATACAATTTGTTCAGATTTCGTTTATACCATTAGGTTTATCACAATAGCTGAAGTTTAATCAAAGGATGCTAGTCCACCGCAGATTGTATTTTTGAACTTTCCTTTTGTTTGTTTTTGTAGTGCAGGACAGTTCATAGTTGTAAAGTGGCTACAATCTCAATCTCGTTCCCAGAGTCCTCGTTACCCTTGTCCAGCGGTAGAGCGGCCAACGAGGACCAACCTCGTCCCCAGGGCCATCTCCGCTTTCAAGATGGCGGATGGACGCGAAGAAGACCCTGGCGAAGAGCAGGTCACGTGTCTCCAAAAATATTGGAGATTTTGATTGTTTCAAAATGGCGGCGGGCTCGCGATTGGCTAATTTTGTGGTCACGTGACCTGCTCTTCGCCAGGGTCTTCTTCGCGCCCACCCGCCATCTTGAAAGTGGAGTTGGCCCTGGGGATGAGGTTGAACAAGGACCTCTGGGATAGAGTGATCTGCCTGACCTGCACAGTAAGACCAGAAGTCCAAGAATCTTGGTGTCCGTTAGTTGAAACATGGAGTCGAACACATGCGCAGTAGAGCCGGAAGTCCAAGAATCCTGTCATGGCAGATCGCTTCCCCCCAGAAGTGTCCCAGAGATCCTTGTTGGCCGCTCCACCGCTGGACAAGGGTAACGAAGACTCTGGGAACGAGATTGCTACAATCTTGGACGACAAGATATTTTTCCATTTTTCTAAAAGTAAAGTGGCTAAACTCTTGGACGACAAGTTTTTATTTTTCTGGTCATTCTCTTTTTGGCCTATCAGGAGTACTATTCTAATATTCTCCATTGAATTGCATTGCACATCCTTGCTACGCATAATTTCTTGCTGGGTATGTGCACATGCAGTGAATTCTTTAATTTATTTCATATCTTAATTCCTGTTTAACTAAAATAGTTTATAATGTAAGATCAAAGTCTATTTTGTTGAACTGCTCTAATATTTAGAAATTATAGTTTCCCTTTCTGATTACTAGAGTTCCTAATGAAAACCTCGCGGGTCGTATAGTTACTATAATGGCCACCAATGTTGTGCAAAAATGAGCACGGTGACCCCCATTTTTGATTGCATTTTTCTAATGTTCATAACATAATAATAATTACCAACTGGACCAAGTTTTAGAAAATATTAAATATTCCTTCTTTTTCAATGGAATCACCTTAAAGATGATTTCCAGTCCGTACTGCGCATGCTCAGGGTTTGTTTACATTTTTGTTTTGAATTTGTTGATACGTTACACTTTGGTGATAGCGTACATGACGTGTCCGCCATTGCGTGTCGTTGAGTTACTGAATGCTCGATGAGCTGAAACGTCGGTTTGGGATAACGCCGAGGTTCTTCTACTCGTTATTATTGTTTGGCAAGGATATCTGGCGTTAATAATGAAGAAAAATGCAAGTTTGTACAACAATTTCTATTTTCGCTAGTATTTACATTCCTTCGTATGCGACTCATAAACATAGCAGGCGGAGATTGCGCAGTACGGACTGTAAATCAACTTTAAACCAGCCTCCTCCACAGGCCCAGAAGAGTTGAGAATGAGTGCAAAGCACGAAGGGGCGAGACCTGGGAATGAGCAGTGCGAAATGACAGGAGCTGAGAGTGAACACAAAGCACTAAAGATTACATTCTGAGCATGCGACTTCAGACAGCCTGTAGAATCAAACTAGCACACTTACTTCTTCCAGTCTGAAACTTGTCCAGCAGTTCAAACAGTGGCTCAGTTGTTGATGACTTCAGAAATGAGCCAGCTTTGTAAATGTCCTTAATGGGTGTGTCCTTATCAGGGTCCAACATGATCAGTGACTTGACAAAAAGAAGTCCTACAATGTTTCCCTTGTCTCCCTCGTATACCGGCACACGCGAATGGCCTTTTCTGCTGATCTAAAGCCATAAAATGAGAAGCGTAACTAATATTGCATTCACACTGGCACCGAAACATGTGAAACACGCTTCCCCTAAACACGTTTGTAATAATTGCATTGTTCACATTAGGTGTCCGTTTCAAACACGTTCTATGCCTGGTTTCCCCTCCCACTCTCGGCTGCCATGTTTACCATGTTTCGTCTGGGCTTAGATCAAAACTATCTTGTGTTCAACACTCAAAGAGAAATTTCATTCATATCCAATAATGATGGGGATGGGGCTGCAATTTGAAAATTTAATCAATCAATAAAAAATTGTCAATACAAGGAAACTCTCATTATTAACTTTGTAAGTTAATGTTTAGTTATTTCCCCCAATCCATTAAGTTCAAAAAGTTACTTCTCCTTACTGACTGGCATACATTTGTTTTGACGTTGGTGTGGAGAATTTGGCAATAAAACAGTCCATGGCAGGAGGGCTGTCCAATACACCCGAAGTGAGTCGATTCGTCTAACGTTGTAGTCGACTCGACTTACCGGAAGTTATGTTGTGAGATACCGGAAGTTTGGTCATGTTTGAAGGGGAAGTGAAGGTAAACAAACACCGGAGTCGAGTTGTGACAACTTGACATGACTCGACTGATGCAATAGTCAAGTCGGTGTGAGACTTAGTTAAATACCGCCATGACTGCGATGAAGGGGGGTAGAAAATGTTGCTGAGTCATGACAACTCTACACGAGTTGACACGACTTGACTGATGAAAAAGTTGAGTCGACAATGTAAGACTTTTATGATTAACCTCTCTCATTGTGTCATGGTCCAGTTTGCCGTTTGCTTCCAGCATGAACACTTTTTCCAGTGGAGTGTACCTATCTTCAACTGTTTTGTTCCTCATTTCTAGTGCTCCCTGCAGCCACAAGATTTCATTAAACATATTGCATTATGCATAACAGATTAGCAAATATATAAACACTGGTTTCCATCATTGTCTAGTGTTTGGTGCTTCAAATAGCTAAATAATTTACTTGGGAAGATTTTGGAAACCTTTTGAACATTTCCAATAATATATACTCTTCAGTAATGGGCTCCTGACTCTTTCAAAGACTATATATACACATTTTTACGGTTTCTAAATAACTATCAACACTTCATGAAAAGGCACTAATTTATTTACTCTCACATTGCCTCTCTTCACCTGGCCCAGGAGTATAAATGGGTACAGTTGAACCCTGTTAATACAGACACCTACGGGCCAAAGAAAACTGGCCGTAATAATGGGGTGGCCCTATTAAAGGGGTTCTTTAAATAAAAAAATGACTGACTGAGCTCAAGTTGTTCGGGCCAAAATAAAGTGGGCGTAATAACGAGGTGGCCATATTAATGAAGTGGCCGTAAGGTGGGGTTTCACTGTACCAGCAAATAGTTGGGGTAACCTCGGCTGACAAAAATGATGAGGGGTATCTGTGATTGACTAGCATCCCATCCAGGGGGAGTAGAAATAATAATTTCCTAGTTGATTAATGCTACTTGAGTTGTGTCAGATTTTTTAAGACACGTTTTCAAACTTTTTCATACATATCCGTGGTAGTATTGATAATGAAGCACTCGAAAAAGAGGATGAAGATTTGCTTAAAAAATCGAAGATTTGCAAAATATTGTGACAAAATTGCAGTCTGAAGTTACTCAGAGTCTCTGGTCTCTGGGACGAGGTAGGCTTCACCGACTTCGAATTTAAATCCCACTGGAGTAACAGGGTACGGGTGCTTCGTTTTCGACTTCAGGGTGTTTCGTTTTCGAGTTCAGGGTGCTTCGTTTTTGAGTTCGGGTGCTTCGTTTTTTAGTTCAGGTGCTTCGTTTTCGACTTCAGGGTGCTTTGCGCTTCGGTCTTCGTTTTCGAGAGCTTCGTTTTCGATACCACCATAAACAGACACAGTCGACAGAATGCCTACATGTACCTGTATAATCATGACTTCGTCATCCCTAAGAGGATCTTCATTGGCATCTGTTGACTCTGTGTGAAGTTTCACAAGTTCTTTCAACTCTGAAAGGAAACAGCAATGAGACAGAAGTTTTTACAAATTTGTTAAGACCAAATGCATTAGCAGATCTGAGTAATTCACTAGGGCCCACTTGTTCAAAGGATGGATAAGTTCCAGTATCCAGTGGATAGCATAGACATATACACCAATAACACGGAGGTCATGGACTCAAATCCCATTGGAGTCCTGGATTTTTTTCAAGCTTTGTTGTAAAATTGCTTATTTAACTTTACACTGTATTCATATAGAACAGTTTCAATTGAGTGTAGTAAAACCAAAACCAAAGTAATCCATCTGGTCAATCACAACAGATGAAAACAAGATAAGGAACCAATTGCAAGGAATCAGAACTCAAAGCTAATACATGTAAATGGCGCCAAGCGTGGGAAAACGCGTGTGGCCAATTCGTGATTGGTTTTAGTCTGGCATCTGATTGGCTTAGAAAGTGGCACAAATTTTACGAACCAATCGGAGAGCATATAAAGAAAACCAAAGCAAACTCATGCTCACTTTCGACACTCAATTGAAAACCGCTCTATGATTTCATTTTCATCATGGTTGATTTTGCTAACACTTATCAAGTGGATAGAGCGGAAGAGCTATCCATCGTTTGAACCAAGGCCAGTATATGTATGTCAGTGGTGACAAAACAGCTATCTATAGTTGATGCTGGGGAAATGTCAAATGAACAGTACCTGCTCTTCTGAAGAATGTTGAGTGTTCATGTCCCAGTAGACAGTCCAACAGCTTGGAAATTGGCCAAGCGATGACAAACAGTAACACCATCAACAGTTTCACAAACCTGTTACAAAAACAGTTACCAGTAGGTGAAAAGTTCAAAAACACGTTTAGGATAACTTTGTAAGAGATTGTGGTCTGTATAAAGTTAAGCTACCAAATCATGGCTGTTTGGAACATTTGTCAAAAATGACATGGTGTAGCACAACTCCAAAGTTGCTTGCCATGTCCACAATTTTAAACCATTACATGGATTTTAAAAACGTTAGCGTTGTTGGACGCGAGGCCAATTACCACGAGCGACTTTTTCTTGAAGCCTGGCATTCTACGGCAGACCTAGACGCTGGGAACGTTCACATCGTAATCCCAGAGACCTACAGATGCATCGCACGAGCGTGAGCGATTCACATAATAACGTTTTTAGGTCACGCGCACAAGTCTCACGCTACGTTTATTCAAATAACGTGTAACAACAGTCCCATCTTCTAAATTGACTCTATTGACTTTGAAAATTCTCAAGTGATCGACAAGGGTTCCTTTCGTGTCCGAAAAACTTTTATTAGAATCTTGGCACACTGCTTTAATTAGTCACGCAGACAATAACTCTAGGCCGCTTCCTAATCAATACACTATTCTTTTGCAAAAGAAACAATTAGTTCATTTTCACTTATGTTTCCTTTGTATTATTCTTTTTTATTTTTAGTCTCACCTATTTTTGTATATATTTTAGTAGTCACGTCTTTTCCAATTCAAATTATCCATCAAAGGGTGTAGTCTGACAGCCGAAAGCTCGAAATATTTTAATTGTATATAGCCAGAGAACGTTTTTAAAGTTTATAATAGTCCCATCTTCATTACTGATGAAGGCTTAAGCACTAGCCGAAACGTCTATACAACAATTGCAAAGAGTCAGTGACAAAACCTTTCAATTTAAATAGCCCTGTAATGTTCTAACCAGTTACCGTCAATAATTTGCAAAGGCTGACAAACTTACGGTGCTAACGTTGAACCAATTGCCAGGCCATAACGGGTGCATAGGGCTTGAGGAACAACTCTGACAACAAAATGAACAGACGTTAAACGTTAATATGGCAGCTTGCACTCTGTACTCTTTGAACACTTTTTTTTCATCTTACTCTCAAACAGTCCTAAGGTTAGTCTGAATCTCCTTAGTGTTTATCCACAGGAAAGGGGGTACTCTCCCCGGGATGGGGACTATATAAAAGTGATGGGGGTGATCATTGGAAATTTTGAAAGGCACCCCTAAAAGCGGACGGTCTAATTTGCAGGTGCAGGTGAGTAACCAAGGGTTAACGGTTAGTGGTTAGCAGTTAGGGTTAGGATTAGCTTTTTTAAGGGTGTTCTGGGCTATTCTAGTTACACCTGCACCCACACCTGCACCTGCAAATTAGACCATCCGCCCCTAAAAGGTACCAGAATCTCAATATGATAAAGCGTGATTTACCATGTCTGAAAACTGGTGGGGATTTTAGAGGTCAGGTCTGAAAATGGGTATGATTTTTGACCTATTTTGGTCTGAAATTGTGTCAAGATTTGGAGAACTGGGCAGCACATCCCCACCCACCCTGGGATCAGCTGACACTGGACTGACTGTGTCTACAAATTTATCCTCTTACTCTCCAAAAAACAGCACAGCAGTGACTGAAACGCAGATGGCAATAACAGGACTGGAGATCCTGTCCATGAAAATTGGCATGGATTCCACTGCTGCGGCATTTGCCAACAAAAGCGTGACAAGCAACAAGTGATGTTTTTTCTACCAATGGCAAAATTTTAGTGGCATGTTTCTTCTCCGATGGCTTTCCTCCTCTTTGAAGAACCTTTAAACTTAAAATATCCAGCGAGAGCAGGCCCATGGTCAATCCAGACATTAAACCTTCAAAACAGAATTTAGAAACACACTGTTACCATGGTTACAGCTGTCATGATTACTCAATGTATTATCTAAGGTCTGGTTCACACTAAGGGTTGACCATTTTATTTATTTATTTATTTTTTTAATTTATTTTTTTTGGGGGGGGGGGGGGGAATAACTAAAAAAAATTCCTGCACAGCAAAAGTAGAGAAGAAAAAAATTTGTGCACAACAAGCCAAAGGAAAAACAAAATTTGAGCAATCCTTTCTACTCTTGGGTTCCTGTGGAAAAAAAATTATTGCACAAACTCAAGACGGAAAAAAAAATAGGAACTCAGAAAAATTGCCCAACCCACCCTCCCAAAAATAAAATGGTCCATCCCTAACAAGATAAAGGCAAGGTCATGCAAATGTAAGAAACCCCCGATGTCGATGTTTTATATCACCAATAATTTGTGAACAACACAACATAATGACATAACAGGAACATAATCAGGTGCGGATCCAGACTGGTTTCCACCGTTTTACGGAAATCGGTCAAATTTTCCAAATGACTCAAAATCGTGGGAGAACATGCCTCCGGACTTCGATAGATTCAGTGCTCAGACTCTAGTAAACCAGTCAAGTTTTTTTCCTGGATCCGTGCCTGATAATATGACACAAGGGAATGCATAATGATATAAGTTTAAAAAATAGGTCAACTTCCAAGAAGCCTCATCTCGATATAAGGTATGCTCCAGGGACACAACCCTAAATATGAATGGCTACATGTGCTACCTGCTACAGCTGAAGCTAAAATATAAGTTGTCAAAAAGCTTTTAGCAATCAGCATAGCACATCAATTAAACATGTTTTGTGTGCTAATTGAACATATTTATATAACAGCATATTCATTTCACAGATGACTCTGCAACATCTTATCGCAAAAAAGAATGTACATATGCAGAGCAAGTGCACTTATACCCAATCCTCTCGCAGACCATATCATGTGTTGGCCAGGCATCCGATTCACGTTGTGCAGGGTTACACAATACTTCATGTAAGCCCACACAAAAACTGATATTTTCTTTATATTGTTATCTCCATGTTGTTGTCGTTATGTCGCTAGTGTGAACCAGGCCTAAGAGTCTAGTTACAAGTACTGGTAGTTGTCTTTAAATAGTTTACCATTATTGAATGACCCGGTAACATCATTTTTATGTCAAAAACAAATTTCAACACAGGGTTCAACCTTGTTTGAAAGATTATAATAAAAAAACAATCTTTATTTTGCCCAATTTTCAATTGAAACAAACATCAATTAAGCTTAAATTTGCTTTCCGACTTCAATAAAATAAATAAATAAACAGTAACACGCCCCATGTAATTTTTTGTCTCGCATACTTTTAAAACTCCCAACTGTTCGACCTTTAATTTGGGATGTTTCTCGTGCCCACAATTTCACATTTCCTTCAAGAATGTGGATCATATTTTCAGCAGCAAATATTTCCTACCTGCCAACAGCACCAGAGCGACATAGATACCAAGGTAAACCCAAAACATCGTGTCTTTGTAAGAAAGAGGTGCTTCATGAAGGTCATATTGAGTTCCATTACACATCAGAGAGTCCCCAACCTCCTTTGTACAAATAAAACTCATTCTGAGTTCAAGTTGTCTGGAGTTTCTTGCAGTTCAATAGTCGTAAAATCTTGTCAAGCTGGCACCGCCATGTTGAAAATCCTGCCTTCTCCCCAGTCTCTTTCAGAGTAAACGTTTGCGTGACTGTTGTTGAACGTGACCAGCGCGCGACATGGACATTCCCCTCAGCATGAATTTTCTTTCACTAGTTCGCAAGATATTTCTTTGCCTCGTTTCTCCGTGCACGATCTTTTTCTTCTGTAAAAGATTTGAACGAATTTTTGGGAATATTTGTCCAACCCCCTCCCCACCTCAAAATAAAAGACCATAAAATGGTTCATCACGTCACGCTGACTTCTATATAAATGTCTTTTTTCACAATTGAAAACCAATATTTAGCAGTGTCATTTGTATGTAACAGAATCGCCAATAATTATTGGGTTGTCACAATCTCGTATTTCCTCGATTACCGGGGTAAGCGTCCGGTTATGGTATCTCAAATTTCAGGTTTCACCTTAATAATAATAATAATAATCAACTCGCGACGCGAGGAGGCGAGAAACGACTTCTTCGTCTTCTCGCCTCTTCACGCTGCGTCTTCTTGTGGGCGTGAGATTTCCACGCGCTTCGCACACACGCTCTCCCACTCAATCTGAGAAAAATTAGGGACTACTCATAGTCTACATGGAATAACACTAGCTTATCTTACTTCATACAATCATTTTGACTGATTTTAAACGAGAGGGGTGGGTTTATATTCTAAAACTTTTATATATTATTCGAAGACAGGGGGGGTGCTTATTCGAGAATTTACTGTATATTTGTTTCCCACACCTGGTATCACCTTGATAAGGCTTACTTACTGCAAATCCTAAACTGAGTAGCCTGAATTTCAGCTGTCTCCTCTGTTGCTTACTCTCTCAGGAGTCAATGACAGAGGATACAGCAGAAATTCAGGCTAAACCTGAGCTCAATATTCAGTTAAGTGGAGACTTAAAATGCAATGTTATTCAGGCTAAACCTGAGCTCAATATTCAGTTAAGTGGAGACTTAAAATGCAATGTTTCATATAATTATTTGTTACTAGTGTTACACTGTGAACCAAATTTTTTGTCCTGGGGTATGTGCATCATTTGATCTAGTCCAGTCCCTGAAATCTCTGTTACCCCACCCTATAGGTAAAGAGAGATTTCAGGGACTGGACTACATTTTGATCATGATTTATTTTTTCAAATGTACCTCTGCAACATTCACAACTACCTATGCTACAGTGTATGCACATGAATCAACATAGAAGGTATGAATATTTTAATAACTACAAAAATGAGATGACATAATGTACATGTATAATGGTGAGAAAAATTCATATTTAATAAAACAAATTCCAATAATAATTTGAAAGTTCCACTTTTGAACTGCTTGCTGCAAGAATTTTCTGACAAACATTCTTCTACCTGCATGTATAAACGTCTGTAATATACTCACCACAGGATATTTCAATTTTTGACAATCTGATTGGTTCCCTACTTGAGGCATGAGGCAATATACCATTTACTACCTTATTTGGGAAGCTTATTATGAGTTTGGGGCACGTACACACATGCAAAATCATGTTTTTCAAAAATATAATAAAAATCCCATTTTCCCTCTTATTTAATTGCAATATTCTGTGGTGAGTATATTATAAAACAATATTATTATTATTCCACTCAATCTCGGCGTACATGAGCTCATAGCCAACTCAGCACTGTACTGTGCACCTTGTTGGCTACGATTTAATGTATGACTCGATTTTGTGAAATAATAATTTATTGTTAAATATATATAGAAAATTATAATATAGATTTAAAAAAATAAGACGACAACTTTGATTTTTGTGCAAGACATGTTTCGATTGTACTACGATCATCTTCAGTTGCGAGTGATTACAGTTATAGATTTGAATTTATAATATAGCTAGTACAGCAATAACAATTACAAGTATGTAAGATATGAGACAAACCTAGCACTAATTACGAAGTAAAACACAAAAGAGGCATAATAATATTATATATAACAAAAGTGACAAAATATATAGATTTTACTAGACTAAAGTATAGTCTAAATTTTTCTTTTGTCTCAATTACAAGCAGTCCCCTTTCTTTTAGTCCATCGAGCAAGAAGCAAAATAAAGCAAGGTAGAAAAAGAGGCTGTGTGAAGATTTTTTCCCTAGTCTCTCAATGTTTTCCATCATGTAAATTAGCACGTAATAAATTGTTTAACTTTCTTTATCTACCAGTCTCTTTCATGTGGTTCTCTGTACTCCAACCCAAGATAATCAAACACATCTTTCTCAGTGAATACAGGAAGTGGAGTTCCTTCAAAAATCTTTTCACTTCCCTTGCGGATTACACCTTTGTTCAAAGAATGTTCAGATAGGGACATGCCATTCTTTTTAGCCAGAAGTCTCATTGACCTGTTAAAGTAATCAGACCCTGTAAAGTACATCAAAGAACACGCCCATTCATTGTATGGCACAACAATGATGTCCAAGCGTCTGTGCTTTGTGTTTTCTCCAGGAAGTTTGCAAACACCGAAATATTTTCTGTGCTGACCATTTTCAGCTAATGTAAGATCATCTGTGAGAAAACCAGAGGATTTCAAACTTTGTAGAAGTTTTGTCATCATGCCTTCATGGGACTTGCCATCTGGGTGTGACACAATGACATCAACATCGCCACATGTTGGTTTCTGTCTGCGGTATGACCCACATGCAAAGGCTTGTAGTCCTGGGTTTATGCTTAACGCAGCCTTTTTAACCATTTCTTCAATCTTACCCGCCTCCTCTCTTGGCATTCGCTCAAGAAATTCATCATAGTACTTCAGCCCAATCTCTTGTTGTCGCGTCAACTTCCCGTGGGTCTTAAGATCTTCGAGAGTTTTCAAACCCTGAGAGATCCAAGCTTCTGCTGTTGTGGGCCCAGCACCCAAACACCAACAAATAAGTTAAGGGCTTCCTGCTTGGGATCAACATGATCAAGCCTTCGCAAGTGGCCAGTCTGAACTATTTCCCATATTTTCTTGGCAAGGCGCTCTCCAACAAAGGGAAGGCTGCTACATTCCTCCCAGGTTTCAAGTTTTTTGTGATAATTCTTGATTGACGTTATGGCTTTCTTGTATCCTAGAGCTCTCCACTGATCTTTTGTGTTTGCATACGACGTGGCAAGAACTTGAAGCTTGTCAGTGATGAATTGATTATGGTTTTCCTGCTGTGACGTAGATGCGTGAGCACACACCCAACTTGTGTTACGTTTTTCTGGTGAGATATTTGGTGTGATAACTGGAGATCTTCCTGATTTGCTTCCTTCATCGCCACTATCGGTATAATCACTGTTATCGTCAAGATTTGGCTCTTGGGTTTTTGAAGCAAAGTGTTTGGTTGGGGATCTACTAGTACTGGCTAAGTTATTTAAATCATTTGATGTACTTGCAGCTATTTCAAGCTTTGTACCTGAAGGTTCTATAATAGGTTCTTCTGAAGACTTCTTCACATCATTAGCGTCATCAGGTTTACTCACTGATGGTTTAATGGCAGAATTCTCCACAACTTCAACCCGATCTTTGCCTAAGATGTACTGCTTTACCTCCACGAGTTTCCCTTCAGATAAACACTGGCTTAGCCACTCAGAATCCACTATGCTGACTTCTTCTGTAATATCTTTCACGGCTAAATACTTTTTCACTCTGTCTATGTTTAATTTTTTGTCAATCAATATATGCGTTGTAGCGCTTTCTAACTTCTTGTGCTGTTTTCCTCCATGTCTTTCAAGTTGTTTTGCCAATATGGATGCACGAGTTTTCCCGAGACCAACTTCGACAATCACGGCTCTAATTCCAGTCAGATCTGGGCTAAACTTACGTTTTTTACCTGTAGCATTATCGGCCTCCGCATTATACAGTGACTTATTGCTAGTTTTGATTGGAGATCCTCGCTTTTTTGACATTTTGTATATATACTCCGCCATTTGATAATGAAGTTACACCGCCATGTTTGATTTCTTTAAAGGACTAGAGCCCAGGCTTTACTCGGCCTGGTTGAAGCACCGAAGTCTGCGATGCCGAGTATGCATAGATAATGTAATAATTGTTATCCAAAAAGTTTCTCAGCTCGTATTTTGGTTTACCACTGCATGTTTTATAACGTTTCCTTACAAACTTCGTGGCCATTACGCTTCAAACTCTCGGGAAAGTCAAGGGCGGAAACCGGAAGTGGCGTTTTTGAGTTTGACGGCTTTGAGACAACATCTCATTGAGAAGGGGGAGTGGGGAGTGGGGGACAATCTCGTACTTTGCCTTCACAGCGGTCAAACGCAAAAATTAACGCCACTTCCGGTTTTCGCTGCCTTGACTTTTCCAAGAGTTTGAAGCGACATGCAGTGGTAAACCAAAATACGAGCTGAGACACTTAGTGGATAACAATTATTCAATAATCATGCATATGTGGCGTACAAACTAACTTTCCAGTAAATTTCTTAACTTTTGGCTTTCAAGTGGAGGACTTTGCAATTTTAAGCAGCAGTTTTGGCGGGAACTGCGCGCGCGCAGTGCGTAACCGTTTAACCGCTGTGCTCGTACCCAGAGTCAACGGTCTCCTCGGTGAGCGGTGGTCGTCGCCAGGTTAGACTCCGGGGAATGGAATAAATGTCGAATTTTTTGATTGGCTGTTCGTGTAACAAGAATGGCAGCGGAAGTGACCGTTATCCCAGATTTCTGGGATGAAAAATTCCATTCTCCCAGAGTTCCACCAGGCGATGACCAACCGCTGACAGAGGAGACCGTGGACTCTGGGTACCAGATTAGGCGTTGAACTTCCCGCACCTTGTACACCCGGGTGCATGTTCTATTGCAAAATATTATGCAATGTTGCAAAAACAGCCCATTTAAGTAGCCAAAACGAAAAGGTCAGGTACTAGTGAGCTCACGCACTCTTTATGTCATATTTGAGTCATATTTATGATAAGTAAGCCCTTATATCATATATTTATCAAAATACTTTTGGCTGTTTGTTAAGGTATCAGCCACCCTTCAAAATTACCATTTTGTGAAATTTTCGATTTTTTGAAATTCTGGTAGATCTCGCAAAGAGCTTTTATTTCCAAAAAATTCTACCTCAAAATGTTATTTCTGTGGAAAGTTATTGAACATGAAAGATTTCCTTCATTATTTTTCTGTAATTAGCTGTTGACATTTCAGTCATATCTTCAATTATCCAATTACATACAATAATTGTCTGCGCTGCGTGGCCGATTTCATAGCGAGCGACAAAGGTTTCTCCTACCACTTCCAGAGTCAAAGCAAAGTGACTTCCATCAAATTCATTAAAAGCAAAATTGAAGTCGCCCTGTACAAATACTACCTAAAGTTAATTTTAGGTTGAATTGATTCTGCGACACAAAACAGCGCACAAGTCGCTAGCGTGCGACCCGCGTGCATTTATCCAGATTTATTTACTCCAATATTCGCATACTGTGCCTGTGAAAATAACTGTGGAAGATAGAATAACTTCTTACCCAGCTAATCTAATTTCTTACAGCACATTCGTTTTGTGATCTCGTCGGTTTCATCTGATTTGAGGCGCCGTTCTGTTCGCTATCGCCTGGCTATCGTGAGTGTTTACGCGAACGTTTGTTCCTGTTACATGTTACCTGTCAAAGTCCTATTGTTAGAGAAAGTTGATCCCTCTATGGTATCGATCAGAATAGACGTTTAGGTGTCATAATCTCATTCCAGGTAAGATGCCGAAAAAAATGTATTTTCCTTTTTATCTCGGAAGGAAAATTTTGCCGACCGACGCGTGCGTTTTGAACTCCAAGTCGGCAGCCATTCAACCAATTTGGCTGAAATTTGGCCAGAATGATGACATACATCTCTTCTACAAAACTGTGTCTGCGAATTTTAATACTCCTTTTAATTTTAAAGCTAGAGCTTTTTTTCCACAGGGAGTGCTAACTAATTGTCACTCCCAACTTCATTTGCCAATAAAAGAAAAACAAACGCACTTGTCAAAAATCTGAGACACAATTTTTTAGCCGAACGTGTTGAGAAGCGAATGCGGTGTTAATCGTTTTCTTCTGTTTATTTCCGGAGGGAGTGGAACATGATTTATAAAGACATGTACTTTTACACAAAGCTTCCCATTTTCGAAACACATTTAAGTTTATCGTTTTTTTTAGTAAAAAGCCATAATCTGGAATTATTAAACTTTCAAAAAATATATGGTTTATAGGGTTTTTTATAAAAACAACTAACGCTACAGCGATCCGCGCGCGGACGGTCCTGAAGGGTGGCTGATACCTTAAATCTAAATTGCTGAAACAAAAAAAGTTATCCGAAATGGCAAAAGTTGCCCGAAATGTCAAAAGTTGCCAAAAAGTTGCTGAGCAACTTGTCTCTAAGCCTAGTCCGGGACTAACTACACTGACTAACTAAAAACGGATTAAAAATCCGAAAATACGTCAAAACGGATTAAAAATCCAAAAATACAGTCGAACCCCGATTAAGCGGTCACCCTCGGGGAAATGGAAAGTGGCTGCTTAAGGTGGCTCGATGTAGTTTCTTTAGCGCTGGGGTGAGAGTTTTGAAAACAAAAATTCGATCAGAAGGCAATCTTCGATTTTTGTCATACTACACCATGATGATGACAAATGATGATAGATTTATTTTACACTGGTTTCCAAGCAACAGAGGTTACCATAGCAACGATTTCGGCATCCTATTGGTTTTAAACAAGGCTGATTTTCTCGAAATCTAGTCGAAAACATTGCATTCATTTTTTCATATTTTGAAGTATGCTAGTTTGACCACCTGTAGACGAAATTTCAAGAAATTCTGTAAGGCCGTTTTTGATTAAAATTGCACTGAACATTTTGCGGTCGTGTTTGTGTATGTCCCAGAATTTACTTCAAAATCTTTCATTAAATTGAAGCAATATGTACCTCCCCTCTGTTGAAGGATTTTTAATGATATTAAAGACTTTGTAAGGTAAATGGATCACCTCGGATGGTTACGATTTCAAAATATTCAGTTTTGAAGAACTGCGCTTAGGCACCTCAGAACACGATCGAAGCGCCTAATTTACTTTTAGCGGGATATTGCTAAAATGCTCTTACAGATTTTTTTAAAAAATTGTTAGGTGTTAGCGTGATGGTTGAACTTGATATTCCAATCGAAAATGCCATTAAAAAATCGTTGCAAGCGTTAGAAAATAACACCGAATTATGGGTACGTTTCGCTCGCTACTGTCTTTCTCCGAACAGGGATTTTGTTTATCTTGTTTCTGGTCAGTTTCTCTCTTGATGCACGTGCAATGAATATTTATTCCAAATGCCGCGTGTGGCCCGTCGTGCGTTTATGACAAATAAATGAATTTTTAAGCAGGATGGACATCAATTCTAATCTAATTTAAACAAAAATAAACCGTGTTTGTATTTAGAACTGTCACGATTTAAACAAATGATCAACAATAGCAATGATATACGAACTTTGCTAAAACTCTTCTGTTCTTTGTTACCCTAGGTTTGGCATTTTTTTGACGAATCTCACGAAATTTCGTAGGCAGTGAAATCATAATCACCAAAAGCGTGCGGAATGATCAACTCTAGACTTTGTTTCATTTTAGCAGCATCATTTTGGTTTTGGTTTTGCTTGACGGCATAGCCGACACATTTTTGAATGTACGTGATTACCGTGCCATTCATTCCCTTAACTTTCCCTCTCATACCGTACAAACGGGAACCCAAAGTTCGTTTAGCGTGGTTGTTGATCATTTGTTTAAATCGTGACAGTTCTAAATACAAACACGGTTTATTTTTGTTTAAATCAGATTAGTAAGATGAACAGAATTGATGTCTATCCTGCTTAAAAATTCATTTATTTGTCATAAACGCACGACGGGCCACACGCGGCATTTGGAATAAATATTCATTGCACGTGCATCAAGAGAGAAACTGACCAGAAACAAGATAAACAAAATCCCTGTTCGGAGAAAGACAGTAGCGAGCGAAACGTACCCATAATTCGGTGTTATTTTCTAACGCTTGCAACGATTTTTTAATGGCATTTTCGATTGGAATATCAAGTTCAACCATCACGCTAACACCTAACAATTTTTTTTAAAAATCTGTAAGAGCATTTTAGCAATATCCCGCTAAATGTAAATTAGGCGCTTCGATCGTGTTCTGAGGTGCCTAAGCGCAGTTATTTTGAAATCGTAACCATCCGAGATGATCCATTTACCTTACAAAGTCTTTAATATCATTAAAAATCCTTCAACAGAGGGGAGGTACATATTGCTTCAATTTAATGAAAGATTTTGAAGTAAATTCTGGGACATACACAAACACGACCGCAAAATGTTCAGTGCAATTTTAATAAAAAACGGCCTTACAGAATTTCTTGAAATTTCGTCTACAGGTGGTCAAACTAGCATACTTCAAAATATGAAAAAATGAATGCAATGTTTTCGACTAGATTTCGAGAAAATCAGCCTTGTTTAAAACCAATAGGATGCCGAAATCGTTGCTATGGTAACCTCTGTTGCTTGGAAACCAGTGTAAAATAAATCTATCATCATTTGTCATCATCATGGTGTAGTATGACAAAAATCGAAGATTGCCTTCTGATCGAATTTTTGTTTTCAAAACTCTCACCCCAGCGCTAAAAAAACTACATCGAGCCACCTTAATAGGGGTTGGCCGCTTAATCGGGGTTTTATTTATAGTATTATACTGATATTGGGACATTGATAGCTGGCCGCTTAATCAGGGTTGGCCGATTAATAGGTGGCCGCTTAATCGGGGTTCGACTGTACGTCAAAACGGATTAAAAATCCAAAAAAAATCAAAACGGATTAAAAATCCGAAAATACGTCAAAACGGATTACAAATCGGAAAAGACGTCAAAACGGATTACCAAACCGAAAATACATCAAACCGGATTGCCAATCCGAAAATACGTCAAACCGGATTACCAATCCGAAAATATGTCAAACCGGATTAAAAATCCGAAAATACGTCACACCAGATTACCATTCCGAAAATACGTCAAACCGGATTACCAATCCGAAAATACGTCAAATTGGATAACAAATCCGAAAATACGTCAAAACGGATTAAAAATCAAAAAGAACGTCAAAACGGACTAAAAATCCGAAAAGACGTCAAAACGGATTACAAATCGGAAAAGATGTCAAAACGGACTAAAAATCTGAAAGTAGATCAAAACGGAATACAAATCCGAAAAGAAGTGAAAACGGATTAAAATCCCAAAATAAGTCAAAACGGATTAAAAATCGGAAAAGACGTCAAACCGGATTACCAAACCGAAAGTACGTCAAACCGGATTACCAATCCGAAAATACATCAAAACGGATTACCAATCCGAAAATACGTCTAACCGGATTACCAATCCGAAAATACGTCAAACCGGATTACCAATCCGAAAATACGTCAAACCGGATTACAAATCGGAAAAGACGTCAAAACGGATTAAAAATCCGAAAATACGTCAAAGCGGATTACAAATCGGAAAAGACGTCAAAACGGATTACCAAACCGAAAATACGTCAAAACGGATTAAAAATCCGAAAATACGTCACACCAGATTACCATTCCGAAAATACGTCAAACCGGATTACCAATCCGAAAATACGTCAAACTGGATTACAAATCCGAAAATACGTCAAACCGGATTAAAAATCCGAAAATACGTCACACCAGATTACCATTCCGAAAAAACGTCAAACCGGATTACCAATCCGAAAATACGTCAAACTGGATTACAAATCCGAAAATACGTCAAAACCAAGAGAATATGAAGGGTAAGAGAGGTAATGTCCCATACATGGGTCATTTCTATGATAATCCATCTGATGCTATTTTTAGATCAGCTACGCGTTAGTCAATAGCCAATCAAATTAACCTATTTATGACACGTGATATCTTCTCTTTTTTTCTGCGTGGATAGCCGCGCGATCGCGCGTGGAGTACACGTTTCTTTCGCGAAAACAAAATGGCGGAAGATGCGGAGATCCGTTTTGTCGATGAATCGCAGTATGGTAAAGTTGTTTCAGCCACAAAAGCAATGGGAAAACGTTCTCAAAAGAATTCTCCGACATGGCTGATATTAAAAGAACGTCACGAAGATGAACTGCTGAGTTGTACGTTAGAAAGTGACGATAGTGAACTAGACGAAGGGGAAGGAGAAATGTCAGATAATATTATTTGTCCTGACTATAGCACATCTTCCGATGACGGGGAGGTAAACATAAAGATTCCTCCCATAAATGAAAGCCTAGGGCTTCCACATTTAAACTGACGGCTGACAAACCAGGTGGGAAGCGCAAAGAGTCGAGTTCAAGCCGAGAGCAACCAAAAGTAAATGATTGCTTGCTTATTACAATTTGCATTTTGACTAAGCATATAGTTTATCCACATTATGTCAATACATTCATATGTGAGCAAGCATGAACATCATCTTGAGAATTAAATAAAGCAATTTCAAAATCTTACAGGATATCACTAATCAGAGTCTGTACAGTGTAAATAAATTAATTTCATTGCAGTGCTCAAAACTTGATGATTAAATTTATATCATTTCACTTGTGAACTGTTTTACTGAACACACCATTCAAAATTGTCTTTTTAAAATCTTATATATCCCTTACCTAAAACTTATCAGAGTCTGTACAGTATAATTTCACTTTGCAGTGCAGTGCTAAGACTGGATATTATGTTTATGATTAAATTATTATTTCATTTTAATATGTGAACAGTTCCACTGAACACACCATTCAAAATTGCCCTTTCAAAATGTTATATATATCCCTAAAAACGTACCGGATATCGGTCTGTACGTGTAAATAAATTAATTTCAGTACAGTGTTCTGGATGTTATGTTGATGATTAACTTATATTATTTCACTTATAAACTGTTTCACTGAACACACCATTCAAATTATTATTTTACTTGTGAACAGATTCACTGAATACACCATTCAAAAATTATTTTCAAAATCTTATATCCCTAAAACAGGATATCAGAGTCTGTACAGTGTAAGTAAATTAATTTCATTGCAGTGCTAATACTGGACATTATGTTTATGATTGAATTATTATTTCACTTATGAACAGTTTCACTGAACACACCATTCAAAATGTTATATATATATCCCTACAAACTTACAGGATATCAGAGTATGGACAGTGTAAATAAATTAATTTAATTGCAGTGCTAAGATTGGATATTATTTTTATGATTAAAATATTATTTCACTTGTGAACAGTTTCATATCTTATATACAGGTTATCAAAGTATATACAATGTAAATAAATAAATTTCATTGCAGTGCTCAAGACTGGATATTATGTTTATGTTTAAATTATCATTTCACTTGTGAAATTTTCACTGAACCGACCATTCAAAATATTAAACTTACAGGATATCAGAGTCTGGAATGTATATTTATCCTTAGATTGAGGTGGATCATTGGGTCCATTATCTGTGAAATAGGCTTTAGTAATAACGTCATGATTATGCATACAAATGATAATTCCATTGGGATATTAAGACAGATAATTAAATTTTCATATAAGAGAGGATAAACAGTATTAATTATGCTACAAAATGTTAATAGATACACACGAATGTCCACAAATAAATGAATATCCTATCTGTCATCATGATCCATTTGTGGATGTTAATATAATTTGCAAAATATTTTGGACTGCAATACAAGTGGGTTGAAAATAGATTTACTATGTGACAAATTAGAGGTGGATCGAAGGAAGGTAGTCAACAAGAACAAGATGTGCATAACAGAAATAACTCTCAGGTCAGAGAGTTTATTCTTCTCAGCTTTGGCTGGATAAGATTTCTCCTGAAGCAAACCAGAAATGTCCACCAGCCACACAATATCCCCACGTTTTATTAAATCTCTTCTAAGAGAATTGAAGGTATATTATTTGCTCCATAATTTATATGTCCTCATGTTGCTCTGAATACTGCTTTTCAACTGCTGACGATAATAACATAAAGCCGGGCAGATGCCAGATGCTTCCAGATGCTACAAGTTCTATTTCAGAGTGAATTCCCAACTGAAAACACTGAAAACTCAATCAATCGTTTGGCCAAGAAAATTATTCAAGGTCCGGTTGTCTTCGTTCGTACGCTTCCACAAAATTCAAAGCTGAGGATTTCTTCTCCAGTTTTCGCATCAACAGTGTGTGGAGTTTTTCGCTTCCCTTACTGCGGAAGTCTAGGAGATCTTTTTGGTATACTGTTCAGAAAAATAGGAGCTGTGGGCAACAATAAAAGTAAAGTTATTTAGAAGTCGTTTAATTATAGAAAGAGGTTTACTGAAAACTATAAGCTCACAAGCTTACACGGTAAGTTTATGCCATCTCGAACCTATAAAGGATCTATAAGCTTGAATTATCTTACCTTCAGTAAAAAAATACTTCACTAGAACATTCTCCTTCACAGAAACTTGTCTCTTCCTTTCTCCGTTTCGAATTTGCTTCCACAAACCGAAACGCTTCTGGAGTGTACTCCTCATTTCGCCTTCATGTAAGCACTGCACGAAACACCCACGCAACGCGCGAAAGACAAATTATCCGAGGTGCACTGGTAACGATAATGATCTAAAAATAGCATCAGATGGATTATCATAGAAATGACCCATGTATGGGACATTACCTCTCTTACCCTTCATATTCTCTTGGTCAAAACGGATTAAAAATAAAAAAAGACGTCAAAACGGACTAAAAATCCAAAAATACGTCAAACCGGATTACCAAACCGAAAGTACGTCAACCGGATTACCAATCCGAAAATACGTCAAAACGGATTACCAATCCGAAAATACGTCTAACCGGATTACCAATCCGAAAATACGTCAAACCGGATTACCAATCCGAAAATACGTCAAACCGGATTACAAATCGGAAAAGACGTCAAAACGGATTAAAAATCCGAAAATACGTCAAAACGGATTACAAATCGGAAAAAACGTCAAAACGGATTACAAATCCGAAAATACGTCTAACCGGATTACCAATCCGAAAATACGTCAAACCGGATTACCAATCCGAAAATACGTCAAACCGGATTACCAATCCGAAAATACGTCAAACCGGATTACAAATCGGAAAAGACGTCAAAACGGATTACCAATCCGAAAATACGTCAAACCGGATTACCAATCCGAAAATACGTCAAACCGGATTAAAAATCCGAAAATACGTCAAACCGGATTACCATTCCGAAAATACGTCAAACCGGATTACAAATCCGAAAATACGTCAAAACGGATTACAAATCCGAAAATACGTCAAAACGGATTAAAAATCAAAAAATACGTCAAAACGGATTAAAAATCCAAAAATACGTCAAACCGGATTACCAAACCGAAAGTACGTCAAACCGGATTACCAATCCGAAAATACGTCAAAACGGATTACCAATCCGAAAATACGTCAAACCGGATTACCAATCCGAAAATACGTCAAACCGGATTACCAATCCGAAAATACGTCAAACCGGATTACAAATCCGAAAGACGTCAAAACGGATTAAAATCCGAAAATACGTCAAAACGGATTACAAATCCGAAAATACGTCAAACCGGATTACCAATCCGAAAATACGTCAAACGGATTACCAATCCGAAAATACGTCAAACCGGATTACAAATCCGAAAATACGTCAAACGGATTACCAATCCGAAAATACGTCAAACCGGATTAAAAATCCGAAAATACGTCAAACGGATTAAAATCCGAAAAGACGTCAAAACGGATTAAAAATCCGAAAATACGTCAAAACGGATCAAATCCGAAAATACGTCAAAACGGATTAAAAATCCAAAATACGTCAAACCGGATTACAATCGAAAATACGTCAAACCGGATTACCAATCCGAAAATACGTCAAAACGGATTACCAATCCGAAAATACGTCAAACCGGATTACCAATCCGAAAATACGTCAAACCGGATTACCAATCCGAAAATACGTCAAACCGGATTACAAATCCGAAAATACGTCAAACCGGATTACCAATCCGAAAATACGTCAAAACGGATTACAAATCCGAAAATACGTCAAACCGGATTACCAATCCGAAAAGACGTCAAAACGGATTACCAATCCGAAAATACGTCAAAACGGATTAAAAATCCGAAAATACGTCAAACCGGATTACAAATCCGAAAATACGTCAAAACGGATTAAAATCCAAAATACGTCAAAACGGATTAAAAATCCGAAAATACGTCAAAACGGATTAAATCCGAAAATACGTCAAAACGGATTACCAATCCGAAAAAACGTCAAACCGGATTACAAATCCGAAAATACGTCAAAACGGATTACAATCCGAAAATACGTCAAAACGGATTAAAAATCCGAAAATACGTCAAAACGGATTACAAATCCGAAAATACGTCAAACCGGATTACCAATCCGAAAATACGTCAAACCGGATTACCAATCCGAAAATACGTCAAACCGGATTACAAATCCGAAAATACGTCAAACCGGATTACCAATCCGAAAATACGTCAAACCGGATTACCAATCCGAAAAGACGTCAAAACGGATTAAAAATCCGAAAATACGTCAAAACGGATCAAAATTCCAAAATACGTCAAAACGGATTAAAAATCCAAAAATACGTCAAACCGGATTAGCAAACCGAAAGTACGTCAAACCGGATTACCAATCAGAAAATACGTCAAAACGGATTACCAATCCGAAAATACGTCTCACCGGATTACCAATCCGAAAATACGTCAAACCGGATTACCAATCCGAAAATACGTCAAACGGATTACCAATCCGAAATTACGTCAAACCGGATTACCAATCCGAAAATACTTCAAAACGGATTACCAATCCGAAAATACGTCAAACCGGATTACCAATCCGAAGACATCAAAACGGATTACCAATCCAAAAATACGTCAAAACGGATTAAAAATCCGAAAATACGTCAAACCGGATTACAAATCCGAAAATACGTCAAACCGGATTACCACACTGAAACTACGTCAAACCGGATTACAAATCCGAAAATACGTCAAACCGGATTACCACACTGAAACTACGTCAAACCGGATTAAAAATCCGAAAATACGTCAAACCGGATTACAAATCGGAAAAGACGTCAAAACGGATTAAAAATCCGAAAATACGTCAAAACGGATTACAAATCGGAAAAGACGTCAAAACGGATTACCAAACCGAAAATACGTCAAACCGGATTACCAATCCGAAAATACGTCAAACCGGATTACCAATCCGAAAATACGTCAAACCGGATTACCACACTGAAAGTACGTCAAACCGGATTACCAATCCGAAAATACGTCAAACCGGATTACCAATACGAAAATACGTCAAACCGGATTACAAATCCGAAAATACGTCAAACCGGATTACCATTCCGAAAATACGTCAAACCGGATTACCAATCCGAAAATACGTCAAACCGGATTACAAATCCGAAAATTCGTCAAAACGGATTAAAAATCAAAAGACGTCAAAACGGATTAAAAATCCAAAAATACGTCAAACCGGATTACCAAACCGAAAATACGTGAAACCGGATTACCAATCCGAAAATACGTCAAACCGGATTGCCAATCCGAAAATACGTCAAACCGGATTACCAATCCGAAAATACGTCAAACCGGATTACCAATCCGAAAATACGTCAAACCGGATTGCAAATCCGAAAATACGTCAAACCGGATTACCAATCCGAAAATACTTCAAACCGGATTACCAATCCGAAAAGACGTCAAAACGGATTACAAATCGGAAAGACGTCAAAACGGATTACAAATCGGAAAAAACGTCAAAACGGATTAAAAATCCGAAAAGACGTCAATACGGATGAAAATTCCGAAACGAAATCTTGAGTTGTTAAGATGTTGAGTTGCCAAGATGCCGAGTTGTCAAGATGTTGAGTTGTGAAGATGTCAAGACGTTGAGTGGTGAAGATGTTAAGCTGTGAAGATGTCAAGATGTTGAGATGTCGATTTGTCAAGATGTAGACTTGTCAAAATGTAGATGTCGACTTGTCAAGATGTCTAGTTGTCGACTTGCTAAGATGTTGACTTGTCAAGATGTCAGCTTGTCAGGACGGCTTGTCAAGATGTCAAGTCGTCAAGAAAAGGGGTTGTCTATCAGGATGGCTTGTCAAGATGTCAAGTCATCAAGAAAAGGGGTTGTCTAGATGTCAGTTTGTCAAGGTGTAAAGATGTCGAGTTGTCAAGATGTCAACTTGTTGAGATGTCGACTTGTCAAGTTGTCGACTTGTTGAGATGTCAACTTGTCAAGATGATGTTGAGTTGTCAAGATGTCGTGTTGTTGGGTAGAGTAGAATAGAGTGGATAACACATGCCTTATTCTATATCACGAGGACAGCAATTATTTTAAATTCTGAATGTGAAAAATGATATTTTTATTTCTCTGTATTTATTTATTTATTTATCTGTCTTTCTACTTATTTAATTATATACAATCAATGAATCAATCAATCAATCGATCGATCGATCGATCCATCCATCAATCAATCAACCAACAATGCTCTGTATAAAAGGTGAAGTGAATTTCGTTAGACTAGGAACGGAAAACGACTCACCAATGTTATTCACAACAACAAAACAAGACAAGTTCCAGATGTCTGGAAAGTATCATTTAAAAATGCAGTACAGTTACGACACTATATTATACAGAAATAACCAAACGACAAGTAGGGACAATTTGTATTGCACGACTCACTAGTTTGTCAATTCGTGAATATCACCTCATAAGTCACATGTCCCATGAAGTAATCAATAACATCTTTTGAGCCATATAATTAAAATATACCTTTACATCAATGTAGAATGCATGTATCTTAAACTGGAACACTTTTTTTTATACAATATAAAATAATATATTTTCTACATAAATTTTTTTAAAATTCTTATGAGTCATGTTTACGTAAAAATACTTCTATATTTCTCTCTTTGCAATATTGTACAGTAAACTATTAATGTCACTTTGTTTCTGGCTCTAAATTTAATCGTCGGGATCAGCAAGCTTAAAAATTCTGACCATGGCCTTGTCTATGGGCAAAGAGCTGAAACGAGAGAAAAAAAGTGACACTGTAAGTTGTAAACATTACAGCCAGAACATGAAATCCGTGTTAAATCACCTTTTCTTTATAACCTTCAAGTTCTTACATTGAGTGCAGTATTTTTCATACAGAACGTGCACAATGAGAGAATAACAAACATTTTATGAAATCCGGCCAAGACATCCTGCTTGACAAGTTTGGTTTACTAATAATAATAATAATAGTTAAAATTTATATAGCGCAAATTTCATCCATTTGATGATCAAATGCGCTTTACATGGATAAAAAGATAAAAATTAAAAATGATAATATATACAAAATTTACAAACAATGTAGTAGAAATAAATATACCATCATTTCTTTCCAATGTAGTAGATACTACTGCAAAGGAGTTACGTCTGTGAGAAGAGGTTGCACGACGAGCTCGTCACGCAATCTCTTCTCATTGATGAGAAGCATTGAGAGCTTGTCAATGTGTCTGACCGCTTTATCGTTACATAATTTATTCCCCTTTGCATGATTCTTCTTGTTGACAAAAATTGAAGACGGCAATTTATATGAAGCTGGATAACATTAAAAGACTTACCTCAAGTCTTGTGGAGTCAAGAAAATAAACTGACGCTTTTTTTGCGATGGAAGCATCGAAATGTCTAACACCATCTTTGTTATAACCTTCCGGTTACACAAGTCCTAAAATTAAAGAACGGAAATTGAAGAAAAGTAAATCGGCAATGAAAGAGTTGATTTAAATTTTAAAATGTCCAACGAGGAATTTAGGCAAGACATACTTGAGACTACAATTTGGAGTTGGTTAATTTGGTGAACAAAGTGTTATTTTCATTTGAAGTGGAAACGTACCAAAATGGCATGTTAGGGCAACTTGACAAAATGCTGGGAGATAAACTTGCGATGGGCTAGAATCCCATCCAGGGGGAGTAGCAATAATCCCAGTCACCTCATCAGTGCCATGGAAACCAGAGTTAAACGTCACGGTTGGCACATCTTGAAACCCATTCGCAATCCGTCTTAATCTTCTCCATCCTCAACCATCCTTGTTCCTGTTTGGTTAATATTATCACCCTTTGGTGTTTTTCTACCTTAGTATTTAATTTGTTGTAAACTATTATTTTGAGGCTTTCTTCAGTTTGAAGGTGATTTTGCACTTCGCAAAAATGACTTAAAATATCGTGACATAGCTCCTCCATCTCATTCTGGGTCCTCCGATCCCTTGGGATTGAAACAAAACGTTCACCTTAAAATGGAGGGTGTCACTTACCATAAAAACATCAAATTCATCAAGACATCTAAAGGGGGACTCCATGGTTCCCCACAATGCTGTCAGGAACGAGATGGTAGAGACAGATCTCTCACCGCCTGACAGAGACTTCATGACAGATGTACTTTTGTCGACATCTCTATCAGAATGCACATGTTTTGGACCTTTGTGGACATTGACCTGCCAGGGAAAGAATGATCAATACAAATAGATGTGATAAAAAATGGGGAAAAATGACCCGAACCTTGTATGTTCAATCTGCGCATAAAACGACGTTGGGTTTCCATTAGCCTTGAGACCTCCCGAGATGTTATTAATATGCTGTCTCCAGGCGGTGTTGCAGGTTTACTTTGGTTGTGACCACAAGACAAATTATTTGAAATAGAGTGGTCTTCAATTGAGGGCAGAGAGTAATCCCAAATTGCTTTGGTTCTGCTTTACTACACTCTATGATTGGTTTAAAAAACTCGCGCCACCTATTCAACCAATCAGATTCAAAACCAAACGCGACTTGGTCACACGCGTTTTCCCGCTGGTTACGTGTATTTGCTTTGTTGAGTTCTCATTGGTCCATTGTGTTCTTTACGTGTGCTGTGATTGGCTCTTGTGATTGCTTTGGTCTTGGTTTTACGACACTCAATTGAAAACCGCTCTAAACAAGGCCAGAAGCAAACATTACAAGCCAACAGTAAACTCAGTGAGTCAGCTAATGATTGATAATCACACAATCTGCGCTGAATCGAAAGCAATGGTGTGAATCTCCACACGGAATAATTCACCAGTCACCATCAGGTCAACGAAATAAGTACTGTACTTACGACAAGACTAAGGGTCTCTTCACTGTGATCAAACGAGATATAACCACTGTACCCTCTCCGGCTTAGGTGTCTAGTAAAAAACTGGGACGTATGCGATGCCAAGATCTTCCTCTTAAAAAACAAATACTTCTTTCTCTTCTCCATGGTAATTCTAAGTTTCTGTAAGAAAGAAAACAAATGGTCAACACTTTTATGAATTTACTCGGGTGGTTAGTTTTGAAAAGCTAGCTATTCAGACGATAATACAGTTGGGGGAACGAGTGACGTTTTTGGCAAATCTTCATTAAAGGAGAAGGTCACTCCAGAAAGTGCATTTTTTTCTCACTATATGAAGATTAGTTTGAAGTTCCAAAGATCCTCATAACCTTTCGAAATTTCCCTTCAAAGTGTCGAAACATTTGACTACGACCGCCGCCATTTTGAAGACTGCTCAGCAACCTGGCCGCATAATCGTTACGTCATTCCGTGCAACCTGAATTGGCGGGAAGCGCTGTGAGCAGCTCCAAACTGTTGTAACAGGTCACAAAGGGATGGAAGAGGAATTACATTCCATCGTTTGCAGGTTGCACGGAATGACGTCACGATTATGCGGCCAGGTTGCTGAGTAGTCTTCAAAATGGCGGCTGTAAGTAAGTAGTAGTAAGTAAGTAGCTTTATTTAAGGTGGTACTGGAGGCTAACGTGACCGTTTCAGAATTTGACAATTTCTTGTCAGCTTGAAGCCGATAATAAAAGGAACTTGTTTGCAAAATTTCAGTTCAAGGGAATCCTTTTTCAGCGAGATACTAGCACATGAACTTCGTCTCTATGGCAAATTTAGCGGGAAAATTACAGTAATCAAGTGATATAAATGGAGTTTCGGTTTTCAAAAACAACCCCATGCTGTATGCGTATTTGACACCCGATGTCAATTGCAAAACATTCACCAGTCATTGAATTCTACTCAAATAAGTAAATCGCACTGTATTCTGGCTAAACTGAAAAGAAAATGGCAAATAATCGCCTTTTCTTTTCACATAAAAGTAACTTGATTTAATAGGTCAATGTAATGTATCTAATCTCAGCGACTGCAAAATATGCAACGTGATGCGATGTACGCGGCATTCTTCAACATCGAAGGCATCTTTTTCGCTTAGAACACAATCCGTAACTCCGTAAATGAGATTCAGTTGTAAGAAATATGTTTTGAAGCTCTTAGAAATTCCATCAGTGCCGAATATTTCCTTGAAGTTCGAGGAATAACATATTATTTTCAGCCCGAAAGAACCGAACCTGTCATCGTCTCGCTGCTTGACTCTTGAAGGTGTCATTACCAGGCAAATGTGTCATTGTTTATGCGGCCGCTTATGATTGGTTTCGCGGGAAAATAGGCTCTCTTTATAAGGCAAGTATGGCCTTATAAAGGAGTAAATTCTGGCATTTGCCGCTGAAATTAAGTATTGCTGGCTTTGAAAACATGGCGACGGGGTAAATATAACGCAAGGATCGTAAAGAATAAGAAAGACGCAAAATTATGGCGTGTTTTGTGGATTTCAAAGCTTTGTGACTCGAACATGCACCCAGTATAAACAAAACTACATTTTAAGGATTTATCGGCTTACAGTCAAACTTGGCAAGCTTGATATCTATGGAATTACGAACGTTTTCACCAGAGTACACCTTCTGAAATGGAATAACACTTGCGTGACAGCATCACACTTATTATGAAGGTTAATTTTGTGATTTTTTACGATTAAAACAAACATACTCAAAACGAGAAGGTGTACTCTGGTGAAAAGTTGAGTTTTATTCCATTCTATTGGTGTCCCGAGTATTAACACAAAATAATAAATTCCTGTTTAGATTTCGTCAATTTTGTAAAATTTCTCAGAAATGACCACACCCTTCAATTTCTTGAATTACAGAAACTCCTTAAATTTTTCTGAAACAAAAATATTTCCACCAGAATCTAGAAGAAGTAAAGAAGAAGTGATGTTGAAATTACTTCATTCCCATGACTATATTTTGTGATTCAACCCTTCAAAGCACTGCCCAAAATTGACCAAATTAGCCTCCAGTACCACCTTAACCACATATCACAAATTGAGCACGGGAGCTCGTAGTCGAATTTTTCGACACTTTGAAAGCCAATTTCGTGAGGTTATGAGGCTCTTTGGAACTTCAAACTACAGTCAGTAATTAATCTTCATATTTACTTTTTAATGGTAGTGAGAAAAAAAATGCTCTTTCTTGAGTGTCCTTCTCCTTTAAAGCAGTCAAAAAGGTTTCAGATCCTTATTATCAAATCAAAACACAAGGCCAGCACTCACGAAAACAATCAGAAGGATTTTCTCTGGATTAACTTAACTAATTTACCATGATTAATATTTCCTACCCTGCTATTAAACATCAGGCCAGTAGTGGTAATCAGAGCAGTGAGACAATGATCAAGAAAAAATAACTATTATTAAAACAGGTTTGCTTCATTCAATAGTTGTCCGTCGTATAGAGGTGTCTGTTAAGAGAGAGTTGACTGTACCTTGTTATATTTCGCAATGTTGCTCTTGTTCTGCATGATCTGTTCAAATTTGTCGCGCGTTTCTTTGTACTCTTTGATTACATCTTCAATATTTCCACGACTGTGAATAAGACCAAACATATTCAGTAAGAAATTTTGAACTTGAATACAGGGAGATATTCTCTGGATGACAACTGATGAATATGAATAAAATCATAGATGAACTGCAAATAGAATGTAAAGTGAAGAAATGATACTCGCAGTTGTTTCCGACGTTACGCAACTGCTTAAGGTAATTCCATCGAAATAGAAGTTACACTGGGAAGTTTCTGAAACTTTCCCTAGTTGAACATTGTGATGTAATGTTTCAAAATATAGAATAAAAAGAATAGGTCACCAGCCCCGCGAAAGAGATATAATCGACTAAAATACCTCATAATTCCTTACAAAATCAACCAAAACACATATTTTTCACGTTTTCAGTGATTATTAATTTTCCTGCACTGAGAATTGGTCTATACTCCTTGTATAGAAAGAAGATGATTACTAGACTTAAATATGCGAAAAAAAATGATAGGTCACCACGCTCATTTACGAGAAAACAATCATTTACCTCTCTGGCGAGCATAGCCACAATGAAAAAGCCGCCATGTTTTTAATGTGCGCGCGCTAATTACGCGCGAAATTATGCGCAGAAAGGATGCGCAGTGCAATACTGAGGAATGACCTTAAATGTAATATGTGGAAGGCTCGGTGGCCTAATGGCTAGTGCATTGGATTGTGGATCGAGAGGCAACCTCGTCCCCAGGGCCATCTCCGCTTTCAAGATGGCGGGTGGGCGCGAAGAAGACCCTGGTGAAGAGCAGGTCACATGTCTCCAAAAATATTGGAGATTTTGATTGTTTCAAAATGGCGGTAGGCTCGCGATTGGCTAATTTTGTGGTCACGTGACCTGCTCTTCGCCAGGGTCTTCTTCGCGCCCACCCGCCATCTTGAAAGCGGAGATGACCCTAGGGACGAGGTTGGATCAAGAGGTTCTACGTCAGGTTCGAGTCCTGGCCGGGGTCATTGTATTGTGTTCTTGGGCATGACACTTACCTCTCTGCACTCAAGAGTATAAATGGGTACCAGCACACTGTTAGGGCAGTCTTACAAAATGCTGGGAGGTAACCTGCGATGGACTAGCATCCCATTCAGAGGGAGTATCAATACTTCTAGTCACTTGATGCTACAGAAACCGGGATACACCCTGGCAGTTGTGGGTCACTGGGCTTGTGAAGACAGCTTGAATATATGAACTCGTTCTAAGTCACATTTTCCCTGAGATGATCAGGTCCTTTATTTTCATGACTTGCATGCTTTTACTTATTACACAGAGGTAAAAAGCAATTATGATTTAGGAGCTCACTCACCTTCTTTCTTCTTCTTCAACATATTCCTGTTTCTTTAGAATTTCTGTCTCGAGGTCCTTGACACTCCTTGTGGTTTCCACTCTTTGAAAATGCCGGCTTGCTACCTCTGCCTTTTGCTGTGAAGTGTCAAATATCACACAGTCATGCATAGTATTTCACTCTTCAATAACCTTTAATAATATAGAGTGCAACGATTTTAAAGTCACAGTTCCAATGTCTAGCCAATGACGTTTTCAAGTAAGGTTGAAGTTTATAGCTGATGTTGCTTTAGTTGTTGTTAAGAATATTGAACATATTCACATACAAAAAAAACATGTAAACTTCTCAACATCCATCACACCATTACCATTGTACTTATTGTCACTGTTATTAATATCATCACCATCATAGGCATCATTCATCAGCATCATCCATTGGTACCGCTGCACCACCACCACCACCGCCGCCACCACCACCACCACCACCACCACCACCACCATCATCATCATCATCATCCATACGGTTCTTACAATGAATGTCTTGTAGTCCACTTTGAGTGGTATACCAACCTTCTCAGCCAGCCGTGTTGCCAGATTTCTTGGAACTGTTCCAAGTAAAACGTGTAACCTTCACACCTTCTCATCATCATCATCATCATCATCATCATCGTGAATATCATTATCATCATCATCGTCAACGTCATCACCATCATCGTCAGCGTCATTGTCCTTGTCATCATTGTGAACACTATGTAAACCAATTTGAACTCAACAAATGTCTTACCTCCGCTAACTTGATGAGGCGATCCTGCTCTTTTTCACTCTCCTCGATTTTCTGCTCTAGTTTCCTCCGTTCATTTTCAAAGTGCCGCTTTTTGGCCTTCTCCTGATCATTGCGAAGTAGTAGAGACTCTAGCTCTTCCTAAACAAAATTAATGAAGAAAAGTAACCACAAGAGAAACATTTCATTTTATGTTACAAGGGCTATGTCGCCAATATCCAATTGAAAACGGTAAATTATTTGTCGTATTTGAATTGAGTTCTCAGCAACAAAGAGAAACAAATAATGTAAATTGGCTGCCTGGCTACTCTAGCCCCAATGGTTATTACAGGCAGCCAGTACTCTATTTAATTTCCATTTCGTTTCCATTTCAAACTGTAAAATGTTTACTTGAGAACAAATAAAGGTTGTTGTTAGTTCGTCTTGTGTGATCGTCTGGGTGACTGTAGTCCTGAAAAGGACTGTTGTTGGTGACTGACGTCTCGACAACCTGTGCGGACGTCATCTTCAGAGTCAAGTGAAATGTGTTAGTCAGTCGATGTTGTTATGTATCTGGTCCTCGTAACTGATTGGTCAGTTTATCCGTGATGTTATTGGCTGTAAAGACTCGTGTAAAGTTCGTAGACTGTGATTGGTCAGTTGTTGTCAGTTTCGATCCGTCTATTGTTAGTCAAATCAAGGTTGTTGTTGTTGTTGTTAAATTCTGAAATCACAACTGCGTGGGGAGAGGCACCATAAGAGTTCGTACCTTAAGAGGCTCTGCTCTGCCAAGTACTTCAGAAATCCTTCTTTTGTGCTCATCACTTGTTTCTTTTTGATTGTCCATCAGTGTTGTCGCTTGAGCCAACTCCTGTTGTGCACTTTGGCTCTGAAAGGAAAGGATACATCAATAGGAACCCAGGAAGTGGGTTTGGATAACAATGAACAGGACAGATATGGGTTATAATATATGCATAAATCAAACTTGGCTGGGATTCCGTTAAGATGTTTGCAGTGTTGAATTCTTATATGAAACTGCTTACAATACTTAGGTAGAGTTAATAAAGCTTTTTTCCATTATGCGAGGAAGATTTCCTGCTTTCATTACAGTTTTGCAACAGCAAATACCATGCTCCTTCAAAAGTTTATATCTGGCCTTAATTCTTGTACCTTCTCACTAAGATCCTCAAGTCGTTGAGTGCACTGCTCTAGCTCAGATTCCTGAAAGTTAACAACAGATGATTGTATAAAAAAGGTAGAACCTGTTAACTGACCCATGTAAGCCACCATGCAGGATCCTAGAATCCTGCCGGAACCAAGCAGACACCAGGATTCTTGATGGCGAATTTAGATGGGAACATCTATTTGTGTTACCTTCTCCGCTTCACCCTCACTAAATGTTGTGTTAGTTTTTAACACCAAGGAAGGGGGGGGGGGGGGAGTTATAATAAGAGGGGAGGTTAAGTAGAGATTTATAGTAAATAATCCACATACCAACACTGAGATGTCAGGCGAAACCACTTCTTCAAAGCTTTCCATCAGCTCACTTATTTCCTGCAAGTAATAACGTACCATATATAATATAACAACACATTGATAAGCTGCACGTGTAACCTTCTCTCTGTGCGGGTGAGAGCAATAAAATTAAATAAGAGAAAACAGTACGTCATTGTCCCACAAATTCACCGGTACCCATTTAGACAGCTGGGCGGAGGCACCATCGGAGTGAAGCGTTTTTCCCAACAACACAACACAATGAATGACAACGGCCATGCCTCATGCCACTTAGTACAATATTCATGCATCAGGACTCCGTGCATACTATCAGACAAATCATTTTCCAATGGTCTATACATTTTCATACTAACCAACTTAAGGTTGTTAATGGCGGCCTGTATTCTCGTTTTCCTCTTGGATGCATCTTGCTGTTCTTTCTAGTAATGGAAAAATATATTATAAAATATATAATCTTAAGGTGCAGCAGAATCAAGGAAACTACAGTCAAACCCATATTAAGGACGGTGCCTCCTTTTGTTACTGCGCATACGTTCTGCGCATAATTTCCCGCGTCATTAGCGCGCGCATACAGAACATTGCGGAATCTCTTTCAGGCTAAGCTCGGCAGGGAAATATATGGTCGTTTTCTTCATATAACTTACAAAAACGCGTGGTGACCCCTACTTTTTATGTTATAAAATGGAAGCGGCAAGCCTATTAAACATATGATTAATTTTTTGTTGTGTGCAAAAGTTATTTAGACTGTATTTTTGGTATACCAGACGAGAGCTGTCAGGGTTGATAATGGCTACGTTGCGATGATTTTTAATTAAAAAACACATAAACAGTAGTTGTTATATTACCATTTGTTAAGTATTTTAAAACTTTTTATATTTATAGTTGCTTTTGTGTATGTCAAGGCAAATTCAAAGGGAATCTGCGAAAAAAAAATATTTCTTTTTTTTTTCAGAGAAAACGCTATTTCAGCATTTTTTTCCAGATTGAAGCTTGATTATCTCTGGAAAATGCGTGGTTACCCCAATTTTCTTTTTGGATTCCAATAGCCCTTGCTAAGATCTGCTTTTCCCGCATAGTCATAAACCGCGCAAAAATACTTTGGTATTAGGAGGCACCGTCCCTTTATTAAGTGGACAGTAGCAAAAGTCCCAAAATTTATCAATTCCCTTATTTATTGTAGATACACAACAGTTCAATCAGGAATTAAACCATTGAAATTATAGACTTTAGTTTGAAAATTATAACATGCCACACGCACAAGAATTTGGAGGTAGACACACACCATACATAAGCTTTATTCAAGAAACCAGTAGCTGATAACAATTAATAATAAGATACTCACGATTTTTTGCTTCACTATGTTTTCAATCCCTTTTTTCTGTGCTCCAAGTTGACTGCACTGATTTTTCGTCTCATCGATTTGTTTATTTAGGTCACTAAAAGTTTAAATTTAAAGGTTTAATTAAGAGTTCACAGAACGTTCCACTAACGTCTTGTAAATGGTTATACTTGTCTTGGGTTTAACTAAACAAATATATATTAAAGATTACCATTACAAGATTACAGTGAGGGCACACTGTACTATTGCTAGTTGGCAAAGGTCTTATTCTTGACATATTTTTGACAACTTTTAGATGGGATCTGCTTAATGGTCCTTAATTTGACCAATAAAAATCTTTAAAATGTTTTAGATGTTGACTACATTAATTACATCAGATACTAACCTAATATTATCTGTAGTATTAGTTGATAAATAATTTCTCCAGTTCTGTACTGGAGCAATTGATTTTGGACATGGTACACCAACAACATTATCACCACTAGCAGTGTAGGCCTGCAAGAATACCAGTTACAGACTGAGATTAACAACAATCAATTAATAATCACTTATACGTATCAATATACAATACCTTTTTACTTGTTCCTACAAAACCACTGTTATATATGCAAGGTAATTGTATGAAGTTCAAGGTAAATTTAACACATATTTTAACATGCATTTAAGGAAAGGGATAGCAAGGAGATGTTAGACTAAGTGGTGTCAAAAAAGGAAGAGAATGCAACACTTAAGTTTGATGTACACATGTGTGCAGAAGACCTATTTGCAGTTAACGAATATTGATTATGTATGTTTACAACACAATGTTCTTCACCATCTGTGGGTTAGCTATGATAAGGGATGACATTAATGCCACCTTAAACAATTCAGGTGGAGTTAAACATTGTTTAACTTTAAATTGCTTTTCAAACAATAAGGGCTAGGAGGATTTCTTTAAGAGTCTTACATGATATGCCATAACATCACAGACAATACAAGAAGGGACTACTAAGAAAAGAGATGGAAAACCCTGGTTTTGCGTTGACTTTAGGAAATTGAGCAACACAACCGACCCAGAAACATTTTTAATTCCCAACAATGGTTTCCTACTATAACTTTATTTCTGGTCACACTGGTACCAGAAAATACCTAAAGAACAGTGTGATGCTGTTGATATTTCAATGTCACAAGTCTTCTGTATATCGAGACTGAACCTGGAGAGCGCTTATAACACTTTATCTGTGTAAACAACTACCTTTAAGTGACCAGACCATTATCAGATCCTCGTCTTACAGTCGGGAATAGGGTAGTATAAAAATATCTCAACTCTGCAACCTATCTTGCTCAGGTATTTGCAAATTTTACTTAAAAATGTCACTCCATGACAAGTCCTTTATATCTTTTACCTGTGTGGCTGGTGCATTCCTGGACCATATAACATCTGCAGCGTGTTTCCTATTTTCAATTAGCAGTGTTCTTTCTATATGGAGCTAGAGAAATGTATTGAACTTTAAAGACTATTTTACAATTAAGAAAGCAACTCACAATGTAACTAAAGGTACATTTCCCAAAGTAATGTTTCGATCTCATGTGATTAATGACACAAAAAATAAGACAGGAAGTATGTTAACTATTTTGTAGCATAGAGGACTTGCAAAAATGTCAAGGAAACAATAGATTAACAAGATACAGTAAGCCATCTGCACTAACCGTCCATATAAAAATTACTAGCTGGAATCAAAGCAATACTAGAAATTTATAAAAAATTATGAAGTTCTGCTAATATGCTAAAAGTTGTGGCCTTTTCATTATCGCTATTTGGCGGAAGTCTTGCAGAGCATTCTGGGGTGAGTTACAGTGCGACTTCTCCAACCAAGGCCACCCGAACAAATTATGTGCAAATTAGCGAATGAAAACCTTGGGTGTTAACAATTGATTTTCCCACAAATTATGGATCTAGGAAACTGCACACAACAGAAGCAATACATTTGTGACCATTTTTGTACTTTTAACACTCAAACGCTATTGGTCAATTTGCAAAGAATTTGCATGGGTGGCCTTGGTTGGAGTAGTCACACTATAAAAGGTTTCAAATACAGATTATCTATTAAGATGTTGTAACTAAACAGTTTCGACTAGATGCATTACCTGGTCTATCAGACAATTTGCCAGTACAGCATCATCAATCTCCAGCATGTCCAAAACCGTTGGAAACTCGCAGTTTGGTTTCTTTAGGAACAATACAACATAATGAAAACAACATAATTTGGGTTTCTTTAGACAAAATCTTGTTAATTGTCATTTATGGGTTCTGCAACCATGTTTTGACAAGTATGTTTACTCAAGTTTGTCCCATCTCTCTGTTGAATTTTCGCAGTAGCATTAGTTTAAAATTCATGTTAACTATATTATTCACTTAAATTGATTTTGAGTCAGTTGTGCCAATTTTCATGGACTACTATAATGAAATCCAAGATCGCAGATTTTTCATAATATTAAATTGTTTTGTTGCCATGGCAAAAAGTGTCGGTTACATTACCACCAGTCACGCATCAATCTGAAGGTAATTTGGTCGTCGTATGTCAAGTAGTTTTTGAGGTATAGAGTATGGACACTTTTGCCACTCTCCCACAAACCCCGTCACAGAAGTAAAGTAAAGTAACGTAAATCTTTAGGCAGGGTGCCATTCAGCTCTAAGGCTAGTATCCATGGGGCCTGCATCTAAAAAATACATTACATTAAAATTTAAGAAGATAAAAAATACTATGCTAATTACAATAAGAGGATAAAAAATACTATGCTAAAAATGAAGACCAAACAAGCCTGTATACCGGTAGTAATGAATAGGGTTGATATTTACTTACATTTGATGATACATCATGAACAGTTTCCTGCAAAATCAGATGGGAAGAAAAAAACATCTTAATAAAAAAGGTGAGTCTTTGCTCTTCATCTCATCTTAGATACAGGAGATAGAGAACTACATGTGGTGGTTCCACCCAAAAGGAAACTTATCTTATTGGGCCTTTGTTTGAAATGCCCTAACCTATAAAGACCAACTCTGGTGTTCACCATTCAGGTCAGCCTCTTAGGAGGCATAGTGGCCTAATCAGTCAGGGGAACAAGTGTTAGTTTTTGCAAATCTTCATGGAAGCACTGAAGAGTTTCCGAATCGTTTTATCCAATCAGAAACTAGCGCAGACACTCACAAGTACTGTACTCAGAATGCAATCGTGCCAGTACGTCAGTACCTCGGGACAAACACCACGGGCTCAGTCCCGTCTTGGAGGCGGGATTGTGCCATCAACTGGTACATGTTCCCACGACTGTAATGGTTAGTGCATTGGATTCTGGATCCATGTCTAGGTTTAAGGCTTGCCATGGTCATTATGTTGTGTTCTTGGGTCAGACAGTTATTAGTCTGCCATTGTGTGTCTCATAACCAATAAATGACTTCAAGTAAATTGTTGGGGCAACCTGACAAAATGCTGACGGGTATCCTTCAGCAGACTATTATCCCATCCAAGGGAGTAGTTTTCCTTAATCTCAACCTGTTGTCAACTGGGATTGTTGACATACCAATCAATATTCAGTTCACAGTTTGTTCTTCAGTTTACATAAGATTAAAACCCTATTTACGTCCTTAACATAACTTTTTTTACAGAAAACAATAAAAATAACGTTTACCACAAAAGGACACATCACCACAGCAGGGGTAAAGTTTGTACATGTCTGATTAATAATAGTCCTGAGGACCTTCAGGTCTTTAAAGTTTGCAACACAGAAGCCATAGCCAAACTTTTTTAGACATGATTCGATGGCAATGGACCACTTTTCATCTTTCAGATGGATATGCAAACCTACATGTCAAATGGAACAAGAAAAGGTTGAGTAAAAATGAAAAGAAAACGGAAATTAAAAGCCAGGGTCCACTGAAGCATTGTGACTGATGTGACTAGTTTAGGCATGAATAGCACATTAGGCACATAACTGTCTTAGTAGTTACTGCTGACTGTACATGTCCAAATGACTAAAAATAGAAAGCTATAGAAGTATTCAATCAGAACATAACAGATTAAATCTGAAAATTACGCTGGTAAGAAGCATTTATGACATCATGATGCAGGGTTCAAAATAAAATCACAGCTTTTAGCTTGAATTTGTAGGCTTTTTTTGTCAAGGCTCATTTCCCCGGCTGTCAATAATGAATGAGCACGTAGTAGTTGAACTTTTTTTCACTTTCCGCGATTTGCGTGTGTGTACCTGCCAAGAACTCGTTGCCTAGCACGTGACCAAAATCTTCCTGAATTGAAATTTCACTTTCTTCCTTGAGAAACCTTGAAATTATAAACTGATTTTAAAAACATTTCGCACATATCGCATGCTTTGAACTGCTAAAATAATGTCAGCGTCAGAATCTTCATTTTAATTAACGTGTTTCGTTCCAAACAAAGCATCGTGAACGGCTCTCTTTTTTAGGTGTTTGTTCAAGCGTAAAATACCGTCACGCTTCTTCACTCACAAACATGGGAAATCCGTTCTGTCGAGCAATATGAATACAAAACTGACTTTAATTTGAACGAGTGAAGTCTTAACAACCGGCACTAAACAAGCTTTTGTGCAAAATAAATATTGATTACATGTGCAGAAACATAAAGTTGGTAACGCAACGGTTTGTCTAGACAAACTTGCATGTTTACGTTTCACGCTTGAACAAACGCGTAAAAGAGTTCGTCGTTCACGGTGAACAAGAATTCTCCATTTCAACTTTTGCAGCACGCTTCAAATTTCCAAACCTTTTTCTACTCTTTCTACTCATTTTAAAACGTTTCCAAAAGCTTTAAAACATTTCTTGGCTGCTTTATTGTCTGATATGAAATGTTTACTATAACATATACAGCGACTTTGATTTCAGTTGGGCGATCAAAGTCGATATTTTCTATTTCTTCGGTGAAAAGTCGCCGGCAAGTGTGGTAAAAGTGCCGGCAAGTGTGGTAAAAGTGCGGCTGCCGCCGGCAGCGGCTGCTATTTTGAACCCTGATGATGGTAAGAAAAATGCAATTGACAAGGTGGAATTGTCACGCTCAGAATTCTATACCGGGGTTTGGGTTGAGGGCCCAGAGATAACTGACATTTCAGGCTACTTGCTTCGATAAATATCTTACCAATAGGTCCTCTTGGTGGCTTGGTGAACCTCCCTTCACGTACAGCAACGCTAATTCGATTTAGTAATGTTGGCATCCAATTGCCAAACAATAAAAGCCTGTTGCTGGTTCTGAACTTAGCTTGTTGTACTTGTCTTTCTATTTTGCTGATTTCTTCCGTAGGTCTTCTTCCCTGGAACTGTTTAATCAAATGAGAAAGGAAATATATTCATGTACATAATATGAAGGAAGCAAATCTTCTTGTATTGCAAATACAAAAGCGTTCTTGTGAAAGGTATTATTCAGTTAGTGACACAAGCGACCGGGAAAAAATAGTTCTCCCAACAGGAGTCGAAGCTATGACCATCTGCACACCGGTCGGATGCTCTACACTGAGCTATGTCAGAAGACTCGTGATAGCTTATGCCATATAACGCCATGTACAGCGCCATTGAACCTATGGGAAATGGCGCTATATTTTATTATTATTATTATTATAACTAGGTTCAAGCAGTGACAAACATCCAACATACTGCTATACACACAAAAGCGTTGTTGCAGACAACAGAAACATCTGGTGGAATACCAGGCTCAGGTTCTTATTTTAAATTGTAAATTTTAGAACACCTCTATTAAGCAGTCAACCTGTATTAAGCATGCGTTGGCTATTTCCCGAGAGTGACCGCTTTAGAAATTTGACTGTACTCCCCACCCTGTACACCATTAATTCCAAAACACAAGGTAGATGTTTACGTTTATACCTTAGTCTGCTGACATGTTCCCTTTCCCTTGCCACTTCATCCTGAAGGTTAGTAGATTTGTCCATAAGCTCCTTGAGATGGTTTTCACTTTCTTCTAATTCCTTTCTTTTCTGTTGCACCAACTGTTCTTTCTGCAGCCGTTCTTCTTCAAAGTTTCTCATCTCTCTGGAAGAAACAATATTATTATCATACTTAAAATCTGACCAATAAACTAACTTCCACATATCTATAAAAAGTTGAAGATGTAATAAGTTATGAAGACCCTTCCTCAACTTAAGGTTACTGATAACCTTTTGGTACGCGATTTATTTTCGATGAAACCACGGTAAACTATATATCATTGTAAAGGTAATAGAATGTAGAATCCGAATATTACCATTTTAAAATTATATCGCTTTGGTAAGCGCACAAGCCTTCAAACTCAAAACTGTTGATGTTTGCTTTGCTGAATTACCCACCTTCTCTTAGTGCATACAACCAAACAAACTGCACTATTTTTATATCAATCAGCACTTGATGGGCTACGAAAGGGTGTCAGGCTTTATCGATCTTCCTATTGGTTTTTGGCCAATAGAAAATGTTTCATTTTGCGTCACGCATCAAAAGTGGACCATGCGCATCAAACGTGGACCATACGCATCAAAAGAGGACCATACACATCAAAAGAGGACCATACGCATGAAAATGGACCATACGCATGAAAAGAGGACCATACACATCAAAGAGGACCATACGCATCAAAAGAGGACCATACGCATGAAAATGGACCATACGCATCAAAAGAGGACCATACGCATCAAAAGAGGACCATACGCATGAAAATGGACCATACGCATCAAAAGAGGACCATACGCATCAAAAGAGGACCATACGCATGAACATGAACCATACGCATCAAAAGAGGACCTATGCATGAACATGGACCATATGCATCAAAAGAGGACCATACGCATCAAAAAGGACCATATGCATCAAAATGGACCATACGCATCAAAAGAGGACCATACGCATGAAAATGGACCATACACATCAAAGAGGACCATACGCATCAAAAGAGGACCATACGCATGAACATGGACCATATGCATCAAAAGAGGACCATACGCATCAAAATGGACCATAAGCATCAAAAGAGGACCATACGCATCAAAATGGACCATACGCATCAAAAGAGGACCATACGCATCAAGAGGACCTACGCATCAAAATGGACCATACGCATCAAATGGACCATACGCATCAAAAGAGGACCATACGCATCAAAATGGACCATGCGCATCAAAATGGACCATATGCATGAACATGAACCATACACATCAAAAGAGGACCATACGCATCAAAATGGACCATACGCATCAAAAGGACCATACGCATCAAAGAGGACCATATGCATGAACATGAACCATACGCATCAAAAGAGGACCATACGCATCAAAAGAGGACCATACGCATCAAAAGAGGACCATACGCATCAAAAGAGGACCATACGCATCAAAAGAGGACCATACGCATGAACATGAACCATACACATCAAAAGTGAACCATACGCATGAACATGGACCATACGCATCAAAAGAGGACCATACGCAACAAAAGTGGTCTATCGACCTAAAAGCGAACTATAGAGGAATTATTCCACTTTTTATTTTTGGTAATTTCACATCCCAGGGTACCCAATCTTGACTTTGCATCCTCATCGCCATTTTGGCAGCAGCTGAGAATGTTCAAGTGTCTGTCAAGGAAAAGTGTCTGCAAGTGTTGGAAGATACACAATGATTCAAGTGCTTGTGTGTGGATGAGGAAAATATTGAATGTTCATTGAGGATAGGTGTCTGCTTACAGGTGTTGCCATTAGTGGAGCAAGTTACATTTGCTTGGAATCAACAAAGGCCCTTGGAAAGTGTTCATGAATAGCAATATAACATATACATCGGCAGGACTGTACATTTCGGTCAGGAATATGAACATGAATACATGAATCAAATCCACTTACACAGAAGTTTTGATCTCCTCTATCTTTTCTTCAAGAGCAGTTTTGTCATGTGTGGCTTCCTGTACATCATGTTGTATTCTCCTTACAGTGGACTGAAACACAAAAAGAACTTGATTATCATGCTGAATTATGATTTTCATCTTCTCCTTCTACACTAGGTTTTAAGGCTCTGTGAACAAAAAAATAAAAAATAAAAATGAAAAATATTGATTTCCTGTTTAACTAATAAAAGCACCGATTACAGTAATGAACCCAGTTTTTTCAGTTCCAAAATTTACACCCCCAAAATCAACACCCATCATGTTTAAAAGTCTCTGTTGAATAATGCCTCGAAGGTACAGAGTTTGTAACAAATGCCTTGGGCATTTATCCAAGTAAATACGGGATATGCAAGTCTAAACTGAACATAAGTGTACAATCTTGGACAAAACTAGTTGAGACAATTTAATAAACATATTTTCCTTATTGTCAAAACTAAGATCATTTTAAAACTTGTCTCTCTCCCTTCCCCCATTCAATGTTGTCTTAAAAGTTGGTCATTACATGTGACATGTTTTTGGACGAAAACAACATTGAACAGGGGATGGGGAGGGGGGAAGACAGCTTTGCCTTCTGCGCTCAGAGTTGTTGCCAAAAAAATGATTATAATAACAGGGCAGCAAATAATTTTGTTTTCTGGAAAGGACATGTGTCCGACTAAGTCACCATTTTGGTCGGACAAAACAAAAATGAGGTCGGACATCATACAATACTGCTTGATAAGTGAACCTGCTAATCTAATGCATTGTCAATGCGTTGTAAGACATTATGTCTGACCACAGTTGGGATTTCATCAGACATTGGCAAATTTTGGTCGGCCATTGTCCGATGACTGACGGTTATTTGCAGCCCTGTAATAAGTGTCTCAACCGTTTTGTCCTGGATTGTAGGTGAGTTCAATGTCTTTTATAATATACCTGTTTATCTTTGACTGTCTTTTTCTTTTGTTGAAGTTCTGTCATGATTTGTTGCTGCTCATTCTTTAAGGACTCTGCTTGATCTATGAGCAGATTCAATTCACTCTCCACTGTTCCAATGTCTGTTATATTGTCCTTTAAATAAATCACATGTTAACGCCTATGTCGCAAATGGAGGTTGGGTGCCCAGGAACCTGGTACCGCCGACCCAAACCCAGGTCAGTAGAACACCCCATAAGCCTGCCCTACCCTCAACCCAGCCACGAGCCCCACCCGCAGCCCCAGCCCTGGCACCCGTCACACTGAAACTAAAAGTTCAGTGGAAAACTACTAAGTAAATAATATAAAACTACAAAGATAAAAACTAAAGCTAAAGGGAGAGGAGGGAGGGAAACACTAAAAAGCGAGCAAGACAAGGCGCATGCATAAGCCGCACCAGAAAACCGCTGACCACGTAATGGTCCAAAGGCCCTGAAAAACGCCCCAAAACAGTAACGCAACACCCGCAAACGCCAGAAAGCTAACGGACCACAAATTATGCCAATAAACGCTAACGCCACGCCAGCCACTGAGCAAACTTGCTCTTAGTCGTTAACTATGTTAAATTACATTTAACCCTATTAAAAACACGATTGCACAACATCCCACTCAGCCATCAAAATAGTGCACTCTGCGTTAAAAAGGTTGGTTATCATGAGATGCAGGCAGGTCATTAAAATTAAGAAGGAAACAGTCAAACATAGAGCTGTAGTACAGTCAAACCCAACTAAAAAAAAGTGTCCATATTAACAGAGTGTCACTCAGAGTGTCTGGACTAAACGGGCTTTGGTTTAGCACATTGCATATTTGAGATAATTCTATAAGAACAAACAAGAGACATTGCTTACAATGCTTAACTCATTTATCTTGACTAACTTATAAGGACACCCGTTAATACGGACAAGTCAGACACTGTCTTTTTTCTCACCCAACTAAGACATTCTCAGATGTACAAAGTTAACCTTGGTAATACAGATATTATTTAATCAACTGTACACTTAACATATCATTTTGTCATGATCCATTCTCGTCCCCAGAGTCCGCGATCCTTTTGGTCAGCACCAAGAAATCACGACCTCTGGCTGGTACCGATTTTCTGAGTTTGCGCTGAGTACTTGTTTTTCTATTGACTTTTATCTGTTCATTGTTTCAACAGCCAATCAAAAAATTTGTTCTATCTGTCCCCACCAGAGTCCGAGATTCCTTGGTGCTGACCAAAAGGATCGCAGACTAAGGGGACGAGAATGGTCATGATCTTGTGTTAACATGATTACATTGTCAGTGAAGGGCTAAATTTAGAAGAGCTGTCTACAAGGACCAAGAAAACTGTCTGTAAAACCAGGTGTCCACATTAAGCGGGTGTCCGTAAAGCAGGGTTCGACTGTACCATGGTATATGTTTTTACCTCACATTCTTGAATCTCCTTGTCATACTTTGGGAGGCCTGACTTGAGTTTTTCTACAGTTGCAGTCTGCTTAACAACCTCCTTAAAAATAGCATTACATTGCATGTGTAAAAATATCGGGGAAAGAACATCTGCAACAAATTCATTTCAAAGCTGAACATTTATATTTGTTATAATAAAGATCTTCAGTGGCGGATCCAGGAGAGGGTCGGTGAGGTCCGGACCCCCTATCAGAGCTGAGGTTTTTTCTTTCACCATTATACATAGCAAAATCAGACAGAATCCACCCAAATGCACTTTTCATAGCCTGAAATTATCTCAAAATGTTTCTGGGGGAGTCCCCTTAAACACCCCCCAATTGGAGGGGAGCAGTAAATTATCTATTGCCGTTTACTTCCAAAAATGTTTCTTCTACTTCCGACATTTTCGGGAAACCCTGGGACCCCCCCTATTAAAAATTCCTGGATCCGCCCCTGATCTTGTCCCAGTTCTGACGTCACATATTTCTAGTGTCAGGCTACAACTAGAGGTGGTCCCGAGGGTGTCTAGCTTCTTAGGGACAGTTCACTATATTTTGGAATCCACATAAACAAAAGTTTAGTACTAATCCAGATTCCACAACCAGAATTCAAGATTGATCAGTTGTCTTTTTGTTGTTGTTGTTGTTGTTGTTTAAATAACAATATTTACCTTTCATTTTCAATGACTTCCGCCCAAACACGTTCCTGTTTGAGTTCCTGTATCTGTTCTTTAATGTCTCTGAGTTGCTTTATAGCAATGTACCTTGCTTCTCGCCTCCTCACATCCTCTCTTGTTTGTGGAATAACCTTCCAACCAGAACAGGACAAATTACATTTACAGTCAAAATACTCAGTGCGTTCCGTGTAAAATAATAATGACCAATGCTTTCATTAATGCAATATTACTTTGATTTTTGAATTGAAGATTTGAAATTTCAACTGAATAATACAATCATTCAACAACAACAACAACAACAACTTTATTCAATTTTTTTAAATATAAAATTTACAAATTAAAGTGCTTGCCCCCGCTACTAATTACAAAACTAATCGAGGCGGGGGTAAGAGTTAAAATAAAAACAAGATTAATACAATTTAGCGTTCATTCGAATATCGAGTGTTATAGATTTGATTAGTGGCAAAATAGCTCTTTCCATCTCCGTGAGATAGGTAATAGTAAATCTGGAAACAAGCGGAAATTTGAATGATTTGATAAAAAGACAGGGATTTGCTTCCACGACTGGGGTGGGCCATTTAACTTCTGAGGGGGGATGGGTGATTTTGAAAAATATATATTGTAGCGCATGCGCCGTATTGAGTTTAGGAGAGCATGCGCAGTTGTTGTGGTTATGTTTTGGAGATTACAAGTATGATACTAAATTGAATTTCTCCGTGTCTTTGTGCTCATTCTTCGCCAAAGCAGAACGCTACAACTGGTGGCAGCGGTGGGATTTTGCAGAACCGTTCGTAAGACGATAATTTTTCTTGTTTATGTCTATCGCTGAAGTCATATTTTGGCTATTTTCGCTCGGAGTGCTGGAGCACGTGGCAAATATGGATTCCTTCGACTCTGGCTTATTTTCAAGTTGTTCAACTCCTGCACCAAACAAATCACCTGTAAATCCCTTCAAACCGGAAAATCCGTTCCGTAACAATCAGGAGTTGACCACAGAAACAGATGCAAGCATTCTGACTTCCGTGACCGAGCTTTGGAACACTGCTCGTAGTGCCAATACCACAGGAACAACACAACAAACAAGTAATAACCGCCGGTTCGCGAAACCAATTAAGCTTCCCCATGACTACGATGGACGTACCTGCTTACGAGATTACTTGCGACATTTCGATAGATGTGCTGTCATAAATGGCTGGACCTCAGAAGAATCAGCCGCGTTTTTGTCTGCAGCCCTTCGTGGCGAAGCCCAAAAACTATTACATGGTATGTCTGACTCTGATTGTAGAGATTACTCCAAGTTAGTGGCAAGACTTGAATTACGCTTTGGTGTGGAAAAACAAGCTGAACTTTTCCAAGCCAGACTCCATAACCGCCGGCAGCAGGAAGGTGAGTCCCTCAAAACTCTTGCTTCTGACATAAGAAATATGGCTAGTTTGGCATACCAAGATTTAGATCCACTAGCCCAAGAGCGGTTTTCCGTACAACATTTTATTGATGCCATACATGATGTTGACGATAGAATGCGACTTCGGCGAGACAAACCGCGTACATTAGATGAAGCTTTACTAACTGCATGTGAATTAGAAGCCTTTCGCATGGTTGATACTGGACTAATGACATCAAAACCAAAACTTAGGTCGGTCGAAAATTTCAACAATGAGACAAGTCAGCTAGCACACCAAGTTGAGGAACTGACACAGCAAATTAAAACTCAGCAGCAGCAACACCTCGCTCAACAGGAAGCGTTACATAATCTTGCAGATCAAGTACAAAAATGTATGAGTGTTGAAGGGCAGACCCCATACCCAAAGTACCCAAACCAAAACAGGTACCCTCCACGACGAAACTTAGTGTGCTGGAATTGTAACCAAAAAGGACATTTCCAAAGAGATTGTCAATTCCGTAGGAATACAGAGTCTGCGCAAAGCCCAATGTCGGGAAACGAGAGAAAGGCGTTCCCTGCAGCCCGGGGGAGCGTCTAGATGATTCAAAAGGGCAACTGCCTCATGGTGTCAAGATTGCTCCAGACATATCTCATGGCTTGTACATAAAAGGATTTGTTGAACAGCAGGGTGTTAACTGTTTGATTGACACTGGATCCGTAAAGACGATTTTGTCTAGTAAAGTATATGACAGGCTCCCACAAAGTCAAAGATTTTTCCTCAGGAATGAGAATACCGATATTTACCTGGCAGATGGTAGCAGTAGCAAGACTCGCGGTACAGGAGAGACAATGTTAAGACTAGGCAGTCAAGAATTGATGGTCAGTCTTGTGGTGGCTGACATTGCAGATGAGGCAATACTGGGCATGGACTTATTATCTCAAGCCGGGGCATCCCTAGACGTTGTTCAAGGAACAGTTACTGTCAATGGAGAGACAATTGACTGTCACGACTCAAGGAATCAATTGCTTAGTTATCGATGTATGGTTCGCCGATCTGTTATCATTGAGGCAAATTCTGAAGTTGTCTTCCCAGTAACTATCAGGAAACGAAGGGTAGAACCCACTCCCTTAACTCCGGACTTTGGCTTGCGTATTTTGGAACCCTGCAATAGCTCTCGATTACAAGACAAGGGATTGGTCATTGCTAGGACATTAGTAAATGTAGGAGGAACTTCAAGTGTGCTAGCCCGAATCCTTAACTTGTCTGATGAACCACAGGTCCTGCAACCTAACACGGTTATAGCATTAGCCAAGCCTGTGCACAGTGTGAGGGAAATAGACTTTCCAGAGGATGTGACGGGAACGAACATGGAGCCTCAACAAGCGCAGGGTCAGGGCCTAGAAGATGAACTGCCTGAACCACTGAGAGAACTTGTCGAAAGGAGCTCAGCTAATCTTAACGAGGAGGAAAAACAACAAGTGGTTAACCTTCTGATAAGGTACAAGCATGTGTTTTCAATGAACGATTGGGATCTTGGAACGAGTAATGACGCACAACATCACATCAACACTGGAAGTGCCGCACCAATAAGACAACGCCCTCGGAGGGCTGCACCATGGAAACAGGCAGAGATTGACCGTCAAGTCAACAATCTATTGACAGAAGGAAAGGTGCAAGAATCAAACAGTCCATGGGCCTCCCCAGTAGTCTTGGTCACAAAAAAGGATGGTAGTCAAAGACTGTGCGTAGATTATCGCCAATTAAATTCAGTCACTGTAAAAGATGCATTTCCCCTTCCACGCATAGATGACTCTTTGGATTGTCTGTCTGGTGCCAAGTGGTTTTCTACCCTCGACATGGCCTCCGGATACTGGCAGGTCGGGATGGACCCCACCACCAAACATAAAGCCGCATTCGCTACTAGCAGCGGATTATTTGAGTGGAACTGTATGCCATTCGGTCTCACGAACTCACCAGGAACATTTGAAAGATTGATTACACTTGTATTGAAGGGGCTTCAGTTCAAAATTTGTTTGTGCTACTTGGACGACGTCATAGTCTTTGCTCAAACCTTTCGGGAACACCTCCAGCGGCTGGAAATGGTACTTGTACGATTCGCTTCGCAGGCCTCAAACTCAAGCCCAGAAAGTGCAATCTTTTCCAGCAAAAGATCTCGTACCTAGGGCACGTTGTGACTGAGCAAGGTGTAACAACTGATCCTGCAAAGGTCGAACGAGTTTTAAACTGGCCAGTTCCCGAGAGTGCAGCTGAAGTCAAGAGTTTCCTTGGTTTAGCAACATACTACAGGCGTTTTGTCCCAGGATTTGCAAGCATAGCTAGGCCTCTGTACCAACTCACAGAACCAACCAAAGAATTTGAATGGACTAACGAATGCCAACACGCATTTGATAAACTGAAGGAACTACTCACTTCCTCTCCTGTCTTGGCTTATCCAAAACAAGATGGACTATTCATTCTGGACACGGATGCTAGCAATCACGGGATCGGCGCCGTTCTTTCCCAGGTACAAGATGGAGTCGAGAGGCCAATAGCATACTCTAGTAGGACACTCTCAAAATCTGAGAGGAATTATTGTACCACAAGACGGGAGCTACTGGCAATCGTCGAATTCACTAAACTGCACCGACATTATCTCCAGGGATCCCAGTTCTTAGTTCGGACAGACCACGCCCCACTACGGTCTATCCTTGCAACAAAAGACCCAGAGGGACAGTTAGCACGCTGGATTTCCTTCTTGAGCACGCTTAAGTTTAACATTGAGTATCGAGAAGGCAAACGTCACAACAATGCTGATGCCTTGTCTCGGAGACCCTGTGATGACCGTTGCAAATGGTGCCAAGTGTGGAAAAAGAAGGAACCCCTACCCAGGTGTGAAGTGGGAACACAGACCGAAGTGGAAGAAGAACTAATAGGGGCACCTACAACCAGTCGCCCCCTGCAGAACAAATGTGAAGTGGTGAAATTAGAACCCATGTGGACAACGGAGTACCTAAAGCAACAACAGTCAGTAGATCCCATTTTGAAGACCTTCATTGAGCTGAAGAAGTCTGCTAAGGAACGCCCACAATGGCCGGACGTCTCAGATAAAAGTCCTACATTGAAAGCATTTTGGTCACAATGGGATTGCATTTCCCTCCAAGACGGAGTATTATGTCGTAGATGGGAGAGTGATAGTGGTGACAGGGTAACATACCAAATTGTACTTCCAGAGAGTTTGAGAGAGACTGCCCTCGAAGCCCACCACAACCATACGACAGCAAGCCATAGAGGAGTTAACAAAACTCTCAGTTCTCTTAGACAGCGCTATTATTGGCCTGGTCTGACTTCGCAGACATACAGATGGGTTACAAGATGTCATGATTGTGGTGCAAAGAAGACTTCAGGACGAAAACGGCGCGCTCCTTTGAAACAGTATGTCGTGGGTGCTCCCCTCGAGAGGATTGCAATGGATATACTCGGTCCCCTGCCATTAACGACCAGCGGAAACCGATACGTGCTTGTTGTAACTGATTACTTTACTAAATGGACAGAAAGTTATGCCATTCCTGACCAGACTGCCCCAACTGTTGTAGAAAAGTTGGTGTCTGAGTTCATTTGTCGGTTTGGCGTGCCACGACAACTCCATAGTGATCAGGGCACGAACTTTGAATCAAAGGTCATGGCGGAAGTTTGTAAACTGCTAGACATTGAAAAGACTAGGACAACACCCTTACACCCCCAATCGGATGGGCAAGTTGAAAGATACAATCGCACGTTGATCGAGATGCTTAGAGGAAAGTTAAATGACAAGCAAGAAGATTGGGATCTTCAGCTACCCACATGTATGATGGCTTACCGGTCTTCCGTTCACGAATCCACTGGGTCAACACCCAACGAACTGATGTTAGGAAGAGAAATTGAAGTGCCGTTGGATGCTATTACGGAGTTCTCCCCAGATACTCCGAGTCCGGTCACCGATTATGCACAAGCCTTGCACCAGAGGTTGGCTACTGCGCACGAGTGTGCACGTCAAAAACTGAAGAAAGCTGCTGTGCGCCAGAAACGAAATTACGACAAGAAGATGGCTGGAAAACCCTTCCAAGTGGGTGACAGCGTGTGGCTGCATCAAGTACGACGTAAGAAGGGGAGAAACCCAAAGCTTGACTGTCCATGGGAGGGTCCGTACCTCGTGACTGCTGCCTTATCAGATGTGGTTTACCGTATCCAAAAGTCACAGAGAGCCAAGCCCAAGGTAGTGCATTCGGACAGGCTGAAGCCTTATCTGGGGCCACCTCTTAAGAGTTGGATATCTGCTTGTGCTCCCCTCCGCTAAATGAATCCGAAGTCGTGCAGAGTGTTGCTGCTCCAGAGCAGGTGGTTGTTGATGATGGAGTAATCCAGTCTTCACCTGATGGCGAACCAAGCATACACCATTCCGATGTGGAGTCGGAAGCTTCAGTGGAGGAGTTAGAAGACGGAGAGGATGATGTCCGGCCCGAGCAAGAGGATGGGTTGCAGAATGCTGAGGTTCCTGCGGACTGTGGGGCTACAGAATCAAGTAATGATGGTGGAGCCGACATGGCCATTGAACAAGACCCACTTGCGGAGACAGTGGTAGAAGGAGTACAAAGAGGCCCAGGAAGAAGAAGGGTGAAGGGCCCTGAACGTTTTGGAGAATGGGTTAACACGTTAAAACATTAATTGAGTTGATTTACGGAGACGAGTATAACTGAGTGGCACTAGATTGAACGAGACTTGAACTGAACCTTTCTTTAACTAAGTTACTAGTTCGTCTCTAATTGCGGCCCTTAGGTGTGTTAGTTTTGTTAGTTCCAGTTTGTTAGTAGTCCCGATGCACTGTGGACAGTGCTACTTTAAGAGGGGGAGCTGTGTAGCGCATGCGCCGTATTGAGTTTAGGAGAGCATGCGCAGTTGTTGTGGTTATGTTTTGGAGATTACAAGTATGATACTAAATTGAATTTCTCCGTGTCTTTGTGCTCATTCTTCGCCAAAGCAGAACGCTACAATATCCTGCAAGCACACTTGTACAAAAAAAAATTGTGCATGAAAGGGTTTGAAAAAAAAATTGTGCCTATACCAAATGACCAACGAGGCCCGCAACTGCCGGCGCTAGCTTATCCCAGTTGCTGTAGTATGAAGCGACTAGGAGTGTATTGCTACTCCCTCGGATGGGATGCTAGTCCATCGCAGATTAGTCTCCCAGCATTTTGTTAGGTCGGAAAGGGGCAGTGTGAGAGTGAAGTGTCTTGCCCAAGGACACAACACAACAGCCCTGGTCAACCACTCAATCCAGAGTCCTGCCTGAGGACACTAACCATTAGCTAGGCCACCGCGCCTCCCACGCACACCCACCACTCTACTTCACATGTGGCATATTCTTGAGAGAACTTCACAAAAAATGCTTCTAGGAATACACTGTGATTGAGTAGATCATCCCTAGGAGTAGTCGTGCCTGTTACAACAGGCTCTAAAGCCCAGGGGACTACCATATAACAGTTGCGAGGATGATCATCATACCTTTCAAGTTCTACCAAGCCTCAAATTTTAACCCCTGGGTGTTTAAATCTAAATGACCACCTTTTTGGGGTATAATATTTTTATTTTTATTTTTATTTTTTTAAATATTTATTTATTGATTGACAACACACACATAAAAGTACAGCAAAAAGAGCACAATGAAAAGGGGTATAATATAATAAGCCAGGAAATTAGGCACTGACTTGTCAATGGAATTGGTAACTCTTACGGTGGAAATGGATCCTCACTACGCCCAGAAAAACATGAAATCACCCCAGTCACTTTTATATGGGAATCCCCCTTGGCCCTAAATTCGCCAATTCCTTCATTTTCCTGGTTTGGATGTACTACTTGACTGACTCATAAAAAACAGCAACATACTCCACCTGTTCCTTTCTTTGTAAAATGGCCAAAGCCAATTCCAGTTTTTCCATGATGAAATAGTAATCACTGGTTATTTGTTCAAGGCTGGTTGCCTTCATGAAAAACTGTAAATAGAAGAATGATAAACATGGAAATGTTAGTAGGACTGTTAGTAACAAAACCTGGATCTGATTAGAGAAGACCAGACTGGATTGACAAACATCACATGAGATCAGATTGAATTCTGAAAAAATTGATCATGTGATGAGTGATGTTTTGATCCATTTTGTACGCTGGATTAAAATAGAGCGCGAGTTTAATAGAGGGGCGCACTCGAGGAAGGAAACACGCAAGGCAAGGAAAGGTTAAAGAGCACTTCTTTCACTTTTTCTTGCCTCGCGTCTCTTTCCTCATGCCCTCGTGCCTCCAACTCGCGCTCTGTATTTTACTCCGGCTATCCATTTTGTTTGTTTCTTTTTTTCACGGTTCATTGGTTTTTGTTGTTATTATGATACACTGAGCGTAAAATGCAATCGGTAGGTTTGAAACTTCAGAGTTTGCATGTCAAATTGAAAGACACAGTAAGGAGCCCTATGGGAAGGAAACATATGATAGAGTGTACTGTATGCTATGTACAGTCAATTTAAGTCATATAACATGGGCATAAGATGAACTGACAGAGAGAACATATCAGCTGGAATATGTTATCTATGTACCTTATAAAGATCAGATTTGTCGTTACTGTGTAGCAAATGCCTACTTGTGTCTTGGTTTAACAGAGAAAACTGGGTTGTCGACCTGGAGAAAGAAGTTGAAGTAAATTCCTGGCTAATTATACAATAAAATGATAATCAATTTTCCAATGGTTTAATTAATTAATAATGATACAGCTGAAACACACCTGTATGTTAAAATGATCCACAATCTGATCTACTTCTATTCTGCGAGTTGACACCACTTTTCCTGAAAGAGAACATGAAATGTGTGTACAATATTCTCCCAAAACTCGTAACACCTGTGACAGTTGTGAAATAAGTGCTGTAACACAAAGTAAAGAAGGTCTGTTGGCAATGTACCAATTTCAAGAGGTCATACTGGTTCATTCAGCAAAGGGTAACCTGTGATGAACTAACCTAGCATCCCATCCAGGGGGAGTAGCAATAATTGCTAGCTAGGCTACTAAGGGCCAGGCTATTTACATGGAGAGAAGTTGTCCCTGGTAGGAGGGTTACCCTCCCCCCCGCGCCATCTTTTACCGATTGTTTATATGAAAAAAGGTTGTCCCTGTTGACCGAGCCAAAACTTGGCCCTCTCAGGTTCGCACATGCTCTATATGTCCTCGACTTGTCCCTGGTAGGTGAAACAACAATAGCCAAAGTGTTTATAAATTATGGAAAAAAGTTGGCCCGCCCCCAGGGTCACCCTTCCTTCAAAGTGAGTAGCCCTCCACCCAGGGTTGCCCTGCTCCCCGAGCCAACTTTGCGATTTCTCATGTAAACGGTTTGCTGCTATTTATAAAGACATGTATGAAAAGTTCTCTTGCCCGGGGTTACTTGGTATGGACGGTGACCCTCCAACCAGGGACAACTTTTCTCCATATAAACAGGCCCTATAAAGTTCAGTATCATTATTATACTCCAATTCACTTCATGGCTCAGTGTCCCTCTGATCAGATGAGCCATTGATATCTGGCATCTAGGACTGCATACCATATCATATTGGGCATTGCCAAGTATTTTTTTTATAGGAAACAGGTACATGATTATCCCATTAGCATTAGGGATATCGAGTTACTCATTACAGTTACCCATTACCACTGTTGCTAAAAAATACCTGCTGGATATTATTACACAACGTGTATGACCCTAGACAAATAATAAAACAAACACAACAGACTGTCACAACACCTGCAATTAATTGTTTTTTATTTTAATCTTTTGGCAGGTAAAAATTAAATTTACCTTCACTAGACTTAACCTTGTACGAAGATCCACCATCTGAAGAGATCCTCCTTTCGATGATCACAGAATCTCCATAGTCAGTGTGTTTAAATGCATCAGAACCTCTGTTACGTAGCTTAACTGACACTTGGCCATAACTGCAAGAACACAGAAGCATCAAAATATTTATGGTGCAAGGGAGTGGAGTACCATTTACTCTGGGTTCCAATACACTGTGTGGGAAATGGGGAATATTATATCATATATCAAGGGAGAATGGGGTACAGAAGACCATTCCATCTACTGCGGGATAGAGGGTGAATGTTTTGGTGATGGCTGGGATAAAGTACAGGTCACAGGTCAGGTCACACTGGTCACCCTAAGGCTAGCCCTAACCTACGGTAGGGTTAGGGTTAGGATTAGCCTTAGAGTTTAAGGTTAGGGCTAGCCTTAGGGTGACCTGTGACTCTGACCTGTGAAATGTGACTTGTACTTTAGCCCCGCCCTTTTGGCGACTCACTTTGATTAGAATCTGAAAAATTCAGGACTAATAAAATTAAAATAAATTACCTGCATCCTTTCTTGACAAAGTTCTTGATACTCAATCCTCTGCTGGTTTGAGCAGCTCTTCCGCCCAATGCCACAACAAGGCCTGTCATAATTGCACTTTTCCCACCTGCATGATGATCACCAGAAAGTAATTATCATTAACACATGCAAATGTAAGCCATCTGATGCCTAAACCTTGTAGGTTGTATGGCATATATTACCCATCATGGGTCATGGACTTTATCATTAGTTTTTATTTTATTTTCAAAGTCCATAAGTGTTGTTGTTGTTTAAAGAGGAAAGCGTGTAAGCCGTCATGCCTTGCAGGCTGTATGGCATATTACTCATCATGCCTTAACTCATTTCTTCATTACCAATGATGTGAGTCGATCAGCCATGTTGTAATAAACTGACGAATATTTACCAGCTGTATGGACTATTACACAAAGGATTCAAAGAGTACATCTTCTTTTCATTCAGCACCCCAATATAGTGAGATATTTGGCTTCAAAACATGGTCCGTATAATCCTCTTTAGGGCATGCAGCCCAGCAAAATTCTTTGTTACTGTGTGGCATGAAATTTTCGCGGGATCTAATTTTCGCGAATTTCGCGGGTTTTCTAATGATTCGCAAAAATTAGATCTCGTCAAAATAAACTCCTGCGAAAAATTTACTTATTATTATACTTACTTATTTACTAGATAACTGAATTTCAATGAAATTGACTGTAAACAATATTACAAGTACCGTACGTGAAATACCGGACATGAACTTGTCCGAGATCCGCCAAAATTTGCCCCCAGTGGTAAAGTCTGAAATCTAAATTTGCGAAAATTTCTTCCCGCAAAACACAAAAATCGGCAATCCGCTAAATTAAACTCCGCGAAAATTTCATGCCACAGGGTACGTGTTTTTGTTTAGTTATTTGGCCTTGACCATGGACAAATAAATTATATTCCCAAGACTTACTTCCATTCCTTCCTGTGATGAAAGTTCACACGTGGCCCAAAAGGAACAGTAAGGTAACGATGGCATAGGAAATTGACCAAAGTAACATTCTCAATGATTCCTGGTAATTCTTTCTCCTGGTAACAAGAAAAACATGTCAATACAAATTTGATGAAGCCTTCTGTGGGATTAGACACAGGTTGACATGATTGCAATGTGGAAAATTGTGACGTAATCTTGACATGACATGTAGGGACATTCCATTTTTTATCCCCCCCCCCCCCCCCCCAAGGATGGCGGTTTTACTACCGCTGGGGCTTTGTCGTCCCTAATTTTTATCGCCTCCTCGCGTCATGTCTTCTCGCGGGCGCGATATTTCCACGTGCTTCGCGTGCGTGCTCAGCACGCCCGGGAGAGGTATTCCCAAAAAAATTGGGTGGGTGTGCCGCTGGGCTATAAAAACCCTTACCCTGTACCAGACCACAAAATGCTAATTTTGCAACCCTGTTCCAGACTAAATGTTGAAAAAAGATACCCTGTTCCAGAGGATTTTTAACAATTTTTTTTTCTAACCCAAAAGGCTAAACTACTAAGTAGTACTGCGAATGTGTAGTTGTAAAGCTTCTTTAATACTCCTAAGCGTTTCGTCTGACTAACGTAGACTCCATCCACCCTATTCCAGAGTATTAATTACTGATTCTTCATGCCAACTTCTGGGAAACTGATACCCTGTTCCAGACCAAAAAATGCCTTTTGGTATACCCTGTTCCAGAGCAAAATGCTCAAAAACCATACCCTGTCCAGCGGCACGTACCTATATAGCATATATAAGGGAGTATCCCCCCCCCCCTCCCCGCCGGGGTGCTCAGCCGCTCAAACTACTCGTAGTCTAAAGAGGATTCGGATTTTTTTGCAAAGGTGCCGCCCAAGAATCTGCAAACCCTTTGGATTTTTTTCTTCAAAGGGCGCTGATAAAAATTTAAGGGGTCAGATTTCTGCCATCCTTTAAAGGGGGGGGGGGGGGGGTTAAAAAATGGAATGTCCCGTAAAAGGAGATTGAAACATCTTACACTTGAAAAACCTACCCCCCAAACAGTTTATGCTCCCCACCCCCCCCCCCCCCCCCAAAAAAAAAAAAAAAATAAATAAATAAAATTACAGAAATCACCAATTCTTCCCCTCCCATGTAACTCATGTACGGATTTCCGGCTGTTGTCCATACTTCCCCAGCTCGTTCTACAATTTATTGCACCTAAAATATTAAGCTTGTCAAATGAAGAATATCTGCGTGGAGTACGCTTTTTAAACAGCCCCGGATATTTAATACTATTTGCATCCCATTGCAGTTCAACAAGATAGCCTGCCAGGCTGGGGGCGATATTAAACAGCAGGCGGCTGTACTGTACATTGTATTTCGAGTATTCGCAGGCTAAATGACCCTAATGCTCGCTCCGTGTGAGTCCGTGATCTTTACCTGATCAGCAAAAAATCAAACTGAACTGATCAAAACAGGAGTGGTAGTACTTGCCTCTGCATCCTGTTCTGCATCCTCTTGTGTAAAACTCGAGTTGCCGTCACGATCACTGGAGGAATCTTCACAATCCGCATCTTCGTCTACACTGCTGTCATCTTCCGCTGCATCTTCACGGGGCCTTTTTCGGCTCATTATGAATAAACAACAGACATATGTTTCTCGTGCAATGAACACATCAGGCACGGAAGAGCCAGTATTTTAATAATGGTTTCCCACGGGAAAACGACAACGCAACCCGCAACACGAATATTTTCGCGCGCCTTCGAGTTTCCAGCATGAGCATGCTCGAGTCAAAATTATATCGCTATAGGGGAGGGTCGGAGTGATGTCACGCAATCTTGCTGATTGTGACATTTCTCTCTTTTACGCGGGAATGTACGTTTCCAATACCTATATTCCAGATATTGCTTTTAGCTCGTTTTTTTTAGGCTTTAGGTCTCGGGCCATAAACAAGCTTCTTGCTTGGGATGGGGTACTTGGCCCCTACCCCCTAATTAGGGTGTCATCTTTAAAACGGGAGTATTTAATTTTTTACTACACAAAGGCACTCCCTCCCTAGGGCAACTGTCCATCTTTTAGCCCTGAAGCCCCACATCCGCGGCTACAGACAGAATAACCTGTGAACGCAGAGAGATTTTCACTTGTCTGCATTCGCAGGCTACAAACAGAATGTATATCAACTGTTGCTGTCTATGATGAACTACTGTTTATGCCCGGGGGGACACTCCCTAGCTTATATACGTTATATAGGTACGTGCCGCTGGACAGGGTATGGTTTTTTTTAGGCATTTTGGTCTCAAACATGGCATGAAAATTGATACTCTGGAACAACTACAAGTTCACAGTGCTGCTTACTAGTTAAGCGTTTTGGGTTAGAAAACAAATTGTTACAAATCGTTTGCAACAGGATACCTTTTTAACATTTAGTCTGGAACAGGGTCGCAAAATTAGCGTTTTGTGGTCTGGTACAGGGTAAGGGTTTTTATAGCCGAGCGGCACACCCCTACCCAATTTTTTTGGGAGTACCCCCCAGGTGTTTATGTCGACAAAATGGGGGGGGGGGGGCAGTAACCCGGGAGTACAGGGGGTGGGAAGAAAGAGAAGAAAGGACGGGAAGCAGGAAAAATAGGAATTTTTTTTCAACATTGCATAATGTTTTGTAATAGAAAAAGCAGAGAGGCGGGAACCACAAAGTTCAATGCCCCCCCCCCCCCCCCCCCCCCCCCACACAATCATTTTCTGGATTGCCACCAATCATGAAATTTGAAATACAAACACCCTATTATGTTAGCTGTAATATCCTAAATATGCCAATTCACTGGCTGTTTGAAAAAGAAGACATTCTTATTCTTCCAGTTTTGGGTATGCGAAACTTGCCACAAGAAACAGCCCCCGCTCCAAAAAAAGATTCAAATAATAATAACCACATATGTACGTAAACAATTTATTTTATTTACATTCATATTGCAACTTGTTTTAATAACATGGAGCAAGAGGTCCCTGTAGTGATATCCAGAAAAACTGCTGATAGATACCTTGACAGATGTCTCTTTTTTTTGGTGGGAAGTGCTGCTCCATCGTGATTCTTATAGGGGCTATGTCATAGTAAGTCATACTTTCTGATGCGCAAAACTATCACTACAAATCAACGCAAACCTCAAAGTAATAAATTACCAAGATAGAAAACACCAACAAAGCAATAAAACAAGGATGGTTTATAATACTAGGAAAGATTGAGATAGATTACAAAATTACATGTAAATGGCGAACTCCAAATATGTAGGCTATTAAATAAATTGTTCAAGGTGTGTCATCCATCCATGACATAGCTTTGTTTTAGCCTAGCCTGTACTGTGCCTTTCAGTAACCTGCATACTCTGCTCAATCAACGCTCCCATTTCTCACTGCCGTCAATCATCTTAGGGGATGTCTCAGGAAACAGAAGTTCACTTCAATGGGTTCAAAGGTCACGTCCGTGGGATTGCGAATGGTAGACTTTGATCCATTTTTTTTCATGGTCGATTGGTTGTCGTCAAAATATTGTGATCAATGGCAGTGATAAAAGCAATCGTTAGTTGATGGGTTTTGAAATTCAGAGTTTGTGTTCTATTGAAAGCCGCAGTAACAACAACTATCTCTCTTAAAAAGTAGTTATTTCTCCCAGCTACCTAGTAAGTTCTTTGTTTGTTGTTGGGATTATGCATTTTCTAGGACCTTTTATAAACCAGTGTTTAATTCCCACACTTTTCCTCATACCAAGGACATGGGAAGACATTTGCATACAAATCAAAAATGCTCGGGAGCGAGGCTACCTGAATCACACAGATACAACCTTCCTTGCAGCTTATCATACTATATCATCCTATATATACAGTGGAATCCCGATTTCTCGAACCTAAGCTCGATTTCCATGAGCGTGGGCTCATTTTCCGAACAGCAGCTGGTAATCAACCTCCAAGGGAAAAAAATTGGTTCGAGAAATCAGGGTTTTTGAAATATCAGGGGTAAAATTACAGTGAAACAAATCCAAGGGAAACGACTTTTGGTTCAAGTTATTGGGGGTTTTGAGGAATCGAGGGTTTGAGAAATCGGGATTTCACTGTACGTTAACATCTCATATAATTTTTTTCTCATAATATGTCATTGAAAATTAGACAGCCACGCAAAATGTTATTAACATTTATCGACAATATTGATGCCATGGATTGCATTTAATTAATGAATGATTTGTTTTGACTAAGTGCACCACCATCGTCAAAAAGGTTGGCTTATGCCATGCAACTTGTGGCACATTTCTTCACGGCATCCCTGAAAACAAACGAGAAGTCTTGTGAGCAAGGAGAGAGGTTTGAAATGAAAAAGGTCTTACCAAATTATTTTATAATAACACAATCAATATACTGGTTCTTGTATTAACCCGGGGGTACTCCCTTATATAAGCTATAAGGTATGTACGGCGCCAAAGGTATGGTTTTTTAGCCGTTTTGGTCTGAAAATGGTATAGATTTTGACCATTTTGGTCTGAAATAGGTATGTTTTGCTACTGGTCTGAAATAGGGTATAGATTTTTGCCATTTTGCCTTTAAAATGGGGAATTTTCCCCGAAATTTTAAGGGTCAGGTCTGAAATAGGGTAGGGAAAATCACATATTTTGGTTCAAGGTTTCAAGAAGCGTGCCACACACCCACCCAAATCCACCCCCCCCCCCCCTCCCCCACCGGGTATTAAACCCAGAGGCAAATATTTTCCTGTCAGGCCCATTTAACTAAGGTTAGGTAATAGGAATAACGAGCCTCTCAATATTGGTATGGTATTTCCGACAAAATCGTAACAATTCAATTTTTAAAACAACAATCTCAGATATTGAAATGACATTTACAAAATTAATTATCTCGGTCAGAATAGAAAATATTAAATGTGTCAAATGTGTTAGAGCAAGAAGATTTGATAAAAATTATTATACAGTCATCATGACTGCTAATGATGACATCAGTAATGTTGTAAGTCTCTTAACAGCGGGTTTCGCCTAGAACAAAGTTTGCTCAATCATGAATCACAAAATTCACTTATAAACCTGCTGAGAAGATTGAGAATGAGGTTGTAGGATGCTGTCAGGCACTGAACAACATCCTGATACAAAAATGTCACAATTTTGTTTAAACAATAAATGATTTGCTAAAAAAAGTGTGACAAAATCGAGGTTGGCAGGTACCCATATTGAGGCTCAATAACGGCCTGTCATTACTGTTCTCTTTTACATTCTTTCTTTCTACAAGATGGGGTTCATACCTTGCAAATGGAATGTAGGAAAGACAGTACCTGAAACACAACAGAAGGAGAAGTGAATATACCACAAAAATCTTTGATAGTGAAAGCCTGACAATTCAAAAGACACATACCATGTCATGGCTAAATACTGAAGAATGCAGAAAACCAAAGCCAGTCCTTTGTTGTTCCACTGAAATATAAAAACAGGTTTGACACAAGCATCAGAAAATGTCTAATGTTGTGATGCTATTCCATAGCTGGTTACCCTCCAACAGTATGCCAGTATCCATTTATATTCCTGGGTAGAGAGAGGCACTGTCATGTGTCTTGCCCAAGAGCACAAGAAAATAACTCTACCCAGGTGTTTCATGACTTTCATCCCGTTTTAATTTGAATGTTTTTCATTAACATAGAAAATGTGAGTGAGTGTTTTTCTCTATAGCTGGATGTTTGCGCATTTGATGTAGACTTTTGTTCTAGTTCATTTCTGGTCAAACTTCCGCAATACACAGCAAGGTGCATACTGATAGTAAACAACTGAACAGCATGGAAACTTTAGTTTTTTATTCAATATGATCGAATTTGACCAGTCAACATGACCGGCAAGACGAAAAATTGATCGGTCAAACCCCCAGATTGGTCGGACATTGTCCGATGTCAGGGCCGCCTTATTTCAAGCCCTGCTACCAGTGCTCAAACCCAGACTGTTCAATCTGGAGATGATGCATGCACCAACCATGAGGTCACTGTGCCACCAATTCATTACTAGGGCTGTTGTTACATTATTTTGTCAGTGACTTACAGTACTGTCTAGTCCTGTTTCAATCACTTGCTCAGTAAAATACTTACCCACAATGCAGCGCATAGAGTGAGAATAAGACATACCTAGTAAAGAAATGGATTGTGAAATGAAATTGGAAACTGTAAGCAATGTAATGATGGTTTGCTTTGGCTTTACATTTGCCAAGCTCTATTTTGTTCGTCAGAAATTTTGAAAGGAACCCCTAAAAGGAACCAGAATGCCGTTTTGTGGATGTGGCTCAAATTCATTTTCACCCCTATAAGGCCAATGTGAACAAGAACAATGATACGAAACGTTGATCGAACGCAACATCGAGCAATCAATTGGGCTCATGATGGTCAGCGGTATTACTTCATGTAATGTGACACAATGTGTCCGCCATTAAAAACACTTGATTTTGGCGACCAAAATTTTCCAGTGGCGACCATTTTACAAAAGAAGGTCGCCAAAAGGCAACTTAAGTAAAAATTGAGCTTGGAGTCCTGCCTAGGGGCATCGATAAATTATTATACAACAAAATTGAAAAAGCAAGGTATATTCTTACCAGCATCATTATAGTTGCAATCAGTCGCTTTTCTTTGAACATATTCCTTAACTGTTTCACAGGACCCATGAGAAAACATGTACTAGAAAGGAAAATAAAATGGATAAATGATCTCAACAATAGAAGTCAGTGTTAGTAGTAGTAATCAACTGAAAATGGTTGGAAAAGCCTTCTAGTGGAACACTGCAACCAAATCTTTGGGTTAAAATAGATGGTCACACTACTATGTCAAACCTAGACATATTAAAATAATTATATCTAGGTTGCATTCCTTTTAGCCAATCCAGTTTCCGATTTAAAAGTTATTGAAACATGAATTTGAAACAATCAAGGTTGCTCTCATATTTACCACAGTTACTATTAATATTAATTATCAATTTATTGTATTTTTGAATTTACCAGCTGAGATTAATTTTGACTTTCCATTTATGCTAACAAGGCGATCAATGTAAACAAAGATTACCCTAAGCTTATGTACAATGTATTCCTCTGTATTCAATACCAAAGATAAGTGTTACGTACCTTGCAAGTGCAGTTACATTACCCAGCGAGTAAAATACAGCAAATAATTTAATATCTTTCCATAACATAATCATTCCCTGAATATGAGAAAAACACACCTTTAGGAGTTGGTTAAAAAAAGGTTAAAGCCTGTCTACAAGCCTAATGGCTTATCAGGCCAGCGCTTAAAGGGGCAGTGCCACCAATATTTAGTACAACTTAAAAATCCTATAAAAAGTGTTTGTATCAATGGAAATGCACTAATAGTGGCCTGGTCTTGCAAAAAGTTACTTTTTTGACTAAGGACGGGTAGGAAGGAAGTGGAATGAAGCTTGAAAAAGTCGGGCCAACGTTTTCAAGTTTTACGGTGTTCTTGCATGGTTTGTTTCCCACCTCAGGAGAATGAATTGATGTCTTTCTCTTGTTGTTCAGGAGCCATTTTGTACATCAGCGAGCGTACCTTCATATTTCAAGCGTATAGTTAACACAAAAACTTGGGAGAATTCTTGTGATACTGGGGGTATTACTACTCCCCTGGATGGGATGCTTGTCCAAAGTAGGTAACCCCCCAGCATTTTTGTCAGGTTGCCCTGACAATTTGCTGGTACCCATATGTACACCTGGGTGGAGAGAGGCAATGTGAGAGTAAAGTGTCTAATTTCCCAAGAGCACAACAACAAAATAACCCTGGTCAAGCTCAAATCAGACTGCTTGATCCGGAGTCGAATGTGCTAACCATTAGGCCACAGCGTCTCCCACTCATTAGGAATTGAAGCAGCATCAAACCTGGGGTGTCTAATCGAACAAAATACCAATCGAACGTAATCGAACATCTAATTTTTGTGTGAGTTCGATTATCAAACAAATCGAACCAATCGAACAAAATCGAGCGCAATCGAACAAAATCGAACTCATTCAAACAAAATCAAACATACAGGAGTTCTGTAATCGAACTTTCCATTATGGTTCGATTGAGTTAGATTGTGTTCGATTGCTGACCGTTCGATAATTGAACGTTCGATTGTGTTTGATTGACAAATTTTTTGTGAGTTCGATGATTACCGAATACAATCGAACGATTGGTGTTCGATTTTGTTCGATTGCCGAACGTTCGATTAGACACCTGGGATTAAACCATTAGGCCACTGTGTCTACCTCTATGTAATTTAAAACTCACCAGGATGGAGAAGAACACACCGATACAAAAACAAATGATAAACCCTTTAATCCGTGTCGACCAGCTCAATGAAGTTGCATCAGATATCTGAAAAAGAAATTGAAATTCTGTACTTTCTTGTTCTCACCATCTATAAATCTGAACATGGTCGAAAAACCATCACAGAAATAGACCCAGTTTCAATTGCTTGTGTGATATTGAATCATGTTTAGCAAGGCCATGCAATTTTAACAATATTTATAACGGTTTATCGATGGTTGTTAACAACGTAATGTAACAACTTTATAAGTTAATTAACGTGTGGTGTCTGTGGTGTTGTCGACGTTATAAGCTTACATGTTGTTTCGTGGTTGACAATGTTTTGAATTTTAAATAGCACCTTTTGAATACTATTCAAAGAAAAATTTTAATATGTTTCCATTAATTTTTTGAAGTAGAATTAAATAAGAACGACCCGACTTCACGCGTGCTTTAAAAATTAAAGAAACAAACTTTTCATATTCATATTTTTCGTATTTGCAACCATGACATCACAACGGTCTATTTTACGAATAGTATTTGCCGCGAAAACAAACAGAAAACACCCGAAGGTCAAAGAAATAAAAAGATCAATGAAACACGAGCAATACAAGCTATTTTACCTCAGTTATTAGTGAATCGTCTTGTGTATCTCGGCCTGTCATGGTAGCCCGTATTTTCTGTATGGTGGAGGGCGCCATCTTGCCCAAATTACCCAGCATTCACTGCGCACTGAACCTAAAAATAAACTGTAATCATGCGATGTTTTCGAATTTTTTTGTTTTTGTTTTTTCGTTTTCTATGTTTGGCAATTTTTAGAAATTAAAAAGAGACAAAAATAATAGGTCATAGGTCTCTGTGGGTGTATCTTAGAAGTATTACACTGTAAGAAAAAAAATGTGTAAAAAAATATAAAATACATTTGGAAGGGAGATTTTTTATTCTACTGTTTTATTATTTTCGGCCCATGTCATGATGTTGAGAACGAACGGTTACTATATTTGAGACAAAAAATATTTTTACGGTACACACATAAACAAAAGCGCAAAGCCTAAATCAAGCGCCAGCAATACAATACGGCTCGTGCAGCGGTAATACAAAGAAATCCAATATGGCGTACTGTTGTGTTGTGATATGGACTAGTGCATGATCTTCCCGGTCCTCCCGGCTTCATATCGTTCACCATTGTAACCAGTAAGCTGTACAAGTATTCTTTTAACGATGCAGACAAGAGCTGTCGTGGTTAGAAAAGATGAACGTGGCCAAAGAGTTTATGAACTGCGTGAATCGGTAAGACTCTCGCGCGCGCGCACTTGTGAAATCTACAAAATGATGAGATCTTTAGGTTATGTTTAGGTCAGATCTTACAAAAATATTTACCGTGACGTCTACTGAAACTATCGTTCTTGGTTTGAAGACATTTTCTAGCTCAGTATTAAATCTGTCAACTTAAAACAGTGTTTGTATCCCGGGGGGGGGGGGGGGGGGGGGGGGGGGGGGTTGGCCCATATATAAATGTGACGGAGACACCAGTTGGAAATTTTGAAAAAACACCCTAAAGGTACCAGAATCCATTTTGGGAGGTGTGGCTAAAGTTTATTTTTATCCCTAGAGGTATTTACACACTCCCATATATATAAGCAGCCATTTTCTGTAAACGTGCGTAGACACTTTTGGGTGTTTCTAAGCTCCCGTAAGCAGACACCCAAAGGAACAATCCTATTAGCCTCATTAAGGGCCAGTAAGGGCCAGTCCTAGAATACAGTTTTTTGCCAACATCGGCATTGTATAGTAAAACAAACATTCATTTGATTTCATTTGATGATGGTATTTTTCTTTTCACATCAATACTGTTAAGTGTTAGCAGTACAAGCTCCCGTAAGCAGCCACCTATCCCTTACACTTAGTGGCCGCTTACCAGAATCATTACATACATACATACATACATACATACTTTATTGAAGCTCCCTAAGTGGGTTTTTCAGCATCAAATACAAATTTAAATAATTAAGAATATAAAATAATACAATAATATAGTAATTACAATAAATAATAATATATATTAAAAATATTACAAATGTAGGAAATTAATCTAATAACAAATTAGCAAGATTCTTGGAAGTGGCCAACCTCATTCCCAGGGTCTCTCTTGTTCCCACCAAAAGCGATCAATCGCTTTTGGCGGGAAGAAGAGAGACCCTGGGAACGAGGTTGGGAAGCGGCCAGCTCCAGTTGCGGATACTTTTCTGCTTCTGGTGGATGTCCACTATGGCAGCTTTGACTGTAGTTATGATTTTTTCCAAATTATGTAATTTTGATGTGTTTGCTATAGTTTGAATGCCCACCACTAGATGAAAATAGCATTGCTGTAAAGGTCAAAGCTTGTGGCTTGTCTCCACATTGTAATAAGGTAAGAATATTAAGATCTAACCACCCAAAAATAATAAAATTATTGCTTTATATTTACTTGAAGTTTTAGTCATTTTATTCTGTTTTAGATTTTAGAGGACTTCAACCTGATAAGCAGGAAGGAACAGCCATTTGGAAGAGAAATATCAGGAATTGTGACAAATGGTACACTATAAACCCAAATATGTATTTAAATTGTTTATCACATCTCACATCTCACCTCCACTCTTTGTGCTCTGTTGCACATAAGGCCGTCACGCTTTTCCGCCATCTAACTTTGTCTATTGCTAGCTGTCTGACCTCGGACCAAGACTTCCAGCCAGCTGCATCTCTCTCTCTCTCCACAGTTCGTATAATCATATATAATTTTAATAAAGTGGTCATGTCAAAAGGGTGGTTGTAACTAGGCGGGGTTTACTGTATCTTCAGTCATGTTGAAGATCATGGCATGGACCTCAGATTCAGACAGATATCTTAGGTCATGTCCTATTGGGATCAACCGTTTCAACCGCAACCAGTTTAGGTTGAAACGGTCGAGGTTTCCCAATAGAACACTTTTCCAATTGTTTTTGGTTGAAATTAACGGTTGCATCAACCTATTGTAGTTTCAGGTCGGTTGAAAAAGTTGATCAACCAAACCAACCGAAAACGTTTTTTCCCAATAGAACACGAAAAAATCCAACCAACCCAACCAACGTAAAACGGTTGATCCCAATAGAACACGACCTAACTGTTTCTTTCTTTCCTTCAGTTGGATCAGCAGTTACCAGAGTAAGCATCGGTGATGAGGTGGCAGGTAAGTGGATTTTTTTTTCTTACTTGACAAATGTGCAGTGGTGCTGCCCCTCTACAGTCGACAAACAAGTGTACCAGTTGATTGTACCTAACATGCTGTCTCAAGAACTCTGTTGACTATTAATAATTATGTTGCACACTCCATTATATACAGGACTGCTTCCATTAGATTCAACATCAGCCGGATGTGCAAACTTCTGTGTGTTGTCTCAATATGATGTTGGTGAGTGTTTGATTTACACAGTATTATACCTGCCAACTTTTCCTAAGTCGATTGCGTGTGATTTTCGTACCATATTACCCGAATTTCCGAAACATTTCCGACGACTTCCGAACATTGCCGAAGATGTTCCGACGACTTCCGAACATTGCCGAAGATGTTCCGACGACTTCCGAACATTGCCGAAGATTTCCGACGACTTCCGAACATTGCCGAAGATTCCCGAAGATGTTCCGATGATTTCTGAAGGCTGCCGAATGTCGCGGTGCGAAGCTAAAAATCTCGGCGCCATCTTGCCAAGATCACGCTTATCTCAAACGCGACATTTAGCGCCGTTCATTGGACTATTTTGGGTGTAAATTGAATCCAATTTTTCACATTAATGGTTAATGAACAAGTAGTCCGGAATTGTGAGTCAGGCGTGTGAAATTGTCATGTATGCGTGTGATCGATGTTTTCGATCCGGAGGCGTGTGACACACGCATAATGCGTGTGAGTTGGCAGGTATACAGTATACCGAACTTGCTACTTCAGTATCGTTTTGTTGTTGTTGTTGTTTTTCTTTTGTTTTCTTAAAAAAAAGAAAAAAAGACACCTAACTTGATCCTCAAGTGATTATGAAAAATTGTGTGAAAAAGTGTCGAACCTGGCCAAACAAAAAGGAAAGTTTCAGAGAGTTCAAACTCTCGCTCTTGTCTGGCCTGAAACTCGCACGTTTTTCAGGGACTCTCTGACACTCTTGTATGCTCTCATCAAATTTTTATACCTGCCAACTCTCACGCCTTTGGCGTGATTCTCACGCCTGCCGGTCGAAAACTTCGATCTCACGCCCGCTCACGCCTACGGACCAATTTCTCATGCCTGGCGGAAAAATTGGAGCTGTTACAGCATTAACTGACACACTTTCCAAAAATATGTAAACTTGAACCAATACGAGGAAACATAGTCCTATAAATAACGTTATATGTCGTGTTTGAATCCTCCAAACCGTGTCTGAACACATTGTAGAACTGGATATGAACTCTTCGTTAACGTTCAGAAATCTTCGAATCATCTTCGGAAATCTCCGGATGTCTTCGGCAACGGTCGGAAATCGCCGGATTATCTTCGGAAATAAAAGACAAAAATTTCACGCATTTGACTCAGGAAAAGTTGGCAGGTATAAATTTCAGCTCACTCAAATATCTCTTTTACTGAAAAAATGGTAATACAGTCTTTGTTATTTAATTTTAGCCAGAAAACCTGAGAAGGTGGATCACATCGATGCTGCAGGATGTATCGGTGATGTTGTCAAAGCTTACACTGCTCTATACTATCAAGCCAGAGTGTGCGGTGGAGAGACTATATTGATATTTAATGGTGCCTCTGTAAGTGCAAGTCTAGAATTATCTTTCCGACTCTGTTTAGTTAGCAGTTTACAGTTATAGATGTTACTGAACTAGCACAAGGTCTGTTTTGTGAAAATATTGGTCTCGTTCTTTTTTTGCAAGTTTATGGATCAAGATGAGGTCCATAAACTTGCAAAAAAAGAACAAGACCAATATTCCCCAATACGGACCAAACAAGCTAGTTCAATAAAAAAAGTTTTTATTATACATGGTTCTTTTAAAATCCATTCTCGGCAAATGCAAAAAAGTGAAGCTTTCATAAAAGTTTGATAACCGAAAATTGTCCACCAGACAAAGGAAAAATACTAATTGTACTTAAAATATCAATTAATTTGTACAATATTTTGAAACAGTAGAAATGCTAAAACAGCCAGAGTTGAGCCCTTCTTTAGCATTTCTATTGTTGAAATCACTCAAAAATCACATATTCATGCTAAGGACATAAAAAAACTACTAGATGATCTATACAATTATTTATGTCAGAAAGAGGTGAAAATTAAAAAAATATATGCAGCTAGAAAGAACAGCACTTCTACAACATTTCCATCACCTCTATACTGGTTGATTACTGGTACTGGTGCATAACAATCACAGTTGTTAAAATTTAATATATTGTTTCAGTCCAGTGGTGTAATGGCTATACAACTTGCTCATATTTGGGGAGCTAAGGTACGACTGATTTAGGTTTATATTTTATGTGTATGTAAAAAAAATGTTGTTAAAAAAACTACCGTACATTGCATTTTTTATTTGTATATTATAATAAATTATTATTGTCTTGTCAAGTTTAAAAAAAAATATATATATATTTAACAATCTAGCTTTAAGTTAAGTTTTACGTAATCTGTATAAGTTAGGTTTGACAAAGTGCTCATGACTTCAATGAGAATGCTTATTTAGTTGACGTCGTTTGGTTTTCTTCTCGTATATTTTTTCTTTGTTTTTTTCTTCTTCCAATAGTGTATCCTGTAATGTTTTTATCCCTAATCTTGATAATGTATGTATCATTGTATGTTTTGTGTTTATGAAAAGAAAAAAAAAGAAAAAAAATTATTATTGTCTTGTATGATGTTATTGAAACATTTTAATTTTACAGGTTCTTGCGACAGCATCGTCAGAAGAAGAAGTTATTTACCTGCAAAGTTTTCAACCACCAATAGGTATAAGCCCCTCCACACAGAGGCAATCTAAGTTATCATCTGTCGTTGGTAAATTGCGTGAAATACAAAGGTAAACAATTTCTGCCTTATATTTCACGCAATTTTCCAACAACAGATGATAATTTTTATTTACAGACTGAAGCATGTCATTGCTAGTACTAATCAGCTTTGATTGTAACACATTTTTAAAGTGCTAGCCAATAGCATTCATACAACACAGGAATAGCCCACATGCCCCTCCAACTGGCACTCTATATTACTCCCAGTTTAACACAGGTAGGAAATGGGAGATAATAAATTCAGATTTATTAGCTACCAGACTGATTTTACTATGAAAGGATTGTAACAAATTTAGTATTGTAACTGGACAAAATAAATAAACAGGTTAAAAAATTAAAAAATTAAAAAAGCTACCAGACTGATTCAATTACACACTCAGGGAGAGTTAAATTGGGGTGAAATCTCTTGAGCAATAATAACTAAGGGTCTTTCTGTCATGATGTTGCAGCAAATGTCATAGACTTGAGGACAACAAAGAAATCCCTTGTGGATATCTGCATGGATGAAACAGGTGGACTTGGAGTGGACTGTGTTATTGACAATGGAGGTAGGAGAAATGTTCTGTGATGGGGATCAGATACCCAGGGGGGGGGGACTCCCATATAAAAGTGACAGGGCGATCATCGAAAAGTAACCCATAAAAGGTACCAGAATTTGTTTTGTCTGGAGCCCATTATTTTGTGGGTGTGGCTCAAATTTATGTTCAGACCAAAGTGCTATCAATTAGTTAGTTTCTGTCTTTTTTTTTCACTTTTGTGGCTTAATACCCTAAAAGGTAACAGCTAGGATAGCAGTCTGTTTCTCTCTCAAAATCATGAACGGAGTACAGGGCGAGGGTTTGGGATGAAAGGGATTGGGATGCCCAACCCCTTCTCATCCATACCGCCATTTTGGGGCTTATGCTCACTTATAAAATGCTTGTCGGTCCTTTAGAGAAAAGGCGGACTGCAAGCAGTCTAGTATCCAGGATAACTCCAAATTGTGGTCATTTTAGAATCAAACACCCTAAGTGGTACTAAGCCATGAATTTCAACTCCTAAAAGTATGATGATCACGGGGTCATCAAGAGCTCTAAAAAGTGCAATTTAATCAGCTGTAAACTTTGAGAAATCAAACCAATTTAGTTATTTGTGTCTCAAGTAAGGAAACCATTTTCCCAGATTGTGGAGAAAAGGGGAATTGAAAGAATGGCAGAAGGTGAAAAGAGTCAAAAGAGAGCAGAACTGGGAGAGTAAAAGATAACCACTCTCCTTTTCACTTGCCACCAGAACCAAATCTGGTTTGAACCTGATTGTCTGTCACGTCACGTGTCACATGTCCTTCATCATTATCATCATCATTGCTCTTAGCGCTAGTAGAAGTAGACGAAGTAGACTGCAAAACAGTCCGTATTTTCGCGCGAGAGTGTCGGGCTGAACGCGGCCGAAGGATCTGGAACGAGCGTGAAATTACGAGTGGGATTGGGGAGAGACGCGTGGATTATAGGCGCTTCGCGCCTTTCAATTCGCGCGTCGCGCACAATATCTTGAGAAAAAGAGAGACTGTTTTGCAGTTAACCTGCGATCAGGCGTTCTTTTCCTTTTCTTTCTTTTCGCGGAGAACGAGAGCGCGCAGTCTATAGTAGAAGCATAAGGCCGCTGCTTCCATGTCACCCCGTCCCTGGCTACTACTCTCGCAGTGCTCCAGTTGTTGTTCCATCCTGCCTGCCATCCAACCTCGTTCCCAGGGTCTCTCATCTTCCCGCCCCTTGGAAGATGAGAGACCCTGGGAACGAGGTTGCCTGCCATCTCTCTACTTTCACTTTCCTCTACCAGGTCGTTTTAGGTACTCATCTCCTTTGCTACTTGCACTGCAGCGCTTGTTGCGTACATTGTGCACACATTCCAGTTCACTCCTATCGTAGTCACTGTGGTGAACTTTGGCGTTACTAGTGACCTTATCGGCCGCTGAACTTCCCGTTGGCTTTCACTTAGCAACGTCATAACCCTTCCAGTTTCCTGTCCGTCCATTGTCACTTCCAGACCTTCCACACCACCATTATTTGGGTTTCCATTCAGAATGTTTTTGGTTTCCGTAATTAGTAAGTTTTTATAGGAGTGGGTTATTATCAAGTGACCTTACCAATCATATAAAATAGGTGGTAGTACGAAATGAGTGTCAGAAATGGAAAGAGCATGATGAAATTAGTAAGGATACCAATTTTGAGACCGCTGATGACTAAGTGGGATATTTTATGCCGGTTTGAAAGTTTGGAATCTTGCTAATTTCACCATGCCCTTTCCATTTCTGGTAACTATTTTGTATTACCGTCTAGTTTTATTATTGACAAGGTCATGTAACAGGGTTCTTCAAAGGGTCTTTACTTGAGATTCTTGATTCTCAAATTCATTAATAATTCGTGTCGGAGGTTTGGATACCCGGTCTTAATTAACATACATTTTACGATTTTCTTACGGTGTACGATGAGTATCACTTCTTAAAATCTTGAAAACTTACTTAAAATCTTGAAAACTTACAAGAATCTTGAAAAACGCGAAAAATCTTGAAAAACGCGACAAATCTTGAAAAACGCGACAAATCTTGAAAAACACGAGAATCTTGAAAAACGCGAAAAATCTTGAAAAACGCGAAAAATCTTGAAAAACACGAGAAATCTTGAAAAACGCGAAAAATCTTGAAAAACTCGAAAAACGAAAAAATTCGCCAAAAATCTTTAGAATGAAAATAAGCATTAATAAAGAAACAGAACAAGTACCATCTACCACCATTGGCTAACTGTGACACAAAGGGTATATATACACCACGGAAAGATTATGCCAAGCCGCAGAATGTCGGTTACATTCTCGCAAATACACATTAGTTGCACTAGCAACTACAGAAAACAAAACTCCGGCAACTGATGAGATCCATATGGAGGATCGAAACCATAGTCTTGCCTGCCTGAACAACACCAAATAGTGGCATATGCTACACGCAAAACAGTCGACCTGCGCCAGCACTCATCAAACATCTCATGGGAGAGCAAAAATATTCCGGCGCACTTAAATGCAATAGCATCAACTCCATTTTAAGAGGGGTTTGCGAGAAGAGCATGTGCGTTCCAATCTACATAACTCCACGCTCTAACTAAAACATAGAGTGCCCAGAAACTAGAAGAAACTACCTATACAAGACGCAAAACAGTCGACTTGCGTGAGATATTTATATTTCTATCTTGTGCATGGTGCTAGAAGGTCACACAACGAACAAAGGAGGATACATCGAGCTCAGGCTCGGTCAAATTGATGCAAGAGATATAGCCTGAGCATCAGGCATACTACATCTCTCTAAACAAATTCTTGTAGCTTCGTAGAAGCTCCAGTAGTCTCTGGACCAGGACAAGTAATGATATCGGTTACTCCCGAACGACTCATCTTGCAACAGCTTTTATAATTATCAATTCAAATGCCGGGCCCGGCGCTAGAAATGCAAGAAAGCAACATTCTACACGGAATATTTGATATCTAGTCCTTCCAGAGAGAACATTAAGAGAGACAAAAACATATCTTGCGATAGAAATGAGCCGAAACAAACCTTAGCAATGAGCACCGCAAATTTAATACGGAGGTGTCAAACTCATGACCTCTTGTAAACAATTTGCTAGAATGTACATATTCGAATTGAGGCTCTACTGGAAAATATCCTCCTCAAATTAAACATATACTGCCCGTTTAGAAACACACTTGAAGCAGACTACATTTAATAGAGAACGGCAAATATACTAATGTCACAAACTGTGGGAGTCCTGTAGGCCTGTCACCTTTTTTACACATTTCTCGCGTGTTTCAAGAGTTCTCGTGTTTTTCAAGATTTTTCGTGTTTTTCAAGATTTCTCCCTTTTTTCAAGATTTTTCGCGTTTTTCAAGATTTGTCGCGTTTTTCAAGATTTGTCGCGTTTTTCAAGATTTGTCGCGTTTTTCAAGATTTTTCGCGTTTTTTTCAAGATTTTTCGCGTTTTTCAAGATTTGTCACGTTTTTCAAGATTTGTCGCGTTTTTCAAGATTTTCGCGTTTTTCAAGATTTCTCGTGTTTTTCAAGATTTCTCGCGATTTTCAAGATTTCTTTAAGTTTTCAAGATTTCTTGTAAGTTTTCAAGATTTCTTGTAAGTTTTCGAGATTTCTTGTAAGGCATTTCAAGATTTTAGAAGTGATACTCATCGTACACCGTATTTTCTTTCTCCGTTTACTCCTTAGTTTTTGTTTCGATTGAGAAGATATATCAAACACTCGAGACAGTGTTTCATCACATTTCCAAACACCTCGAAAATACTCCGCTGCGCGTCATATTTTCAACTCTCTTCTCGGTGTTTGGAAATGTGATGAAACACTGTCTCTCGGGTTTGATATATTACTTCAAATTCAAATTAATGGATGGTTGCTTTTGCCTTATTAAGCAGTTCTTCGTCAAGGTGATGATGTCAAAATACAGGGGGATATTTCTTTAACTGTAACAAATCGGTTACCCTCCAAACACGATGTGATCTCGTGCCTCGCAGTGGCTGGAAGATGGATCACTTCTCTTCAAGATCTGCAGGTCAGTTCTCTTTTACGGAGTTTACGGAGATTTTCCCAACAATATTGTGTAGATGTAGCCTGCGTGCAGACGACTCCTATTTCCTTGCTTCACGCGTGAAGCAAGGAAATAGGAGTCGTCTGCACGCTGGCTAGTATAGATGGTGCAAATGGATGTGTGTGTTGTGAAAGGGAGTGAGTGTTTTGCGTGACACGTAGAAGGTTAGTAGAGGGTTATGCATGACGCAGGTTAAGATTGTTTCATTGTGTTATCAAAGGGCTAGAATCAATTTTTCCTCCATTTTCTGGAATACAAGAGGTAAATACTCTCAGCATTATCTATCGCTAAGCCCATCACGTATTTTAACATACCTCCTACAGAGTTTTGTACCGTAACATATTTACCTGACTGGGAATCTTGTAATGTGTCTTCAATATAAACGATTTGACGTTCTCCTCTGTTTATAGTTGGACCCCCCAGATTCTCAGATGCTTTACCTAAAAGGAGCGTCAGTCAATTTTCTCTTTGAATATTCCTGGACTCTGTCACGAGGTAGGAGCTTACTTGCCATCTCCAATCTCACTGGAATAAAATAGTCGGGAAAGAAGCATTTTAAAAAAATGTTTGTATCCGAGACGCTAGCCTGCGTAGCAGGCGCTAGAGTAAAATGAAGCACGAGTTGGAGTACCGCGCGCGAGAGAGGAAAAAAACGCGCGAGGCGAGAGGAGTGAGCGTATCTCCTCTCGCGCGCCCCTAAAAACTTGCGCTCTTCTCCACTCAGCACCTACCACGCAGGCTACCGAGACGCCTACCATTTAACCAGAGGAGGAATGGTGCCCTTCCCAAGATGCAATGCATTGTATAAGATATTTTAATTTTTTGCGCGGTTGTTCAGCAGTTGTATTCATAGGGAATGGCCGTACTAAATTTTAACCAGAATCAACTGCTTTGTGCTTACTTTAACGAACGAGAACGATTTTCATTAATACTTCCAGTTTGAGTTATTTGAAACTGAAATGCTACGAATTACGTCACTTCACATGAGCCTTCTCGGTAGCCGAGCATCAATGAAAATGCCTTCGGGTGTTTTCAAAAAAAGCAGAGAAAACTTATCAGTACTAGTATAATAGCGGTGCCATAGACTACTTGGGCAGTGGTAGCCTCAATCATTGATATCTGTTTTACATTTGTCCTTTCTTTAGGCCAGCAAGGACGATACTTACGTATCCTTTCAATAGAACAGGACAGACATACAAGGGGTAGCTTTAAAAAATTAAGGGAGAGAACATTTTCGTGGCGGATGCAACAACAACAACAACAACAATTTTATTTTGCATTTTATAAAAATTAGGTTACATTTTTTGGATATATTATTTTAATAGTAGTTCGTAATAGTATTTGAGTAATGAGCTAATTATAGTAAATGCCTAGAGGTTAAATGAACTGGAGGGTTTTCTAGTTAACCTCTAGCCTGTTTATGTTAAATACGATTATGTAGCTGTTCTATACATTACTTAAAAAAAGAAAAAAAAAAGAAAAAAAAAAAAACAGAGAAGAGAAAAAAAAAAAAAAACAAGGAGAACAAACAAGAAGTACATAGAAGTAAGGGTCATATAATAAGATTACAGTAGTAATGAAGGAAGCGGAAGGAAGGATGCGGAAGTACACTGGCTATTGCAGGGGTATAAATGGGTTGGAGTCCCGTTGAAACTACTAAATCATTTCTTCAACTTGAAATTAAACTTGCCTAGGCTCTTCGCCCCAGTTTTTTGCGCGATCATTTTCCCGCTCAGTTTTTTTGCTTTTTTAATTATTGCTTCTCGGTCAAACACGTATGAGAGAAAGAAGGAGTTTATCAGTTGCCCGCCGATCCAAGTAGGTTGTATGCTGTTTGATGCCAAGCGACGCCTAGAAGTAGAACTGTTCACTTTTCTCAAAAACACGAAAACAGAATTCGATGGCCAACTTCTTACTGAGCAGTCGATTTTTTTCTTTAACTTACTGAAGACATCCTCTGTGACATCATGGATAAATTGTCCAACTCAGTCATAAGGTGAGAAAAAGTTTTTTAATGTGGTGAATAGTTTTTATGACTAAAACATCTCCTAAAATCAAACCTAGTCAGCCTTCGGCTTCGGCAGATAACACAAACCTCGGCCTTGATAATTCTCGCTATCATGCTCAACCTCATTCAATAGTTGTTAAAGGAGCTATGTCACGATAATTTAAGTCATTTTTGCGAAGTGCAAAATCACCTTCAAATTAAAGAAAGCCTCAGAATAACAGTTTAATAAGGTAGAAAAACACCAAAGAGATAATAATAAGCCAAACAGGAACAAGGATGGTGGAGAATGGAGAAGATTAAGACGGATTTTGAATGGTGAACTTCAAAAAAATTGCCATTTTTTTCAAGATGCGCCATCCGTGACGTAGCCCTTTAAATATAAACAACAAAACGAACCGGCGCCAAGCGCGGGAAAACGCGTGCGACCAAGTCGTGATTGGTAATTTGGTTTTGCATCTGATTGGTTGAGTAGGTGGCGCGAGTTTTTTAAACCAATCATAGGGCGTGCTGAAGCAAAACCGAATTACTTTGGACACTCAATTGAAAACCGCTCTAGTAGGCTAAATGTTTCAAGAAGATCCTTTTACTAGCTGTGTTTCTATGTTATTCCACAGGCCAGTTATTCACCATACCGTGTCACTGGAAGATGCTTGCGACACTCTGCAGAAGCAATTGTCTCAACACACAGTTGGAAAAATCGTCGTTAGGATGTGAATAGAACGCCGGGTTGGCTAGCTCTGGTTCAGACAGTTCAAATCATATGATAGGATTAGGGGGGCCGGCAGCGCCCTTTGATCTTGCCGCTTTTCCGCTATACATGATCGCACAAGTAAAGAAATCTGTCAATCATTCGAGAAACGTACCTCTACGGGAGTTTGCTGTGGAATTTTCATCCATGGTGTCCCACAATGACCAAAGTTCAGTTAAACAGCGACCGAATCGTTCCCATAGATGTTTGAACGTGGAATCGCCAAAATATTTCTGAACGAACACAAACGCACGTCATGTCCGCCATCGTCCGCCATGTTTATTTTAAACAAACCAGTACTTAGTCTCGCTCGGCCAAATTTCTTAAATGTGCAGTCATGTATACTAGGTCCCAGGCCTCGCTGCCAATAGGATATTTAGTGGAAAAATTTTCTGGTCTTTCTTAAGAATCTTCGGAAATGTTCGGAAAATGGTCCGAATCGTTCGTATGGACTTAGTTAATAGGAAAATGTTCGGAAAATCGTCAAAAAAACTCAATTTGTCTATTTGTATTGTTTATGAAATAAAATAATAACACAGCTGGGTTCTTGGAGATATGGAACTTCTGAACACTCGAATAAATTAGAAATTTCGTATCTCCGCATGCGTTATATATATTATGGTATTCTTTATGTAGTGGAATATTAAAATATAGAAATTGAAAGAAGTGTCATCAACTTCATCGTCTATCCTATCAGCGCCTAGATGGCACACAGGGCTTCAGCGATTTTTCTCCACTCCACTCGGTTGATAGCGTAGCGTTCGACGCAGAGAAACTAACTGCTCGCAGGGTACTCGGTTGACAGAAGCAGATTATGTGTCACAGAATACCTCAGGCACTTGGTGGGCCTCCTGCCAACTCTTCGACCCCAGCTCCTCCCTCCTTTCCTTCCTGCCATTCTGGGTTGCATCCTCAAAAACATGGCGAATCCAAAAACTTCAGTCATCAACTTTATTGATTCATCACTATTCAGTCTTCGCCCCTAGTAAGGCATAAGGCCACAACTACCCTACGTCATCTATCCCGGTCTTTCGCCACCTTCTCAGCTTCATCCCATGCAAGACCCATCTCTCTCAGCTCAGTTTCCATAGTCCTCCGCCATGTCATCAACTTGTGGAACCCAAATGTTTCTGGCATAGATCTTCGTCAATATGAACCCAGGTGGACCCCTACAACAAGGGTCCAATGGTGTAACCACTGTTAATTAATTCACATTCTTTCGTGCGTGCACACTATCCAATCAGAAACCGAGGATAATGCACGAAATAGTTTCCTTTGCAGGCAACTCAACTCAAAAGAAGCGATGTGCGATCAGCTAAGAAAATAAGAGCGCGGAAAATTAGCCTGTTTGAATTAAGTTAAAGTTGAGTTGTCTGTGGGACCTGTGGAGAAGGCTGGTGGCTTATCAGGTAGGTGCTCCACTCCCATTCTCGTCCCCAGAGGCCACGATCCTTTTGGTCAGCACCAAGAATCGAGACCTCTGGCCGGTGACACAGCGTCAAAATGACTGCGCGTGCGCCAACCTGCTCACTCGAGCGATCGTAAGTGAAACATGAACTCTTTGAGCTATGTTTTCGTGTTTCACTTACGATCGCTCGTATTGTGGAATAATTAGTTTGCTAAAAAAGATATGTGAAAGAAGAGTTTCTCTCGGAATTGTTTTCAAGGTAAAAACCTTATCTGTTCCGTGACGGCCTTATCCACGCGAAATGAAAACAAATACCGGTAATTTTGAATTGCCGCCATTATGTTTGTATGGAAATGAGCGAGCAGGTTGGCGCACGCGCACTCATTTTGCCGCTGTGTCCTGGCCGGTCCCAATTTGTTGAGCATGCTCAGAGTACTCGTTCTGTATTCTCAGCCAATCAGATTTGACGGTTAGTCCGAGATTCGCGGACTTCCGGTTTTGGAAGAGGTCTCGATTCTTGGTGCTGACCAAAAGGATCGTGGCCTCTGGGGATGAGAATGCTCCATAGGCTGAGTGAACCCCATACACTTGAAAAAATTACTGATTGGCTAAGAGCAGTGCAGTTCAAGTGTAACACCAGTGCAAAAAGTGTAACACCAGTGCAAATTACAATTTCCGAAGATTTCCGAAGTTAGTACGAAGACCCCTTTCGGCTCCGACTGTCATACGAGGTATGCCGAAGTTGACCCGAAGCCTTCCGAAAGTTTCCGAAGATCACCCGATGACTTCCGAAGATTGCCCAAAGTCTTCCGAAGATTTCCGAACTTCATCCGAAGACTTCCGAAGTTTACCGAAGATTTCCGAAGATCACCCGGAGACTTCCAAAGTTTACCGAAGATTTACGAAGATCACCCGAAGATTTCCGAAGGTTGCCGAAGATCACCCGAAGACATCCGAAGGATTTTCCAACTTTATCGGAAGGTTTGCGAATACTTCCGGAATTTTACGAAGACCAAGGGCTCCTCAGCCTAAGTAATCGGTAAACAGTATTTTTTCAAGTGTGTTATTAACAAGTAATCACATGATTTTTCTCGTGCAATTTGGAATAAATAAGCACTTGCAAATTTTTCAAAGACTACAAATTGCACTCGCCCTACGGGCTCGTGCAATTTTGTCAGGGGCACCCAACGGATCGTTTCGGTGGAATATCTGTTCGGAAGGCCTATAATCACCTCAGATATTCGGTTAGGGAAATGTCATCTCAAACTTTCGTAATATGGGAAAATTAATGCCTTTTGTTTTCGGAGAGATAAAAATGTCGTTTTGGGTACAAAAAAATGTCAGCTAGGATTTTCGGAAAGGCAAATTCAGCTCGTAAATTCGGGTAATAAGAGTTCAATCCCTAAAATTTTCTGATGTTTGAAAGTTCAGCTAACGTATCCGAAAAGAAACATTTTTCTTAGCGATTAAAAATAAGCCATTAAACTGCACAAAAAAGCATAATTATAACGTAAAAACAACGTTCCGACACCTACAAGAAAATTTTGTCGTTGGGTGCCCCTGTTTTGTTAGTCTTGAACAATTTACTCGTGCTTATTTATTCCAAATTGCACTCGAAATCATGCGATTACCTATACTTATTGGCTTGTGGTGTCTGAGAGAGTTTGTATGAATTTTCATTGAACCATGTAATTTATCAGCCAAGCGTTTGTTTTAACACTCTCAACATTATAGCGATAGCAGGCATTTCCTACCTCGATCCAAGGCTCTCTCTCCTTTTCCTCCCTTGTCTGTTCATTTGAGGAAAAGGAGAGAACGCCTGGGTGAGAACTTACCCCGAAGCTCTTGGTGACGCTGTAAGTTGGTCGTAGTCCTTCGCAATTCGCTGTACATGCATGTCATAATTTGGGTCGTCACGCAACGTTTTCCCCTCCCCACCCTAGCGGGAAGAAGCGAAGGGGTTATGGTACTGGTCATTCTCGTCCCCAGAGGCCACGATCCTGACCAAAAGGATCGTGGCCTCTGGGGACGAGAATGGGTACTGGTACGGTATCCAAACACAATAAACCAGTGTCATGTTCGGGTAAGTTGTATGCCTTACGAAAAATCTTTTTGGACAAAAATATTTTGACATTGGATTCGACAGATGTAAATCCTGCAATTCAAGACAAATACAAGAAGGAGAAAGGATAATAAACAGATAAAATTGGAAGAGCCATTGAAGGCCCACAAAAGAGTCCAGGACCTTCATGATCAGTTGGCATATATAAATTAGGGAATCAACTCTGGAATGTTTTCCTCCATGTCAAAATAGCCTGAGATCAGGCTCCTAAAGAATGATCAGGAGCCTGATCTCAGGCTACGTCAAAATGGCAGGGGCACCCAACGACAACATTTCCTGTAGGTGTCGGAAAGTCGTTTTTACATTATAATTGTGCTTTTTGTGCAGTTTAATGGCTTATTTTTAAATGCTAAGAAAAATGTATCTTTTCGGATACGTTAGCTGAACTTTCAAACTTCAGAAAATTTTTGCGATTAAAATCTTATTACCCGAATTTGTGAGTTGCTTTTTCCTTTCAGAAAATCCTAGCTGACCCGTTTTTGTACCCAAAACGACATTTTTATCTCTCCGAAAACAAAAGGCATTAATTTTCCCATATTTAGAAAGTTTGAGATGACATTTCCCTAACCGAATATCTGAGGTGATTAAAGGCCTCCCGAACAGATATTCTACCGAAACGATCCGTTGGGTGCCCCTAAAATGGCTCCACTGTGTTCCCAGTGTCAAAGAATAGCAATCCCCTGTGAATTGAAAACGAAATCTGGAGACTCGTGATCAAATATCTTTAAATACGTGATCACAGACTTCATTGGAGATGCATTCCTAGAAGTCAAGGCCAGTGTCAATAGAAACTCGTGATATAGTGGTGACTAGGTTTATTTTGGACCGATTCGAATCAATGCATTTTGCGCGCACGTAATGCATCAGATACAATGTACTTGGGGAATCCCCGGCGTTACGTTGAAGAAATAGAAAAAAGGTCACGCAACGACCTGAAAGTCACTGGCTAAAGTTGACGGCAAAAACGTCAAGAAAACGCCAATAAATATTAATCCCCTGACTGTAAATCTCCTTTAAGGGTGATAAAATTGCAACAGTACGTGATTGAAAATTCTGCAGTCCAAAGACTTCGCTTCTGCTTCATGCAGGAACGACTTCCTGTCGTTCCTATTAATACAGGGTTTTCCCCAGAAATCTGTCACGCGGAGTCATATGACCGCTTGGCGCGGCCTTTTACATGAATGAGTGCGTAATTCAATAGTTTAGTTTCCTGCTTTCCATGAATAATACGTGCTGCATAAGTTTCCGTTCCTTCATTTAAGTGCAGCTAGCAAGGAGTATAAACGCATAACGAAGAAGCTTGCTTTACATGCACAGATTCTCAAGGTAAGAATATTTATATTGTACATTCCCGTACATTGCACAACATTTCCGCTTACAGAATCGCTTGGCTTTGTCGAGTTTTATAACCAAATATCGTCTCCCTCCCTCCCATATACGGCCTTAATAATCGAAGGTATAATTCGAGGAATGTGCATTTCGTATCGTTCGAGATCAATAGCTGCCTCTTTCCACAAAATTGCGAATACTTATATAAATTTGCCTTCCTGTTTCGAGCGCACGTTTCTTTCCTTGGAGAAAATAGTTGCTAATAGATTTTCAAAAAATCTAAGTAATAATTTAGGCTTGGGGTGTCTCGAAAACTCAGACCTCGAAAACTCAGACCCCCGAAAAACTCAGACCCCGGGTGTATCGAAAACTCAGACCCTCGAAAAACTCAGACCCGGGTGTATCGAAAACTCAGACCTCCGAAAAACTCAGACCCCCGGGTGTATCGAAAACTCAGACCCCCGAAAACGCACTCGCCAAAATCGTTGAGAGATTAGTCTCCCCGGTTGCGAAATGAAACACTGACCAAATGTAGCACCATCGTAGTTGGAGCTGAGAAGCGGAAGAAATATCTCGTTGCTGCCAAGACATGCAATAAAGGAATGTACGAGTGCATCGTTTATCGGGATCACTCCAGTTGTACTTGTCCCTGTTACAGGTATAACAGCATTTGCAAACACAGTCTGTGTGTTTCTGAAATTGAGGGAATTTTAAAAGAACACTTGGACTATATTGCCAAGTCACCACGGTGCTCGCTTCCATCCAAAAGTGGTCTTGTTGAGCCAGCTAAAGACGCACAAGGTAAAAAGGTGGAGCCCATAAAAATGCATGGAGGCCAAGCCGAAGTATTGCTGTCCAGAAACATCCATTCACGGAGATACACCACAACAACCTACCTTTAGTAGTTGGTTTCCTGGACGACCAACCAAACGCAAAAGATTGCAGGCGTTGCAGAGTGGAATTCCCGCGGAGGCGACAAATCGTTCCTTTCGACATGATTTTGTCTCATCAGGAAAAAATTGATGTACCCTTGTCCTAGTGACCAAGGCGCAAGCTCCCCTCAACACAGCACACTACAAAGTACTACTGTGTCAAGCGAAGTTGCATTAAGTCGCGCTTTCCTTATTTCCATTCATCCTTCATTGAAATTCCTTCAGACGTTCTCGGCCGCTTGCGACCACCCACATCAACATGCTATGCATGATATGTGCCGGGCCAAAGGGTTTGATTTTCAGCCGTTTTTGCCTGAAAACGGGTATAGATTTTGACCATTTGGTCTTCAGTATGGTGTTTTGCCTACTGGTCTGAAATAGGGTATAGATTTTTGCCATTTTTGCTTTAAAAGGGGGATATTTTCCCGGAAATTTTAAGGGTCAGGTCTGAAATAGGGTAGGGAAAATCACATATTTTGATCTGAAATAGGGTATGGTTTCAAGAAACGTGCCGCACAACCCCCCCCCCCCCCCCCCCACCACTCCAGATTTTTGGGGAGTCCTCCCCCCCCCCCGTATAGCATAAAGAAGAAATAAAGCCACAGGGCACCGACGGTCACGCAATACATACAATAAGCTTCCCGAATCGATAGAAATATCTGATTATCGCTAAGTATAAGCACGTCAGTAGACCCTGTCATAATTAATTTGTCATAATTAGTTAATTTTCGAGGGTCTGAGTTTTCGATACACCCGGGGGTCTGAGTTTTTCGGAGGTCTGAGTTTTCGATACACCCGGGGGGTCTGAGTTTTTCGAGGGTCTGAGTTTCGATACACCCAGGGGTCTGAGTTTTTCGGAGGTCTGAGTTTTCGATACACCCGGGGGTCTGAGTTTTTCGGGGGTCTGAGGTCTGAGTTTTCGAGACACCCTTTAGGCTTGTTTGAAATTCGATAATTATGACAGTTTCGAGTGTTCCATTTCAATATAGATTTGACTCGGAGATGCAATACTGACTTTAATAACGTATTCCCCATACTTTGCCGAACTGTTTCAATATCTTTACAAATAGATCACCTTACACACGCGGGGAACAATAAAATATAAATAGTAATCTGGTATACGGTAGACTAGCTTCTTGATTTTCAGACAAAAGTGGGATGTGAAGGAATGTTAAGAATATTATGTTTGGCCGCCTTGCCATGTCACGCAATACTGTATATATAATGTAACGCAATACTGCTATTGATTATATACTTTGGAGGTCTGAACCTTGTACCTCACACTTTTGGACATTTTTTTACAACAACCTGGCTTATTTTTTGGAGTCAGCTTTCATATAAATATTTGAGCTGATTATATATGGTGAGTTTATAATGAAAAGTGTTTATTATTGCCAGGTGGTGAGTTCCAGAAAGAGGCATCACAATGGGAATTTGCTGTACTACACCAGTATACAAACCACCAAGGCATCACAACAAGCCTTTTGTGCGCATGTGTTCATCCGGCAATCACTTTCCTAACTTTGCTGACATTGGGGATACAGTTGTCCTATTTGTTGATTTTGGTAAAAATTGCATGCCATTGGTGCGCAGGAATCAGGATCATTCTTTGGGTGGGGCCACTGCGGGATTGGTGTGGCCTGATCGGCGTAACCGTGATGATGGGGGCGTGCAGTATGAGGTGAATACCAAACGTTGACACATTTTGAAGCAGATAGGGATATTGCATTTACAAAGGAGCTGTCACACTATTTTTCCCTGTATTATTTTTTATGAGTTCTAAACCCAAACATGTGAATGAAAATAATTAATTTAAAGATGTAATCTTACTTACATAACAAACACAGATGATTTCTAAGCATTATTTACCACTTGTTTCATACAAATGGACTTAAACTTTTTCAAGTTAATTCGCAAATCTGTTTCAACCTTGTGCAATTGTGACCATCCGCAGAGCCTATTCATAGGCTACCATCCGCACTTCATCGCGGCTTCCTAGTATTTGTTTCTTGTTTTTCTATGGTTTGAAACCATGATTAAGTGGTTTCAATCTATTTTAACACTAATTTGTGTGCAACAGAAGTGCCGAAAATACCGTGACACAGCCCCTTTAACATGACACCAGAAACCCACAGTCCCGTCTGTGCTTTTAGTAGCCTATGAATAGGCTCCGCGGTGGGGATGGGGTAAAAAGAAAACTGTGAGCGAAGTCTTCGCGCAGCTCGCTTTTGCTCGCACTTTTCCTTTCACTTCATCCCCACCGCGGAGCCTATTCATAGGCTATGCTTTTAGAGACTGAGGGGTGATTGTCAGAAATTTTGGAAAGAGCCCCTAAAAGGTACCAAAATCTTGTTTTGTGGGTGTGGCTTAAATACATTTTCACCCCTTTAAAGAGGTATCAACTCTAGAACAATACTGGATAAACTCTAATGGTAGTCATTTTAGCTTTTTACAGTGAAACACAGCCTACCATTGCCACTGGAGTATTAGTTTTTGATTAATTTTTGACAACTTTTTGACATCTTTTTGACAACTTTATGATGGCTTTCGTTTCAACTGACCAATCAAAATGCAGAACTATGCGAGGTGGAGATGTCAAGCTGCACGTTCGTGTTCTGACAATATTGACATATCCGCCTCTCACAATTCTTGCAATTTGATTTAATTTGCTAGTTTAAATAGAAGTCATCAGAAAGTTGTCAAAAAGTTGTCAAAATTAACCAAAAACTTTGTCGAGTGGCAACGATAGGTACATGCGTTTCACTGTAAATCTAAACAATACTGGATAAACAAAATGGTAGTTTCAGTGTTTGTGTCACCAATTAATATTTAAACTGTAAGTGTTACCAATCCATGAACCTCCATCACTTTTATATATAATTATTATGGGAGTCCCTCCCCAAGAGGAGTTACTTACTAATAATTTGTTTCCTCTGTGCACTGGTAGTCTTATTATTTAAATTTGAGATCACAATCATTTTGTAAATTAATTGACTGATCAGTACTTTGTACATTTTATCAAGATATTTCCCCACAGAGGTTATTGTGCAACGTAACAGTCGATCAACGCACAGTAACAAAGAATATTCACTTTTCAATCCATTATGTACATGTAGGAAACTGACAAGCATATATATGTCTCAATTTGATGGAATTTTGAACTGAGGAACTGTTTCTTATGTAAACAATTTCTTGGTTCACAAGTTAATCTGCATAGGAGGCTTAATTTTAATAAGGCCATCCCCATAAAATGTTTTGTTTCCCATCGCCCCCTCTCTCGTGAAGTGGGTTGGTCCAGTTGGTCGGTAAAAAAAAAAAAGTAGAGAAACAAAATATTGACAAATTATACATAAATAATTCCAAGCGAGTCTTGATTATATCTTCCCCGTGACCACCATTTTGCAACAAGCAGATATCACTCTGAAAAGTGTTTGAAGACGTCATTATACTGGGATGATTTAGATGTCAGAGTGACTTTAAGATGTAAACAAAGCATATAAAACTTGGAAACACCCGAGAAAAGGGCGCAGGCAATGAATCGAAACAAAGCATTTTATGGGGATGGCCTAACAATGTAATTTGTTGCTTAATTCCAGTGGCTAAAATAATTCTGACAATTTTGTTGCAGATAAAGCTAGCAGGACTCCAAGCTTATTTGCAAAAGGTCAAGCCAAAAAATGATGATTGTACAAGTTTTCGATCACAAGCCAAAATTTTAATGACAGATGATGTGTTGAGGGACCCTGGTGGGTTGGTGAAATTTATTGTGCCATACTGCAACAGTGATGGTGAATACCAGGGTGTAGTTACTGAAGAGGATATAGAATATGACCCCAATCACAGAGTTTACAATCGTAAGTATAATTTTATATAATGCCACTAAACTGCATAACTTTAGTCAAAATGTAAAAATACATTGTGACAACACATGGTCTATACCCGGGGGGACTCCCTATAATGGACTATACGGGGAGGCTCCGCCCGAAAGGGGTATGTTTTTCAGACTGGAGGTATATAAAAGGGAGGGATTTCATGAGTTGGAGTAATTAGAAAAGGGTAGGGATTTCACGAGTTAGGTATAGAAAAGGGTAGGAAAACTGTCATTTAGGTCAGGCCATCATAAGACAGCTTCCTTCCACTTCCTTCTATAAGGTGCAGTGTTTCTACTGTAGGTATGTGAAAGGGGTACCATTTTCATAATTTCTATGGAAGGTATATGAAAGGGGTACCATTTTCATGGAAGGTATATGAAAGGGTACCTTTTCTGTCAAAATGGGTAAGGGGTTGAACCTCTGGGCGGAGCCTCCCGTATAAAACTTTTTTGCAAGTCTCGCGCCTGCAGATCGAAAACATCCATCTCGCACTTACAAATCTGGAGATTACCATTTCCTTACCGTATACAAACAACATGTAACTTTGATTCAATTTTAGACCAAAAATTAAGTCCTATAGAGATAAATAACACTACGTCTTGTTTGAATCCTCCAAAATGCATTGTGAGCTTATAATCTTTGAAATTAAAAAAAATTAAATTAAATTTCACAATCTTCGGATCTTTGGCATTGTTCAGAAATCCAGGTACTCTGAAGATGGATTGAGTGGTCCAGGTTTGAGCACTGGTCGGGGTCACTCTCTCAGTACCTCAATCTCTCCACCCAGGAGTATGAATGGGTACCAGCGAATTGTCAGGGAAATCTGACAAAATGCTGGGGGTTACATGCAAAGAATTGGCCACTACTTTGGAATAATTTTTATAGTATTTTGTGATATTCTTAGGTTCTTAGGTGTCCCCGATTAGTGGGCCTTGTTAGGCACGCTAGAAGATTAGGCACATTAATAAAGTTGTAATGTTGTTTGTTGTTGTTGAAAAAAAAAAGCAGCATGTGAAAACAAACTGTTTACCACAAATACAGTTGAACCCCGCTAATTCGAACTCGGTTAATTCGAACCCCGCTAATTCAAACTATTTTCCGTTTCCCTTGAGAGTTCGAATTAGCGGGGTTCAACTGTAATGATGTGATTCTGAAAAAATCAACAAAACAGTCATTATGCCCCTCTTTCCCAAGCCCTAATCATATTGTTATGCGACGACCCAAATAACTCACTGCGAAGGAGACTTAACTTAATATAAGAAGGCACTAACTAGAGGCACTTCTCTATAACCACACATTGATCTACCACTTTAAAAGAAGTTGACCATATCATTTTGGTTTCAAAATTTAACATCAAGCAATTGTTGGAATTTTAAGATCCGCTGTGGGATGAGTTAATAGTACACAACGAGGACATAAGACAAGACATTAAACGTCGCAGTTCGTCAAGACTGATGGAAACCACGTATGGATCTGTGGGGCGACAGCGGCACAGTCTTCGCAGTCAGCGGGAAGCTGCAGAACCAACAGATCAAGTCGATGCAGCTGCAAGTGTGGAGGTTCTAACTGCAACTGATGAACATGATCCACTGCTGAGGGTACGTGTGATAAATTAATATTACAGTTGAAGCTCATTGCGACCACTCTCTTAATTAAGCGACCACGTTTGAATTGTCACTTAAACTCTGTAATAAAAAGCTCTCATAAGCGACCGCAACCACTTTTTAAGCTCTCGTAAGCAACCACTTATTTTGCTATACATTTACAAGACATTGTATTATTTGTAATCATCTGAATAAGAGAAGTTTTCAATCTCCATATAGATGCGTGACCTGTACATTCACTTTCGTACATGTATAAGTGGCCAGCCTCTATTGTTTCAGCGTGTGGTTGCTTACGAGAGCCCATTCTCGTAAGCGACCACTAGTTGCGACCACTTTTTTGAATTCCCGATCCCAAGGTGGTCGCTTACGAGAGCTTCAACTGTTTCTCTGTTGAACTACAGTTATTTCCCAAATTGTGGGAAAGCTAAAGGTTAGTACATTGGATTCTGAATTTGAGCCAGCTGGATACATGGGGCAATAAGACACTTTATTGCTATATGCAATGATAAGAGGAGCCTCGAGTGCCTGGTCATTTGTGGCTTATCTGTAACAGGACATGACTAGGTTCCACCTAGTCGAGCTGGAGATTAAGAATGAACTCCCACTAGTACTCCCCCAACCTTAGTGCCTCTAGGACTAGTACTAAGGCCCAGTTCAGACACCGTACTTCACATGAGCCGAATCAAATTCGAATTTAGGCCGACCCAAATTAATTTAGACCGGCTGAATTGATTCAGACGCCGAGCTTAATTCAGCCGAACTTAAATTAATAGGGGAAAATTGCTGTTATACTGAAAAATACATTATAATAATTCATGCATTTGTTTCGGCTCATGTGAAGTTTGGCATCTGAATTCATTCAGCCGTTCTGAATTGATTCAGACGCCGTACCTCACATGAACTTAATTCATCGAATTCGATTCGGCTCATGTGAAGTACGGCGTCTGAACTGGGCCTAAGATAAAATATTTGACCCTGGCAGTGGAATTTAAAACCCACAGACTCCAGACATCTTAACTTAGTGTTGAAATACCCATTTTCTAACCCTGCTGGCCGGGTTTAAAGAGGCCCCAGATAAGATTAACGTGTCTACCAATGAACACTTCAGAAGGACTGAGTGATCACGTTTAAACTCGACCCTAGAATTAGACTGTTATTATAAATACAGTGGAACGCCGATTTAATGAAGTGCCAGGGGAAATTGGTTCATTAAATCGGGGTTCTTTTCCTGATACATTTTATTGTAATTCTGGCCGGGCTGAATAAATTTGTACTGGACTTCATTAAAATCAAGGTTCGTTATTAAAGTTGGGGTTCCACTGTACTGAAATTAATCATGAATATATTTCCTTTGCCACACAGTCACCACAAGCTAAACGTTACTGGCCAGATTCTTGGGAGATGTCCTGGTGGCGTCGACATTGCTGTGATCCAATGATGCGCTCAAGAAACTGCTTCACAAGATTCTGGGCCGCATTCTTTGTAGCACCATTAACAAATGTGACTGGTTTTAGTCTGTACTATCAGCTGTACCTGGCAGAGATATTCCACCAAAGATTTTTAACTAAGCTTGGACACTACCTATTCATGGTATGTATGCCAGAAATTGTGTCTCTCACAGTGGGTTGAGTAATTAAGGAATACCAGGGGGCTTATTTCATTTCAGACTTCAAGAAGGGGGCTTATTAGAGGGGGGCTTAATAGAGATGGGGGGGGGGGGCTTATTTCAAATCATAAATTTTCAAGAAAATAATGCAATGTCATTTATACCCTTGCTCAGCGATAGTTCTGGAAATTAACAACCACGTTTCAATACAAAGTGACTGAAACACCAGAAAATATTGGGGGTTGGCCTTATAGAGAAATATAAATTGTGACAGTCATAATTTTGCAGCATCCAAAATTATCTATTAACTCAAACTAATGGTTTCAGGAGAATTATAAATAATTTTATAAAATTTTGATCAATGCATATAGCGCACGCTACAATTGGTTATGCAGTTGTTTTACTTGAGACTGTAACACGATTATGACATATTGTTGCATTGGCCTTTATTTTCTTAAATAAATAGAAAACAGCTGCTTCTTGTTTACATAACCAAGAGGATCCAGATTTTTTGAATGGGGGTGGCTGTTTGCAAATATTTTTATTTTATTTTAGCTTAAGACAGCAACAATTTTCACACCTGCCCAGTTTGCTTCAGTCTATTTATTTTCTATATGTAAATGGCTTTTGTTTTGACAGCCTCTGGGAGGGATGGCTAGCCACCCAATCCACCCCCCCCCCCCCCCCCCCCCCTTTAATCTGCCCAGATAACCTGATGCAAACACTCACAAAGTTTGGGAATTAAAAAGAAAGAATAACAAAATTAACGACAATCAAGAAACACCAAGCTTTAGTTTGACTTTGTTTACCTTTGATCTCAGCCCTTAATTGTGATGATGATGATGACGTTCTTTGCACAATGGAGATTTCTCGGCTGTTATACTCTGATCAACACTGAAGTGCTTATTCTAAATGGAACAGCTATTATGGCTTTCATACTGATGATCTGGTACACATTATGGGGACTGATCCAAAAGACACCCTGCATGGGGTAAGTAAACTGCGCAAATGTGCCAATTTATATTTAATATAGCAGACACCCTCAGGACGTAGTTTTGAGTCCATAATAGCGAGAGTCTGCAATAGCAGGGTGTGAGAAAAAAGTGCTGTAAAATATTCAAATTAAAGCAAAAGTCCTGAACAAGAAATCGATGTGAACATAAGCATCCCAGATTTTTTGCAACTTTATACAAGTTGACATGTAATGAACAACAGAAGAAGAAGATAGTTCAAGGTGTCCACTTTTCGAGAGTCAAAAACAATAAAATTGTCAAAACCAATCAGAGCTAGACTGCAAAACAGTCCTCTTTTTCTCGAGATATTGTGCGCGACGCGCGAATTGAGAGGCGCGAAGCGCCGATAATCCACGCGCGAGCCTCGTCATTCTCGTCCCCACAGCCTTTCGCATCTCTTAGCCGGGGCCTAGGCTTCTCGTGCCTAGGCCCCGCCGGCTAAGAGATGCGAAAGGGCTGTGGGGACGAGAATGGAGCCTCGTAAGATTTATAGCGTCTCTCCCAATCCCACTCGTAATTTCATGCTCGTTCCAGATCCTTTGGCCGCGTTCAGCCCGACACTCTCGCGCGAAAATACGGACTGTTTTGCAGTCTAAATCAGAGCATGCATTGCAAGATAAAATTGTTATCAAGAATGTAGCAAATATCTTCACATATTACTTAGAATATAGTTTAACATTCAGTTCTCAGTGAAGTAGTTACTGCGTATTTCAATAACACGCGGACTCTGAAGTTCAAAACCCAACTTACAATTGCGTTTTTCGCTGCCGTCAATCATAAAATTACGACGACAAACAACTCGAACCAATGGACCGTGAAAGGAATCTACCAATCACAATCCACAGACGTGAACTTTTGAATGGATTACTAAATGATTGATGGCAGCGAAAAACGAAACCGTTGATTGAGCAGAGTTCCCGAGAGTTCGCATGTTATTGAAAGGCGCAGTAAAGATTATCTTGCAGACCACATATTGAAACTTTACTATTACGGACACTTTTGAGGTACCAACATGTAGTTGTTTTGCATGAGGCTATGACGGATAAGCACAGTTGTAATGTACCATAAGAGATTGCATTTTGTTGGATTGTTACGACTCAGAATAATTGAATGAAATGTGAGGAATATATCTCTTCCCTTCATACTAAAAATTAATGGTTTTAAATCTGGAAATATTTTTGGAGAATTTCTAAATGTATCAATATGAATTCATTTGTAGAATTTAATTGAAATCTAATAATTTATCATTCTTCCTTTTGCACATTTCGTGCAGCTTTTCATGATGGTACCTATGGTTATCATGTACATCCTTGCCAACATAATATTTCAAATGGCCGTGAAGAATAATTCTCAGAACAACTTTACCTGTAAAGAGTGTTGGACCCACACAAATCAGCTTTCTGATCATGTGAAGTTCTTCAATGCTTTCGATATCATCAAATGGTACTACAATCCAGTCCTGTGGGTGATTGTGTTGTGCTTTGGTCAAGCACTCAGTCACATGTTTGAGCGTAAGTGGATTTACTTCTTCAGACTACTGCATGACCTTGTGGGAGACCCAGTGGCCTAGTGGTTAACGCGTTGGACTCTGGATCGAGCGGTCCAGGTTTGAGCCCTGGCCGGGGTCATTGTGTTGTGTTCTAGGGCAGGACACTTTATAATTACTCTCACAGTGCCTCTCTCCACCCAGGGCCCGGTTGTTCGAAAGCCGATTAACGCTAATCCCGGATTAAAAGTTAATCAAGCTTTTAATTTCTCTTGTATATAAGTGTTTTTCTCTGCTAATATTTTGTAGAGTTTTACATTAGTCAAAGTCAAAACAGAAAGACAAAAAATATAAACAGAAATCCTCACTGAAAAGTTACAAAACTGAAATCAAAATTCGCGCTAATCCTGGATTAGCTTAATCGTTCTTTGAACAACCCGGCCAGGAGTATAAATGGGTTCCAGCAAATTGTCAGGGCAACTTGACAAAAATGCTGGGGGGTTAACTGAGACAGACTGGCATCCCGTCCAGGGAGAGTAGCAATACTCCTGGCCTAGTCGCTTCATGCTACAGAAACCAGAGTTAAGCGGCACTGATCAGCCACTTGGCTCCTCCATTCCATTGGATTGGAACAGACTAACATGACCTTAAGGGGCACTTACTTAAGCTAGGGATTGGTGTTTTAGAGTTCACACTACATGAGATTAAGCTAGATTAAGAGGTAGTTAATAGAGGGAGAGCGCTTAATCAAGGACTGTATAATTTACACACATGTATTCACTCTATTGACTGTCCTTGCAGCCAAGATTCCACCACGCGTCAATCAGACTGACCACTGGATGAGTTGTACTGATATGTTTAAGAAGTATGGATATCCCAAATCTTTTGTGATTTTCATGGCACAAGCAGTATTTGGAACGATTGACGAGGTACTAATAATATTTATTATCTATCATGTAGGAAAATGTAAGTCACTGTCTAGTGTTAAGGTTATTCCATCGAAATAGAAGTTACACTGGGAAGTTTCTGAAACTTTTCCTAGTTGAACATTGTGATGTAATGTTTCAAAATATGGAATAAAAAGAATAGGTCACCAGCCCGCGAAAGAGATATAATCGACTAAAACTACCTCATAATTCCTTACAAAATCAACCAAAAAGACGTATTTTTTCACGTTTTCAGTGATTATTAATTTCTCTGCACTGAGAATTGGTCTATACTCCTTGTATAGAAAGAAGATGATTACTAGACTTAAATATGCGGGGAAAAATGATAGGACACCACGCTCGTTTACGAGAAAACGATCATTTACTTCTCTGGCGAGCATAGCCATAATGAAAAAGCCGCCATGTTTTTAATGTGCGTGCGCTAATTACGCGCGAAATTATGCGCAGTGCAATACTAAGGAATGACCTTAAATGGAACTATCAATTCTATCATAATTGAAGAATAAGTCATTCCGAAGAGTTTTTACTTGATTGGAGCAATTTATTTTGCTGTGATGTACTGTGATTGAGTCAATCTTTTATATTTTGTGATTCTTTATTTTAGTGCACATGTGAACACAATTTTTGACTTACATGTGACCCGTGAACCAAGCACTGAATTAAACATGATTTGCATATAATTTGTTAAATGCATTGAATTAATTTCTGATGATTTGAATGAGTGGGTTTGAAATTAGTGCATTTATTTGTCCACCATAATTTATGCAAGATCAGACATTACCCCACAGTATGGATAATCAAATGTCCACGGGTTTATTGTGCCATGTCTATGGTCTATGGCCTGCTCCAAGACTGACATACAAAACTGAAGAACTTTGATTTGTGCATGAAATGAAAGATGTCTTATTATGCTCTGTGATGCAGGAAAACTGAAAAGGCCCAACACCCACGATTCTATTATCGTGCAATAGCAGTTATTACAGATGTCAGCGGTTTGACAGGCAAACGAGGCGAAAGGGTCAATCTGGTATTGTCAGCCGTTTGACATGCAAACGAGGCAAAAGGGTCAATCTGGCATTGTATTGGCCCATTAGCCTCATTTGTAGGCTCGATTACCAGCCGCTGTTCGGGAAAATGAGCCAGAACGAAGACCGGACTAGAGAGAGAAGCGGAAATCGAGCCTAACTCGTTTGCATACTTTTTAAAAACAAAATAATATTTGACTGCGGGCTCAACTGTAATAACAGCTATTAGGGATAGGCCAAGGATGCAATCTCTATTTGGGTCAGTTTAGTTACTAATAAAAATAATTATTATTCTGACTGAGTTACCAATTTTTCATCAGCTTGTAGCGTCACCGAGGCTTCTTCCCTTATTGTTTTTGCGAGTATGTTTCACTCTTGGTTACTGCCAAAAGGAATGGAAAGTACTCTGCATATTGGTTAAAAAGTCGTTACAATATGGTAAGAGTTTTTCACACTTGTCCAACACCAATAGAACAATACATGTATGGTAATACAGTCAAACCTTTAAGCAGTCACCCTCAGGGAATGGCATACTGACCGCTTAATACAGGTTTGACGAAAAATGTTAACAATACAAACAATATAAACTACAGTTAGAACCCGCTAACTCGAACTTGGTTAACTCGAACTCCCCGCTATCTTGAACTCAAACCCAGTCCCTTGCCCTTGTTTTCAGTCATTTACTATCGGCTAACTCGAACCCCCGCTATCTCGAACTATTTTTTGTTTGTCATGTTTTAAATTTTCATACGTGATAATAATTTACAAGTGATATCTAAAGAGTTTTGAAGTGAAAGCTAATGATATTGATGGTAGAATTTACTTTACTTCTTGTACAATTTTATGGCTGCCATATTGGTGTCCCAAAGAAGGGCACCAACATGGCTGCTGCATAGTAAATGGCTGTAATGTTCTGAAAATTATTTTCGTAACTACTCGGTTATGAAAAACGCTACAAAGCTATAATTATTTGGAACAACAGTTTCTTTCTGCCTGCTCTGTAAGCTCTGTCTCGTCCCCAGTTGCTCGCAAGTACGCACAGAGTGGCGGGGATAATTTAGAACGGGGGACGTGGCTTCTCGCTCGTTCCAAGGCTCCCTCGCACTTCGCTCTCACAAAGCTTCCTCGCGCTTCGTGCTCTCGCGAAAAGCCTGTGGAGAAGGCAGTTATAAGCTGTTAATTTTATGATGTTGTTGATGCAAGCAAACAGTTTTTGTAACATTGATGCAAACCACCAATGAGGGAGTGCCTCTCACCACCACCGGGCCATTGGGCCACTATTCCTCCCACATGGCAAGCAATCAGTAAGACAGGGTAATGCAATTAATTTTGTGTAATAATCTTTCAACAGGGGACCCAGCATTAGATTACATTGGCACAGGTGGGGCAGAGTATCTTCCTGAAGATGCAGTGATACCTGGTAGGTATTGGCAATGTATGTTCAGGGTCTTTGTGTTGTGTTCGCTTACACTTACAGTGCGACTACTTGAGACGGCAGGGGTTTCATTAAGGGCAGGCAACCGGGAAAATTGACTGGCTGTCAATTTGATTCTTCCTGGCTGCTTTTACTTCTAAACCAAGTTTTTTCTTACAAAGAAGTTGAAATATCAATAATTTTTGTCCACCGGTGAAGACCAATTTCCCTCCTGCTCAAAATCTTAATGAAACCCCTGTGAGTGAGTGCAACTTTAAATGTCTTTTACCTGGTGCTTTTTAAATCACTAAATATTTTGTACATCTTTCAGATGTTTCAATTTCCAATAGTGGTACCACTGGAGAATCATTGGACAATTCATCTAACATTGGCTACAACATTGGTAAGACAGTGTTTTCGGAAAACAAATTTCAATTAACCAACAGTTTTCCTCTCAAAATGTGCAAAGTACAGCCCTGAAATCTGGCTGTTTTACTCAGACTTGCTAAATCTTTACAAAAATCACCAAGTTGCTATTTAACTACTGTCAACATTTCTGTGTTTTATTTACCAAAAAAAGATGATTTTTTAACCAATCAGAGTGTGCGCAGCTTTCAGTCTATATTTTAAAAGACAATAATAATAATAAATATTATTATGTGATACGTAACCATTTTGTTGTTTTTTGCTCATTTTAACAGGGAAGCTAAAAAGACACTTAAAAGAGATGGAGTCCACACTAACTGATGACCACCGCAAAATATTAAGTGATCCGCGTACACTGAAATACAGTGCTGACGACTGGCTGGAACACTACATTGTTGTGCGGCACTATGTTGCAAAATACGAGCTACAGGTTCATGCATATGGCCCATTCCGAATAGAGAAACAAGACTCTAAACATCATACTGATCATATTGTTCAACGTGATGATGAACGTATGGAGAGAGACTTTCCGATGAAACGACACAAAAGCTTTCGTAATTTCTTGAGTCAGATCCGTTTTCACTTGTGGATGATGGAGGATGAAATGATTACAAAAAGAGCGTTGTCTGCTTGTTGTGAAAATGAATTGTAGATCTATGGAAACTATAAACTAAGGTCGTGTTCTATTGGGATCAACCGTTTCAACCGCAACCGGTTAGGTTGAAACGGTTGAGGTTTCCAATAGAACACTTTTCCAACCGCTTTCGGTTGAAACGGTTGCAACCGTTTCAACCTAGTTTGATGCCGTTGAAAAAGTCGATCACCAAATCAACCGAAAACGTTTTTTCCCAATAGAACACGAAAAAACTCACCAACCCAACCAACTAAAACGGTTGATCCCAATAGAACACGACCTAAGTGTGTGTTTCATCTAGCAACTTTTCAATCAGCATACAATTCAATTATTGGAACAGCCCATTGGTTGAAGTGTTCCAATATACTTGGTACGATAAGGAGTATGTCACGGTTAGCACATCTTGAAAAATTGCCTTCAAGTTCGCCATTCGTAATCCATCTTAATCTTCTCCATCCTCAACCATCCTTGTTCCTGTTTGGTTTATTATTACCTCCTTGGTGCTTTTCTACCTTAGTAAACTATTATTTTGAGGCTTTCTTCAGTTTGAGGGTGATTTTGCACTTTGCAAAAATCACCGTGACATAGCTCCTTTAAACGAGATATGCTCTCCTTCCTTTCTTGTGTGCTCAATTTGGTGAAGAGACCATCAAATGTTATTGGCTTTGAATTGTTTTGAGGACAATAGGTTGAAACAACCCCAACTGTAAGATGTGACGCATGTTTATACAGTATAATTTGCAGAAGCCACATGTTGGTGCAAAATTTTACCTACTCTTTCTTTTGTAAACATCACACAAAATTAATAATACTAGATCTTCAACATGTTTCTCAAGTTTAGCTGTAATTTTGCAAGTTACATTTTGTTTGGAGAAATCCAACAATGTGCAGAGGGTTTTTTTCCAAACTGTCCGTGACATTATAGGATATTAGATCAGTGATTTGATATTGTTTTATTCTTATAAATTCTTTCAACCAAATCAACTCAACTAAATCAAAACAGAAAACAAAGAAACAAAATCAATTATTGTATTTTACTGGCTGTTGTAAGGATCTAGGGATCTAGACCAATGACATTTCTTCCAGATAAAAAGAAGAGCAATATTTTTATTTTTCATGCCAAGTCTAAAAAGAATTGAAGACTGTAAGTATTGAGTACCGGTAATACTGTAATTTCGATTTACCTTATGGCGACACGTTAATTTAGCGATTTTGAAAAATCCATATTTAGCGGCACTTTAATTTAGCGATTTTGCGTAAATTTTGGAACATAAGTCACTTAATTTTCACGATTTCACGAACTGTCTCTTTGGCAAATTTATTCAAAACTTTTACGCATTTACTTTTACGACGATAACAGAGCTTTTGTGTGATAAGATCATAAACGTCAACCAGCTCCATTTAATAACTTTAACTGTAATACGATAAAAACAAAATCATACAACGTTCTAGAACTTAATTTTGAACGAAACAAACGAAACTGCAATGCCATATCTTAATGCTGTCCTCCTGTGGAGTTACGTTAATTTCGCAAGGATTAAATTTAGCGACACTTAATTTTGGTGCATTTTAATTTAGCGATTTTTTGAAAAATCGCTAAATTCGCTAAATTAAAGTGTCGCCAAAATTTCATGTAATAAGGTACATTTTTTTTTACTTTTGAGCCATAATTCATTTTGAGGATGTTCTAGGATAATAATTTGTTATACAAAAGAAATGTTATTTTCTGCAAGCAAAATAATAATATTCCAAATGAGTCAAATACAATGTAGGCTGTCTTCATAAGACAAGTACTTAAGAGAGATGTTTTTGTAAGAGAGTCACAGAGTTGCTGTGACCAAATTAATATCACATAATTTTGTATTAAATGTAATTACATCTTTAGAATTTTATAAAAAGAGTGACAAATAAATATTTTTATAAAGTTATAATGGTTATATTGTGTGCTCGGACAGATGGACGGACCCGTGGGGTACTCCCTATAATGGACTATACAAAAGGGGTACCTTTTCATGCTGGAGGTATATAAAAGGGTAGGGATTTCACGAGTTGAAGTATAGAAAAAAGTAGGGAAAACTGTCATTTAGGTATTTAAAAGGGCCTTTCAAAATGTCTTGAATAGATGCACCCAACGGCTGATTCCAACATCTCTACTGGTAATTAATGCTTGATGTTTTCCAGAGATATCATTCATTAAGTTCATTCCAAGGTGTTTCTGATCAAGAAGGGGATCATTTAATGATGATTTAATGATCATTTAAGGACGTTCGCGCTATTATTGTTTGTGCACATCCTTACTGCACATGTTATTCATGTCGCACGTGCACGCCAGGTCATGCATCGAGCGAGCACGCTGAGGAAGAAAATGGGCAAATATAGTGCTTGATGGCTGCTGCGGTAACTTTGCATGGATATAACTCTCTTAAATGGTGACCCATACATTTTTTTCGGTAGATCACTTTCTTTGCCTATCTTCTGCCGATTTTGAAAAAACGAGAAAAAAATCAATGTTGGAAGTTTAAATTTTTTCGATTTTTCTACCCTTGCGCCGTCGAATCCTGCCAAAAATTGCGGGTGTCGGGCTTCGCGAATGCCGTCCTTAAAGATTAGGTTTTCTTTAACACATTGACGCCCATACCGGCCATAACCGGCCAAGAGGAGACCACGAACTTGTACCACTTGTGACGTCATCACTTTTAATGCCAGAGGATGTCTGTGATAATCAACGGATAGAGTTGGAAAATGTCTAACAAAACCATGCCTAAACGAGCACGAAACGTTAAATTGGACCAGAGATACACACAAAACAACTTGGATTTTTTCCTCCAAAATCACCAAAAAACGCGACCTTCACTACCATTGACACTCTTTGTCAAAAAAATTCCTTTTCCCAACGTTTAAGTTAAAACTTTTTCAACGTGAACAAAGGCGACTGAAAGGCCAACAAAACCACAAAATAAAATGAGAAAAGGAGAGCAAGAACGGCAAAAAAAAATAAAAGGAAAAGAAAAGCTAAAGTCAGGTGAGTTTTTTCAAACCCAAATGTCCAAATTTTGATTTCTGCGCATGCCCGAGGAAAATATTGAATTTGTTGCTTTTACGTAGAAGGGGATGTTAGTTGCCGTGTTTTAAACTAAGTTTTAGACAGTTTGACATTAAACTGTCGAGATAATGGCCAGAAATAGGCATCTGGGATGTTTAGATTGCCGCTTTTGGGAAAAGCCTGGGTGTCAATGGGTTAAGGAACGTCGCCAACTGAACATATCTGTTCAATAGACACAGTTCATCTGTAAAATGTGGCAAAAAAAGAAGTTTAATTCTGATTGTAGGAGTAAGAGATAAATGCAAGCAGGAATACATGCAGCTCCAGAACAAAAGTACAGTCAAATTCTCAAGTTCCCAAACATTTTACTCCAATAAAACATAAAAAGCTACAATCAAGTAGTTACATTCAAGTCAATACATCACCAGAAGATTGCTGCTGTTGATTCGTTAATCAAAACACTGGCACTTTTATTGTACAACTCAGACAAGCTTTGCACTCAAGTCCACGGTTCTTACACGCTTTCACGTAGAACATTCGTAATATTTTTTATCTTTGTGGCCATAGACATGTCAATGCGCTTGTCGCCAATTTCAATGACCATACCTCCAATCAGTACAGGGTCAACCTAAAAAGCGGTGGCATTAAAATATTAGACAAGTACACATGGCTGAAATAGTAACAGATTGGGAAAAAATGTAATTTCTGATGATTGAGTGACGTAGGAACGATTTATAAGTCTGATGGCACGATAGAGGTTTTGGTATTGTCATGCTGTGACCTTTCGGGGTATTTACGAGTTTTAGCAGGAAATATTTTATTATTCTATGTCGGTCAGTTTTCTGTGCCTTCATTGTAAATTTAGTTTTCTTTTCTTTTAGAAGTTGTGTTGGGATTCATCGTAATTTGATGACTAACTGGCTCATCCTAAATAAACTATATTATTTCATTTAATTGCTCGTGCTAGTGTAGTCAGAATGGAGAAAGATTCATATAGCCCAACATATACTTTACATGTACCGTAAGTTTAAAATTACCGTGTGGCACTAAATTTTGTGGGTTCTATTTTTTGCAATTTTTGCACGTTTCTTCAGGATCCACAAGCTTTACTGCGCCTTTCATTAACATGCAAACTCTCACAAACTCAATGGTTTTGTTGCTGCCGTCAATCACTTTAGCGGACCTCTCGGTAAACAGAAGTTCACTTCAATGGGTTCAAAAGGTCACGTCCATGGGTTGTGATTGGTAGATTTCGATCCATTTTGTTTGTTTCTTTTTTCACGGTCGGTTGGTTGTCATGAAATTATGGTTGAAGGTAGCGAAAAACGCAATTGAAAGTTGGGTTTTAAACTTTAGAGTTCGCATGTTATTGAAAGGCGCAGTAAAATTTACCAACGTTCTTTCTTTATCAGGCACATGACTTGTTACGCAAAGGCAGAAAAGTCTCTCTAAAGAGTGTACAGTGTCAAAGTTCCACAATACTGACCTTGGTTTCAATCTTGAGTGTTTCAGTCGGTTTCACAAAACCTTTCATTGCTGTCTGCAACTCTTTCAGTTGAGAGGCATCCAGTTCCTAATGAACAACATAATGCAAACATGTAAAGGAAGACCACTGTACTCACTGGTTCATCATAAAAAAGGTACAAAAATATATGGAATGGTTAAAGCAGAAACAACAAAGCAATCGTGTTACTTTACTTTAAATCACACTATTCCATAATAATAAATTTTATGAAATAAACAAGATACACTACGCGTGCTCTGATTGGCTCAAAATCATTTACATGAATCATAACTCTATGGAAACATAGAAAATTGCTTTATGCTTTTCATTCCATAAAACAATAGAAAATGTTTCCGCATTTCCACAGAGTTATGGTAACACTGGTGAAAGTTTGGGAGAACTCGAAATTGCTGTGGAAAACACTCGCCTATGCCTCACGTTTCCACAGCATTTCTCATTCTCCCAAACTTTACTTGTGTTACCATAACTCTATGGAAACACGGAAAATGTTTTCTATTTCATTACATTATATAGTAAATGGACATGATGCAAGCCCTACTAATGGATTTAAAACGAATTTACTACCTATTGACCTGTATCATGTTCATATGAGATTTATGACGATGAGATGTTACAAAATGTCGTAAGAAAACCCTTATACTACCAGCCAAAATGGCACTTTAATTTGTAGTGATATTGAAACAAGAGTAACAGACAGACAGAGCAGTCACTCCATTGGTATTTAATATCACATTTATGTTCCTTCAACCCTGCGCACCATGTCAATCAAACAATGACATCATGTAATAGTTGAAGGCTGCACCAGTGACTCCACTTTGTGTGGATTAGTGATAAATCTAAGCTGGACAGGACATTAGGGCCCATCAGATCAAAGTACCAAAACAAGCACATTGTTTGTAAAGAAATACATTGAATTTTATGCTTGGTAGAAATATGAGAAAGATATTAATCAGTCAGTGACACAAGCTAGTCGGAAAAAAATTCTGAGTTCTTCCAACAGACGTCCAAGCTATGATCTTCCACACAGTTGTCACACTGGTCAGATGCTCTACCACTGAGCTACAGGAGACTCACAGGAGCTGTAACTCAGTGGTAGGGTGTCCTACGGCCTAATGTATGTGTCCTAATGTACGTGGAAGGTCATAGGTTGACTCCTGATGAGACAACTTGAAAAAAATTTCTGTGATTTTATGCAACTTTCTTCTTTCAAATCAATCTTGTTACAGAGCCCTTGAGCACTCCTCCCTGTCACTGACTTGGAGAAGCGGGAGTTGGTGCAGGCAATGAGATTGGCGCAATATACGATGATCTTGAGTATACACATTTGGTTTGAAAAGCCATTCTCACACTTGCACTCATACTTAAAATCTGAAAGTCCCTTGAGTCTTGCACTAGTGTAGGTTTGCTACTGTGTACTACATGCATGTACTCTCACAACAACAACAACAACCATGATGGGGTACATGTATTCATTACAGTCGAACCTCGCTATTTCGAACTTGGTTATTTCTAACTGCCCGCTATTTCGAACTCATACATGTACTCATTTCCCTTGGATTTGCCCTTGTTTTTCACCCCAATTTACTACGTTTATTTCGAACTTGCTTATTTCGAACTCCCCACTATTTCGAACTAATTTTTGTTTCCCTTGACCTAAAATCAATCCATTTATTTCAAACTCTAATTACAAAGTTGATGGACAAACATCAGATGGCATCAGAACACACCTGGAAGCACACAGAACTTATTTATAACCTTTTTATTACACTTATTTTGTAATGTATCTGTCTTGTTCCATTGCACACAGTTTCAGTTGTCAATAATAGTATAGAAATTTGCTATTCCATAAACAATGTACCATATATTGCCAATTCTTGAAATAAAAATTGAAAAAGGTATAAGTCATTCCATCACGTCAAAATGATTATTTTGATATTTAACACTCATCTCATTATTTCGAACCCCTGCTATTTTCAAACTATTTTTTTCGTTTCCCCTGAGAGTTTGAAATAATGAGGTTCGACTGTATTATTAAACCCCAGTTGAATTGTACAGTATAATTTATTATATGACAAACTGTAGCTTTTTAGAGTGCGAATACGCACCAAAACGAGTGCAAATATGAGAGAGCGTATTACACAGGTCTTAGTCCCCCTGACCGCTCGCTACGGAAAATACTGTTGAAAGCCTATATTTTAGGAAAGATATTATGTCGTATAATAAACAATCTATTCAGCGGAAAGTTGTGTAATACGGCTGGGTATTTTTACGAGTCAGTGTTTATTTTTTCTCAACTAAAGGCTCGAAAAAATAAAAACTAACTCGTAAAAATACCCAGCCGCATTACACAACTTTCCACTGAATAACCTCTTTATCATCGTAAGTTACAAAATGTCGTGATTATTACAAACCTTAGCACTTGTTATTGAACACAACACTTCACCTCTGGCTGCACTCATAAGTTTGCCAAATGCAGCCACCACATTGTGTACTAAACGAAGGCGGTTGTTTTCTGCCATCGTCCCTGAAAAATCACAGAATATGATTGAATTTTAATGTTGTGTGGTCTCCAAATTTTCAAGGTGGTTTTACTATTAGCATACATTACATGTACATTTTTTATAATTTCATAATCATGTATTTCATTTTAGCTGACAAAGGCCAGAACATCTTCATGAGCCTGGTAACCCACAACTGCCAGAACTTATTTCCATAGCATGAAGTGACTAGGAGTACCGTAAAACCTCTATTAAGCCCCGGGGGCTTATTTAATTTTAGGCCTCAAGAAGGGGGCTTATTAGAGCTGAAATGGAGCTTAATAGAGAGGGGGGACTTATTTCAAATCATAAAGGGAAAATTCACATTAATTTTTCAAACTTTACTACATTAATTTTGTATTACACCACTAACTAAAACAGAACAAGAAATGGGTTCTGTATGACCATCTTACAAATGCAATGTCATTTATACCCTAACTCAATGATAGTTCTGAAAATTAAATACCAAATTTCAATACAAATTGACTGAAATGCCAGGTTTCCCTAACAGTCCACCGGTACCCATTTATACTCCTTGGTGGAAAGGGGCACTGTGAGAGACTAAAGTGTCTCGGCCGATACTCGAACCCAGACCACTCGATCCAGACTAGAGTCCAACGTGCTAACCATTGGGCCACTGTGACTCGCACTATCCCTCAGGTTAACCCTAACTCTTGCAAATGTAGATTAGACTTGCTTGACGATCATTACAATAACATCAGTAGCATAATCTGAGATATTTCCCTATTGCATGTGGTTCCCCTTATAAACAAGTAACATGCCTTATGCAAGTTACAAAAAAAATGCAAGCTGATTTTACACACAACACCAATGAGTATGACAGCTCCAAAATGAGTACAGTTGAACCTCTCCACAATGGCCACCCTGATGCAGAGTTATCTGGCAGTTGTAGGGAAGTTTCAATAAGAGTAAAGTGTATGGATCGGCGCACGGTCGGGACAAAAAATCCTGGCTGTTGTAGAGAGGTAGCCGTTAGAGAGGTGGCCATTAGTGGAGGTTCAACTATAGCTTCAAGCTACATGTAACTTCACAAACATTGGAAAACCACATTTAAGAAAATATGGCGGCAAATAACGGTAACTCACCGAAGAGATTGACTGTAAGATCAGAGTAATTAAGTGATTTCAAGACATCAGTTAGAAGTGCTAAAGAAAGAAAATCAACACCAAAAATAAGTATAGACTTCCAACTGAGCCATATCAAAGAAATTATGGTTAACCCTTTCACTCCCAAGGGTTACGAAAAAATACCCCAAATTTCATTTTGTAAATTATCCAGAAACAAACAGCACCACAGGAACATGCTGCTCAGTAACTTTCATTAGATTAGTGACATGCTTGAGTTTCATCCACAGACTTAAAGTCAGATGGCATATTTATTTCTCAAACCATTAATAATTCATCAAGTTAAAACAAAGGTAATCCTCAACGTGACGGCATTTTGATATCTGATCAAACCTCCATCGATTTTTCCAATTTTTTTCAATTGAGAAGATACAGTGTACATCAAACCCTCAAGACATTTCCAAACCCCTCAAACTTTGTTAAAAATACTCCACTGCATATCATATTTTCAAATCTCTTCTTGGGGTTTGGAAATGTGATCAAACCCTGTTTCTCTGGTTTGATATATTACTTGAAACACTCACATTGTTTTGTGAACTTGTTCAGAGTAGGGTTTACCAAATACTCTGAAAGCTTTTCATTTGTTCTTATAAGATCATCAACTTTGCTTAATTCACTCTCGACCTTCTCCAAACTCTTCTGTTTGGCTGCTGCAGAGTACATTGCATGAGCATAGCGACCTTCGATGCCAAACACTTGAATAGGAGGCTGCAATAGAAGCAACATATATTTTCAGGGTTTTAGCCAGAATTTTGATAAGTGGGCGTCTTGGAGGCATGCCCTCCACCCCCCCCCCCCCCCCCCCCATAAATTTGTTTTGGTGCAGTTTTCATCATTTTCTCCCAGGAATGAGCAACCACAGTACACCTGGATGCCCTTCTGGCTAAAAGCTTGGATATTTTTTTATCACAATTAAGGATTCCTTACAAGTACAACTGTAGCTCAGAAATGATAAAATACAAAACTTTTAAAAATCCCCACAGTATAATTATTTTTGAAGAACAATACATGTATATTCTAAGGATCTCAAAATGCTTTCAAGTTCAGGTTTTTAAGATTTACAAGCAAAAAAGAAATGATCAACACTTTTGAAGGTTTCACAGAATTTCGTCGTGAAATTTCAAGTCACATCTTGGAAAGAATGTAAACCGCTCATTATGAGCAGTTTAAATTTCAAATTAAGCTTAAAATAAGATCATAAGATTAAGCTTATATGTCTTAAGCTTATATTGATTCTCCGCCAAGTGCATGTAAGCTTACATCATAATTGTACATGTACATGTAGGTGCATAATTGTGAACTTTCACTGCGTGTAGCCTCAAACGGCCACTTATAAATAGCTTCTTTCAGGTATCTGCAGTTTAGACGTGACCTAGTCTGACAACTGTGAAACAACTGTAAAAACAGCACCATATAAACAGTACGGTACCTTACCTTGGCGGCGAGTTCAGCGTGGCGAGCCGACGAAACGCTCAGGTTTCGAGCCTGTCATTGGCGGAAGAAAAATTGAATTAAGGTTAATTTTGTGGAAAAGTAATAGTGCAACACATATTGTCAATAATCATTTACTTTATTATGTCATTTTCAAAAGAACTCACCAAAAATGGCACTCTTTCTAGCACGCGACATCCCTTCACCATAGCCGCCATCTTGGTTGGTGTAAGTAAAATTCCCGGATGTACTACTAGTACCAGACCTCTTCATGCTCGGTCTTTTAAACAAGGGAAGGAACGGGAGTAAAGGGGTGGGAAGTAGGAATAGGAATAGGAAAGATTACGCAGCATTGCATAATATTTTTACTATTAGAAAAAGAACCACTAAGGAAGGAGCAGGAACCTGGAGTAAAATTTACGGGAATTGGATCGGAAAGTTCAGACCGCCCTGTCCCCGCCCCCCATCTCTCCCCTCCCAAAAAAGAAAGACAAGGTGATGAGAAATCACGCATCATATTCGTAAAAAGTTCTAAGAACTACCCCAAAGAACTCCTGTTATTTCCTTTGCAAACATATTTTTAAACGTTTTAAAACAGGGGCCTTTAAAATTAATTTCCAAAACATGGCGGGGCCAAACACTTTTTCCCAAACATTATCTCCTCTAACCACCCCCTCTCTGTAATTAATGGCCAGTCCCTATGATTGAGACTCACGCGAGAGTACGAGTGCTAATATCCCTGTACATAAAACAGCTTTCTAATCATCCAACATAAAAATCCTTTTCAATATTTCTTTCATGAATTTATTCAAAGAACTTGGGAGTAAATACCAAAATGTGAAATACATCAATCAATATTTATTGTCATTATTGACTTAACTTTATAATGAATCCCACCATTCCCCATCTAAGTCATCATCCACTTTGAATAAATCGTGACCTAGCCTAGATTTAGTCTGAATATCATCTATGGTTGTATAACTGGTAGGTACAGTTTTTAATGAATTATGGCTGTACTGGCTGTCGTGGCTTCCACTACCATGTTGAGAAGACAATATTGTTTTGGTTACATCTGCTGTTGTCGTGATGCATATCTGGTGTGACAAAATATGGTGGAGAGTTATTCTCTGTCATGGTTTTGTGTAATTCATCTTGCGATGATGAGGAGCTAGACATAAACTTTGCCCATTTTGATGAACTGGAGGATGCCTGTTCACCTGGCGAGGGCATATTTTTATTCACTGGGGTGCATCTCTGGTGGCTTTAGCAAAATAAATATTGCATTCATTATGGCTAGTTTGGGGATTTGATCGCAAGTTCCCATGAGGAGGTACTCTGTTACTGGGGATTGATATTTATTCCAATGTTCCTGATCTGACGTTGAGTCAAATTTATGAGACTATGGGCTGAGGGGTTTGTGCAATCTTGGGCCTCTCTTTTGATGAGAATGCTTCACATCACTAAACATATTTCCAGTGGCGTTATCACTGTCTATCCAGTGCATATCACTAGCATTGATTTGGTCCTCATTTGTACTCTTTTTCGATCTTTTCCCCGATGGTTGGTACTCGATTTGCCATGTTGCCATACTAATTTTCTCTTTCCTCTTGATGAAGCTTTATCAAATACATCCCTTTCTGTCGTCACATTAAAACCAACAAAATCCTCTGAACCTGTAGAAACAGCGCAAAATAAATAAGTATCCTATATGTAAACCTTTTACCTTTACAAAAAATTATGATCATTATAGTGTTATTAATAACTTTTTTTCTGTTAATATTATAACTCCAGGGGTTTCATTAGAAGCCAGCTACCGGCAGTCTACCGCCGTCTACGTTGCCTCTTGCCGCCGCTTACTATAAATCAAGCCTTCTGGCCTTCTGAGACTTTACTTATAAGATTTATGAAAGAAAAAACAACGATTGTAACAGTGAAAGTCTTTAAACTCCAAACTTCATATAGAACAATCGCAAGATTGTTTAACATATACCTGAGATCTACTGTGATCGATAAAAATTGTCATATAGAGCACTAGATTTGACTCCCAGAATGCTGGGAATTGCATTTCCGGGCTTCTATATTTCCAAAATTTTCTGGGGGACATGCCCCCATACCCCCCTAGCGTAAATCACAGCCGCCTATTACACCACGGTAAGCCGCTTACTTCCAAAATTAATGAAACCCCTGTAACTCTCTCCCACCCCCTCCTCTGAACCCTGGGGGTACTCCAGATTTAAAGTGACGGGAAGTGCGAATGGGGAGATGTATAAATTAAAACCCAAAAAATCCCTAGGGCTTGAATCGAAACCCAAAAAAATCCCCTGAACCAAAACTAAACCCCAAAAAATCCCATGCTGATTTTTTAACCACTTTAACAACATGGTATGAGTGTCATGAGTGGCCACATATCTGTAGCCACGGTCACAATGCTTTTACTGTGAATCTTGGTACCCCAAAAATCCCTTCTAAAAGTCAAACTAGCCAGAAAAATATTTGCAAAAAATTTTCATACCCCAAAAAACCCGAAATCGTGAATTTCAAACCCCAAAAAATCCTTTGCACCTCCCCGTCACTTTAAATCCAGAGTACCCCCCCTGGGCCTCTGAACTCCATGTCAGCAAGGGCACTGACAAAATGCTGAATTTTCCATCTAGTAATCTGAACTGACTTGCAGGGCATTTTTAAGAATTTGCAATACTTGCAAGACCTCAAAAATCTAGGGGCAGGGAGGGAAGGAGCTGGAGGGTGGTCGGAAGCTGAAAAAATATTCAAGCATGCTTTGCATTAAATTTAGTATTTACTCATTAATTTAGGCATTGATGTTAGAATCTTAAATTACCATTGTCGTCACTGGCATTGACCTCTAAGAATTTCTCCCATTTGCTATCTCCCTTGGTAAGCCCTGTATGGTCGACCTCATGATTTGTATTTTTGCTATTCTCGTCGTTGACTGCAATAATATGGGTATTTTCGGAAAAGTCACAATAATCATTATGACTTTAATTCCTCACTGTCAGATGCCAAGTCTTTTGCTTTCTGTGCTTCTCCACATTTCATATTTAGTTTCTGTACATGTTTACGGCAGTCCTGACCACTGCCTTGAGCATAAACCTTTTTAACTGACTGCTTTTCTCCACAAACTTTGCAAACCCACTTCTTACTCTTCTTTACCTGTGAAGAAGAGTTTCAAAAAAATAACAGAAGCAAATTAGCCAGTAAGTAAAATCTGAATTATCCTTAGGGATTTTGACACCAAACAATATACAATCTATCACATATTAAGTAAAGCCTTTTAGGAGCCTATGGCTCAAACAGGCCAGCATGTAGTTTCAGTTTCCATAGCATGAAGTGGCTAGGAATTTGTATTTCTACCCCCCCCCCCCCCACCCTGGATGGATGCTAATTATTCATCACAGGTTACCCCTCCATCACAGGTTACCCCAGCATTTTCCCAAGGGGCGGTACTCAGGTATATTAGTGACGGGGAGGTGCGAATGAGGCCAAATTGTTATACCCCAAAACGTCCATTAGGCTAAAAGTAGACCGCAAAAAAGTCCAATGACCAAGAACCTAACCCCCAAAAGTCTATTTTTCTCTGCATAAAAATGAAAATAAACATCACAAGATGCAAATGCATCCATCTTTATTAGTCTGTCACCAACTTTAGGCAGACTGCAGTGATTTCTCCTCAGTGGGTACCAATACATTTTTGTCTGGAGGAAACACACAAATTTACATCTTATGTAACAGGTTTAACATGATCTCTCATGAATAAACCGCTATTCCTCTTTGTCATTTGTCATTAGATATTTCTATCAACACAAAAAAATCCCTGCCAAAATCTTTCTACCAAAAGAGTCCACCAGAAAATTTCAAACTCAAAAAAGTCGACAAACCGCTAATTTCAAACCCCAAAAAGGCCTTTGCACCTCCCCGTGACGAAAAAGCGAATGCTAAACTCTCTCCCAGACTACCTTCGCGCAGCCGTTCACTTTTTTCGCTTCGTCCCCACTATCCTAGAGTCTGAAACAGGCTACTAATATACCAGAATACCCCCCTCCCCGGGATATTTTTTCATGTTGCCCTTGCAGTTCACCGCAATCTCATCCCCAGAGCCTGCGATTCTTTTGGTCAGCACCTTGAAACTAAAGGATTGCAGGCTTGCGGAACGAGATTGAGTGGAGAGAGGCAATATGGGAGTTAAGTGTCTTGCACAAGAACACAACACAATGACCCAGGCCAGCGCTCGAACCCGGACCACTCAGTCCGGATTCCAACACGCTAACCACTATGCCACCGTATTTCCCAATCTACCGTATACAAGCCACTCAGTGCATAACCCTTTGACTCCCAGAATCAAACTGCATCTCACTTGGGATTCTAATGTTTGAGCCTGCGCATAAAACCCTAGAACATGTAAGCCTTATGTGGTCATTCAAATGAAAGTTTACCGGGAAAGTTAATGAGCAGCTAGAACTTTCATTTGGTGTTGTTTGTTTTTCAGTTTTGGGAAAGTGAAATTTGTGTTTTTTTTCCAATTTGTAATTACATGTAAGGCATTCTTGGCATTAGCTATATGTAATAGAACTATAAAGAAAATTCCAAGGCCTGCCAAAATTTCACATGTTTTTCATACTTTCCAAACCTTGAAAATGGGCAAATTAATAATGGCGACCTCTCTTTCGCATTCGCGTCGCTCGATTGCGAAAGGATACTTACTTGGTGGACCTGGAAAGTCGTACAGGAGAAACATCTTAGGATCATAAATTCTTGCACCATACTTTCAAGATTTGAAACAGCCCAACAAAAACTCTGAAAGCAAAATAAATATTGCTGAACGGTTCAAATGTGGCGCTAAATGTATTCTAGATTTTCTCTTCATTTACGCTCAACGAAATGTCCCCATTTTTATTAGAGTCCAGTCTCTCTCCATAAACGCAAGCAGCAACTTGTTGATTTCGCGGAATTTCGCGCAGATTCGTGCAACTTCAAGATATTGAGAAATCTCCTGGGAAATCTTGCTTCAAATCAGAGGAAGTTAATACAGGTTCGTGGATTAACTGCCTTAAAATGAGTCTTTTGTGTAATTTGCACATTTAATTCACAGTTAACGCATTTGAAAAAAATCTGAAAGCGTACGTTGCTTCTTTGATCGAAGCTGTTTAGTTTGTGAGATTCTGTTATCTTGTTAATACGTCTCAGTAAGGAAGGGAAATCTCCAATACACTGTACTGATCTTATATACAAACTACAGTCTAGTTTTCTTTTCACTTTTGCATATAAGAACTTAAGTCCCCGGGATAGAATTTCAAGACTTTGAACCTCGTTAATTATCGACCGTATCGTATGTTTTGCAGGGCTTGATCACTTTGGGATTGGCTTCAAGCTTTGCAGCTCCAAGCGTGCAAAATGTCAGGTGTCCCACCAATAAACATCCATGAAGAGGATACAAGTGACAAGTCTCTCTCGTCCTCGGGCAACCAGAAACCTATCATACACAAAGAGAGAAATCGTTTTTTCGAGGCTTTGGTGATAATTACCAGCTTGCTTCTGATATGGGGCGTTTCTCTACTTCCGACCATATTCTACGCGAATAAACTGCCAGCACCCTTGGAACAACAAGGAAACTTCAATACGAGGTGAGATGTACAACATTGATTTTGTAGGGTGTGTATTTTTGTGGAGAGGGGAGGATTGTGAGATTTTGTCAAATTTTCTGAAAAGGCAGTATTAAAGAATGTACGTTTCAATCAATCAATCAATCAATCAATCAGTCAGTCAATCAATCAATCAAATTATCAATCAGTTCATCAGTCAATCCATCAATCAATCAATCCAAATATAGTGTCCAGTGTAAAATTGAGTTGACTTTTGATTTGAGAACAATTATTTGTTTTGTTGATTTCATGTCAGAGATGTCAAGATTAAAAACATGAAATGAGCGCCACGTCTTGAATAAGCACCGGCTGCACCCATCCCGAATAAGCGCCCTGTCTCCAATAAGCAGGGTTCCAGATAACTTTTAAAGACAAGGTGTCAACGAGGAATTGCAACAGGTCAACAGACATGGACCTCACCAAATCATCAGAAGTTTCCCATGAATTTGTTGGGTCAGGTAGCCAACCTTGTCGGGTTTTTGACCTGGAGTACTGAATAAGCACCCTTGAGCTACCAAAATTTAATAAGCAACTAACTATTTATATTTATTATTTATACAACAGAATTTATGCTTACTTTTATTTATTTTCTTCAGCAATCAAACCATGCCAATTTTTCGCTACCCATGTAGCCATCCACTTGTACTGAACGAAAAGAACATGTGCGAACCTCCATGTCCATGGGTGATGCTTACTGATGCTGAAGACTTTGCCCTGAGAGTGGTGGACAACTTCTCTATTGCCGTCAGCTTGTTGGGTTTTGTTATAATCCTACTAACTTGGATCAGAATCAAACAACTGTGAGTTTCCTGAACAGACAGACCATTTCCTTCTTTAGTCAGAAATATGCAAAATAATAGTCCTAATTTCCTTGTAGAATGAATTATTTCAATATAGTTTTAACATTTTTTCTTTGTTGCCAGCCGATGTTTTCCTCATGTGATTCCATTGTACATTCAAGGCCTATCTTCAGCTATCAGTAAGTTTGAATCCTTCAATGAATGCTTCAAATCTTTTATGATCTGATAAACACCCATGCCCGGTTGTTCAAAGCACAAATAATAAAAATTATTAAGCTTATTTTTTTGTCAGTTCAGTTAAAAATTGACTTTGACTAATGTCAAACTCCACATTAATAAATATTAGCAGTGTAATTATATCGCTAGCCTGAAAACCCATACAAGCGTGCCCACGATTATTTGTTAATTTTTCAAACTGTCCAAATTAATCCATAATTTGGATACGTGTCCAAATTAATGATTAATTTGGACAGTACAGTTCACCCACGATATAAATAATTGAATTCAAAAAATTCCTCGGACTGCCAAATTGGACTCGACCCACGGTCTCGTCCAATTTTGGCAGACCTCAGAATTTTTTTCATCCAATTATTTCCAAATTGGACAGCATGTAGTCCTATTACATAATTATACAAATTGATTTTTATGCTCAAGACAAATAATTATTAAAACCTCAATTATTAACTTTTAATCCTCTTGGATTAGTGTCAATCGGCTTTCGAATAACCAGGTCCCAGCGTTTGTTTTTGTTTTGAGGGAGTGTTTATACTTTGGTAGAGATTACGCCTTTCATTAATCAAGAATGGCTTTGATTTTTTAATTCAAGTTTCGAAAGCTACGGCTCAACCGTAGCTGAACCGTAGCTTCCATTCAGAAATTGAATGTTGATTGTATTATTATATTATTATGACTAAGTGAAGTATCTCTGTCCATCCCTGTCAGCAGATAATGCAAACCTTGGCCTTGATCATTCTCACTATCATGTTCAACCTCACGTGATAATTGGTTATTGCCTGGTTAGCTCAGTTGGTTGGGCACCAGACTGCGGAGCGGGAGGTCACAGGTTCAAATCCCGGCCGGACCACCAACCAGGGTCTTAAAATAACTGGTAAGATCATGCTGGCTGTGCTCAACACCTTGTCTCAGCTCAGATGATCGCGTCATTGGGCAGTGACGTTAAGCCGGATGGCCTTGTCTCCTACATCCCTTCATACCAAATTAGTAGGGGATGTTTAAAGAACCCACATCACTGTTTGAAAAGAGTAGGGAACAGTGTTGTGGTCTGGCCTGTTCACATGTATTCATAGGTTGGGTGGGTGGGGTGAGATCATGAATGGACTGATAGCGGCTACCACATGCGCCTTTACAAGCTGACGTCCGATCTCACCCCTGAGTTGAATTGTAAAGCGCATTTGGATATACCATATAGAAAATGCGCTATATAAAATCATTACCATTACCATTATTATTGATAATTTTATCTTTTTAAGGTTTCCTGATTGCTGTAGCTAATGGAATGGGAAGGAAAAAGGCCTTCTGCAGCAGTAAGTTCTACAAAGAAGCTGGAGAAAATCCCACCACATTTTGCACTATTCAAGGGGTGTTGATACATTACTTCTCAGTAGCTTTGGCTCTGTGGTTTGTGGTTTACAGCATCAATTTACTTCAGGTGATTAAATGGTATTATTTTGTGGCAGAATTAACTCTTAATATCATTATAATGTTGGCCAGCATTTAACTTTCAGTTTTACCAGCAAATTACCATTAACTTTATGGCTCTGTCAAAGTGTGTAGCCCAAGAAAACAACACAGTGACCCCGGCCAACACTGAAACCCGTGCCACTCAATCCAGAGTCCAACGCACTAACCATTATAAGGCCAACACATCTCCTTCTACTCCAGTAATTTGCTGTTTGATTGTGGAAGGGGAGGAAAATAATCAATCATTTCACATACTTGACAGTGTTGCTACCTGCATTTTACAAGAGTACAGTCAAGTTTAATTGTGGAAAATAAATTGTACAGTAATTTGTAACACTGTTCTTCTAAACTTGAAACAAGCTTATCAACAAATAATCAGTTGCTCATTATTTTAATAACCCTTTAAGCCCAGATAAGCTTGATCAGCATCAAATTTCCCAATAATCATGAAGAAAACATCACAAGAATTAAAGGAAAGTGATTGTCTGTTGTAGTACTAAAATATAATATATATTATTATCCTCCACGTTGCCATACATTTTTGTCTGATAACTTGGTAGTTATCAGGACAAGACACCCTAGCTGATGATGTTATCCAATAATATCTCTCATCACCAGTCTGCGGCTTGACGATGTACATTCAGGGTTCAAAATAGCTGCCGGTGGCCGGCACTTTGACCACACTTGCCGGCGACTTTTCACCGAAGAAATAGAAAATGTCATGCTTTGATCGGCCAACTGAAATCAAAGTCGCTGTAATGTTATAGTAAACATTTCATATCAGACAATAAAGCAGCCAAGAAACATTTTTTTAAAAAGCTTTTTGGAAACGCAACGAAACATCGAGAAACACGTTAATTAAAATGAAGTATCTGACGCTGACATTATTTTAGCAGTTCAAAGCATGCGATATGTGTGAAATCTTTTTAAATTAGTTTATAATTTCAAGGAAGAAAGTGAAATTTCAATTCAGGAAGATTTTGGTCACGTGCTAGGCAACGGGTTCTTGGCAGATTACACAGTGTAGCAGTACACACACACAAATCGTGGAAAGTGAAAAAAAGTGATTCATAGAATGTGCCATTTCTGGGTACGTGCTCATTCATTATTGACAGCCGGGAAAAAATGAGCCTTGACAAAAAAAGCCTACAAATTCAAGCTAAAAGCTGTGATTTTATTTTGAACCCTGACATTGTATCAATATTGTAACGATAAATTAGATACTGATTATTGATCATTCTTACTCTTTTCAGATGATTTATTCTGACAGTCTTGTCAGCCTTCAAGGAAATCGTTACAAAGTGAAGCATGTTGTGTGCTCCCTAATATGCTGGCTTCTTCCTTGCATTCCCATTGGCATTGTGCTGGGCTCCAAATCGACTTCTTATAATGGGCTTAGCATGCGTCTCTGCTTTCCTCAGCCGGACGCAGACACAGACGACACAGACACAGCATTCTTTACAACAACATTCATAACAGAGGTTTTACTGGGAGTGGGTTGCACCTGTCTGTTTTTTGTTGTGTACAAGCTTTTCATGGTTAGTAATTATTGTTAATTAAAAATTAAATTACCAGTATGAGGTCCATGTCTATGAAAGGAAGCGTAATCCACAATTATGTCTCAATGAAGTTTTCTTAAGTACAAAAGAGCAATAAAATGGGAAAAGAATCAAATTTTGAAGCAACATTTAAGCTAAGTCTTATTCAAAAACATCTTACGTGATTGTACAACTTAGGTTCAGAATAAAGGGTAAACAGACTCTTTAAATGAGAAGGTCACTCCAGAAAGCGCTTTTTTTCTCTCACTACCATTAGAAAGTAAATATGAAGATGAATTACTGACCGTAGTTGGAAGTTCCAAAGAGCCTCATAACCTCACGAAATTGGCCTTCAAAGTGTCGAAAATTTGACTACGTCCGTCGCCATTTTGAAGGCTACGTCATTCCCTGCAACCTGAATTGGCGGGAACCGCTGTGAGTAGCTCCAAACTGTTGTAACAGGTCACAAAGGGATGGAAGAGGAATTACATTTCATCGTTTGCCATTAATTGAAAAGATCTTGCCAAGAATGGCTAGTTAAACTCTCACAGCGCTTCCCGCCAATTCAGGTCGCATGGAATGACGTCGCGATTATGCGGCCTGGTTGCTGAGTAGCCTTCAAAATGGTGGCGGTCGTAGTCAAATTTTTCGACACTTTGAAGGCCAATTTCGTGAGGTTATGAGGCTCTTTGGAACTTCAAAGTACAGTCAGTAATTAATCTTCATATTTACTTTTTAATGGTAGTGAGGAAAAAAAATGCGCTTTCTGGAGTTGCATCGGCGACACAGGTCTAGTATACCTGCCAACACACACGCATTGTGCGTGTGTCACACGTCTACGGATCGAAAACATCGATCACACGCATACAGGACAATTTCACACGCCTGACTCACAATTCCTGACTACATGTTCATTTACCATTAACGTGAAAAATTGGATTCAATTTCCACCCAAAATAGTTCAGTGAACGGCGAAAAATGTCGCGTTTGAGATAAGCAATGGCAAGATCGCGCCGAGATTTTGAGCTTCGCACTGCGACATTCGGCAACCTTCGGAAATCATCGGAACATCTTCGGGAATGTTCGGAAGTCGTCGGAACATCTTCGGCAATGTTCGGAAGTCGTCGGAAATTTTTCGGAAATTCGGGAATATGGATACGAAAATCACATGCATTGGACTTAGGAAAAGTTGGCAGGTATAGTCTAGTTTGCTCGCGCCACCAGCATGCATCATTGGATTATGATGCACGCTCGCGCTACTGAATTTTACTATGTGGATTTGCTAGCTATGTTAATAATAGTTCAACAGCCTTTCCTCTTTCGTGATTTCAGCTTCGCGACACCTCCATGGTCATTGGTGAACAAGCTGAATCAAGGAAAAAGAAGATGAATAAGGTGTGAAGCGCCTGGTGTTTCTTATGTTTGCATATGCTGCCATTAATACTCTCACCTATGTTCCAATCTGCGCATTGCAGCAAAATTCCAAACTACTAGAATATCATATAAAGCAATATTTTGGTTGCTTGATGTTTTTTCCACCGGACCATTGTCCCAAAAGTAAGTACTTGCGACCAACCTTCTTTAATACATTTTTTGTAAATAATATGGCCACTTTTCTGGCCTCAACAAAGCTCAGTTCTGAAAAAACTACTTAAAGGAGCTATGTTAGGGAAAGTTCATTTAATATGAAAAGGGGGGCATGAAGATGCAGCATCATTAACGCAAGAAAATTCAAGGGCCCCCTTCACACTGTCATGAAATTTTCAAAGCTCCCCAACCAGTAATGTATTACTGAAATTTCAGAGCCCCCCCCCCCCCTCCCCCCCTTCCTTCCCCAATTGCACACACAATCACATCACAAGCAACATAACCAGAAACATTATATAACAGATTATTTGTTGTCATCACATCGACAGCCATTTGAATCCCAGGTTAACAGAGACCTTCGTTTTTTCCTGAGTGAACTCTTTCTAAAAATACCCATAGAGAAGGAACTACAGGGGCGGATCCAGGATTTTCTGTTGTACGCCTTTATAACTTGGCACGAGCGCCATAGGCGTGTGAGCCTCTAGGGGGGTACGGGAAATTTTTTTATTTTACCCTCTAAAACGCCATTTCCTGCATTCCTGAGACTCGAAAAGCATTTGTGAAGTCAAGATATTAACTCACTGGAGTTTACCTTCTCGACCAGAAAACCAGCATTTTCTGTATTCCCTGTTTCTGGGAAGAGGATGTTGTCTGACAATAATTTGAACAACATCCTTTTCCTTCCTCATCCTCTGACGTATTCATTATTAATACGTCAAAGCTCAAATTTGAAACAAATATTTTGTGTTTAGGTTATGGGCTGGAAATTTGCAATTTATCTTTTTTTAGAAAAAACAAAACAAAATTAAAGTGATGTTATCAGAGAAAGAAATTTCTGCGCCCCCTGTGACATCATAATTTTTCCACAGCCCCCCTTTGCACACTCCAAAAATTTCAGCCCCCCCCCCCCCCCCCCTTTCATATTAATGAACTTTCTCTTACTTATATATACTGTCTAGAGTCATGTTTTGTGATGCACAAAATTGCCTTCAAATCGAAGGAAACCTCCACTAAATATAACTGTTCACTGACTAGAAAAATATCTGAGGTACATGTATAATATAATAAGAGGTCCCAAGAGGGCAGGCAATGGCGACGGACGCGTAATGATCTGCTCCGGCAAGTTGGCTGATTTCTAAGTTGAATTATCGATATTGAATTAAACGCGCAGGGGAGAAGCTTTACAACTAGTGCAGTGCTAGTTTGCAGTGCTGCTTACTAGTTTAGCCTTTGTGTTAGAAAAAAATCGTTAAAATAGTCTGGAACAGGGTATCTTTTTTTAACATTTAGTCTTGAACAGGGTCGCAAAATTAGGCGTTTTGTGGTCTGGTACAGGGTAAGGGCTTTTATAGCCCAGCGGCACACCCCCACCCAATATTTTGGGGAGTACCCCCCCCCCCCCAGGTTGCTAATTAACGTCTACAATTTTTTATCAACAGCTTATGAAAAGTACACTTTCTCTGCCATCGTTGTTGTGTCGACACTATCCTCTGCATTTTTTGCTGTGACAACTGTATGTTTCTTGGCATTCAACAAGCAATCCCGCAAACTGTGGAACTTCTGGTGGCACAGAATACAGAGATGCTGTAATAACAGCCAGTGACAAGTGTAGCTTAATTTCTTACAGACGAACATACATGATCAGTGGCAAGTAAAACATTGTTAATTAATTAGTAAATAATAAAATTTCTTTAATTTTTATAGCGCTAATGCCATTTGCAGAAAAACATTATTATAGTGGTAAATTATGCACTAAGCTCAAGGCTAGTTTACTCAAACTCAAACAGACCAATGAACATAACATGGTTAAGAATCCCAACTGGCCAGAGGCAGACCAGTTGACTAATTTACAAAGCGTGGCTGAGGAGTTGAACTTGGGACTACCAAGAACAAATCCAGTTAGTGGCATGGTGGAAAACTTCAACCCGAGACCTCCAGATTACAAGACCAGCGCCCTAAAACCACTCGGCCATGCTGCCTCTAGAACCCTGTCACATGACCTTGTTAATCATAAAAAGAGGTACCAGAAATGGAAGCTTGTACCAACATTGTTTCTTTGTATGTTAATCAACATTGTTTCTAATCCGCCCTTTGCAGCACGTGACCTTGTCACTCATTACTGACAGGTTCTAATCCTGGACCTGGTGTCATATGTGGGTTGAGTTTGTTGTTGGTTATCGTCCTTGCTCCGAGGGTTTTTCACTGGGAACTCTGGTTTTCCTCCCTCCTAAAAAATCAACACTTCTAAATTCCAATTTGATCTGGGATCCGAGGGCCACAGGTTTGTCAGTCGCAAGACTGTTAAGTGATGTACCCTCGTTAAACAAAGTTGATTTAAGGTTGCCAATTTTGAGACCACTGATGTTTAACTGGGAGATTTTATGGCGGTTTGAAAGTTTGAAAAATGAATAAGATTTGTATAGATTAGGAAAATGCTGCTGGATGGCAAGCTTTCATTTCTGGAACCCGTACTACCACCTCTGTTAATGTTTGACAAGGTCATGTGACTGGGTTCTGTGAAGGGCCTTTTCCCAAGGGTGATTGCCATCTTATTTCTCCTAGCATTATCAATATATGGCTGGGTAGACAGGTGATGAGAATGAAGAAAATCATCAACTTGGCCGGATACTCAGGCCCAGTTCAGATGCCGTACTTCACATGAGCCGAATCGAATTCGAATTTAGGCCGACCCAAACTAATTTAAACCGGCTGAATTGATTCAGACACCGAGCTTAATTCAGCCGAACTTAAATTTATAGGGGAAAATTGCTGTTATATTGAAAAATACATTATAATAATTCATGCATTTGTTTCAGCTCATGTGAAGTTCGGCGTCTGAATCAAAGCCAGTCCACAGCCGTTTTTCCCGGCTGAGCCAGGCGGGAAGGACGGCTGAGCCGATCCAAATTCATTCAGCCGTTCTGAATTGATTCAGACACCGTACCTCACATGAACTTAATTCATCGAATTTGATTCGGCTCATGTGAAGTATGGCGTCTGAACTGGCCTCAGAAATAACGTCAAAGTAAAATTGATGGAAATCTGTTTAACAAGAAAAATAATTATTTTGGTCTTGGGTCAATTTGTTAGGATACAATATACAGTAGACTCCCGCTATCTCGAACTCTCAAGGAGAACGGAAAATTGTTTGAGATAGTGGGGTTCGAGATAGCGAGGGTTGTGTAAAATTTCGTAATTTTCAACAAAAGTGAACTACAGTAGTACAGTCCCAGGGGGATACTCTGAACATATACATTTTTCTTAGTGTTTAAAAATAAGCCATTAAACTGCACAAAAAGCACGATTATAACGTAAAAATGACGTCCTGACGCCACAGGAAAATTTTGTCGTTGGGTGCCCCCTGAATTTAGACTACGGGAAGTCACACTTTGTTCGAGATAGCGGGAGATTCGAGATAACCAAGTTTGAGATAGGCAATACAATGACCCTTGGTTTTTCTTACTGTTTTTCAGTCATTTACTACATGTCATGTAGTAAATGACTGAAAAACATGCAGTAAGAAAAACCAAGGGGAATGGGTTTCAGTTCGAGATAGCGGGAGATTCAAGATAGCTGGGGGTCGAGTCTACTGTATGTAGATACAATGTATGTTGTTTCAGTGTAGAATTCAGCAGCACTTTAAACTAGCTGACACTAAGCATAGACAGTGAATATAACTTATTTTGGAATTAGATAAAGTACAGATTAGGGATAATTTAATAGATTGAGTATAAAGTACCATAAATTGAACCTTGTTGTCATTAAACCTGGTCAAGCCTTTCTGAAGAGTGGATGTTTGAAATGATTTACTGGCTGATAGAAAAGATAGGACTTTGGTGAATGGGTTTTAAGTATTACGGAAATTGTACTAGAAATCACTTGTGGTATGGGCTTTTAAGGTTAATTTCTAGGGGGCTGTTCGATAAAAGAAATGTTCTCTCCTGTATGTCCCAAGGAATGGAATGAATTTTCTTTTCTGTTGATTTCTCTCAACTGGATGATGTCTATTTTAATCCTCAACCAAAGGACAATTTTTTCAAGTCAACATTTTTTGTGAAATAAATTGTCTATGTTTAAAATTGTTTATATTAAATAGTGGTATATGTACAATCCTGCTATCTCAAAACACTCGAGGGAAACAACCAAAAAATGTTCAAGAAAGCAGGAGTTTGACATAGCTCATGGAGGGGGACATTGGGGCCGGGTCTCCAAAAACCGTAAAACCGCAAGATTTCGGCCTCAAATATCGAAAAAACCCACTGAAACTCGAGAAAAATTCCCTGTCTTACTAACATGGTAAGGAAACTTCTCTCACCGAAATACCGTACAAAATTAGAATTTTTTACCGAACACGTCCACTGCTCAAATGCTAGAAAAACTGTGTACTGTCATACTAGATGAAACCGCAATACCGCAGTTTTCGATTGAAAATCCCATAAAACTGTAAGAAAAATGGCCCAGGGCATGGTTTAATGTATTCTGCAAAAGCTATATATTAAGTTCTCTCTCTCTACAAGGAGGCTTTGGTACGCTTGAAAAGAGAAGTGGGATATCCAAAGTGTCACAATATTTTCCATTAGGGAAAGCACAAAGAGATATAAGGAGACTAAGGAAGGGGAGGAAACCGGAAGTGAAATTTACGTGAAGCGGGAAGTTCCCCCACCCCAATTGTACCCCCCATCACACAGCATAAATCTGCATAAATTAACGACATGCAAATATTGACTCAAATTGTTATTACGCGTCTATCCTGCAGTCAAACAAGCATAAATTTCAGCACCAATGCGAACTCCTTTTTGCAGCCTTTATTAAAAGTAGCGCGAAACACGAGAAGCTTTTATAAATTATTGAGTGCGTTTTAAAAGCTTTACCTCCTTTGCTCTTTCCTCCGAACGACAGGCTATAATGACCCTTGCTCCCATTCGAGCGATGGCTTTTGCAGTCTCATAACCAATTCCTGTATTTCCACCGGTAACAATTACTGTTCTTGAGGATTGAAGTGCTGGCGATGGGTAGTAAGATGACGAGGCACCCATATTCCAAGAGGTCACGCAATGCGAGCCTGAATACCGTGGGAGATCTGGGTACGGGATTATGCGAGCAGTGGGAAGGGGAAGGGGGGCTAGGGTTGAGTCTGTCTGCGACGCAGGCTACTTTTTTTAAATTCCAGACTTTAGAAATCCGAGGAAAAGTATTATGAAGCATGAAGCCGACACTGCCAAAAGTCGAGCAATTTTCGCTACTCACTATCTATCACAGGATAGATAGTAAGTGAGTAGGTAGCCAATCAGATTACAGCATTCCTGCGAGATTTCGCGGGATAATTGTTATTTTCCGAATTTCGCAATATCTCGCTAGATCCGGGGGTAAAAAAACAATACCCTCGATAATTTGCATTCTTTGGGTCACGTGTTACTTAGTGTACAGAGTGTAACGCAAGACTTCGGAAGACGGCATCCCGGCATTTGTTGGAAAGGAACCACTTTTGGCGAGAAAATACGTCAACAAAATAGGTAAGCTAGGAGGCATTCGAAATAATCTTTATCGCTTGGAAGTGTATTGGCTGACAGAACTACTGCTCGAGCAAAGCTCGCACAAAATAAGAAAGATCGACACGGGTTTATCGATCATGCATGTCTCGATCATGTCTGCTCCGGCGTCTGCTCCAATGTTTATTTCTATGAAATCCAAATTGACTGATCAAACACTTTCCCAGCGATAACAATGTGATATCACCACTGTAAAACATCGCTTAGAGTTTCACGAATTACTACAGTTGCATTTGTGTAAGCCGTTGGAGACGCGTTGGCCTTTTAAGCTAACCTGCGATCAGTTCTCCGCGAAAAGAAAGAAAGGAAAAGAACGCCTTGCGTGCAGACGTCTCCATCAAGGAAATAGGAGACGTCTGCCTGAAGCAAAGCAGCTGAAGACTGATTTTAGTGTTCAAGACACTGAACTCTCATCACAGCCTTTCTTCAGAGATCCCATGTTTTATTAGTCAAATGAGTCTACGAGTGTGGTCAAAGAAAAAAGCAAAACACCTAATCCGGCGATCAAGTGTTGAGTTGAAAGCGACTAGGTCACGCTAGCTTTGGATTTTATAGGTTTAGATTTTTATCCTATCCTCAGAATTTATAGGAAGAGTTTACAACAAAATATTAATCAACTGGTGAAATCTTGATTCAAAATGCTTTGTTCATTTAATTACAATGTATATATTCTCGTCGAGTGTATTTGTGCCCCGGGGGGGTACTTGACCCATGTTTGGTTATAGGGGTGCCGCTGAGGGTTTGAAAACCTGAGGGCAAATAAACAATAAAAACCCCTAAAATACCTACCCTGTGTAGGGCAACATCCTCTATTTTAGGACCCTGTTTAGGTTGCAATTTAGCGAATCCCGTTTTACTGACACGCGGCAAACTTCTCCGATCTCTAAATACTGTATAAACCATATTTTTACGACGACAATCGTGCAATCATACCCTGTTTAGGACAGACTCGCATGAAATTATATACCCTGTTCAGGGCAGAGAGGCCAAAAACCATACCCTGTCCAGCAGCACGTCCCCGTATAGGCCACATAAGGGAGTACCCCCCCCCCCCCCCGGGATTTGTGCAAACGATTGAGCTCAACGGGTGCTCTGCCCGGGAGGATCCAAGCTAAATGCATTTTGCTGCAGTTTTAAACCATTATGTAGCGGATGTTTTAATCGATTTCAAGACCATGTACCCATGTGATATGATCTGGATCTGTTATATCAAATAATTTTGTTATTTTGTATGCGTAACCCGACGAAAGTACAAAGTGAGAATTAATTAATTCAGAGCCGGTTATGTATCTGAATTAATAAGTCTTTCAGAATACTGCACAAATGATGTCACAGCTCAAAAGTATTTTCAGCATTTTGCATGATCTTACGAGTAGCGCGAGTTGCGTGGGCGCGAGAGGAAGCGACCGCGCAACTCGCCGCGCGCCACTCGTAAATCGCGCGTTCGCCTCCAACCTCGTTCCCAGGGTCTCTCATCTCCCCACCCCTCGCGCCTCTGGGGTGGGGAGATGAGAGACCCTGGGAACGAGGTTGGTTCGCCTCACGGAGCGAAAAATAGAGACTGCTCGCAGTCTAAATTAGGGGTGGCGAATGGAAAATTCGAGACTTGCGAGACGGCGAGACTAGCGTTTTATGGCGATTTCTGTTCACCCGATAAGATAGGGTCGATATGTTTCCGGATGGTATGAAGTTCGAGACCGGCGGAGGCCGGCGGTCGTTAAATATCTACGACTAACGGAGTAACGTGAAAACGAGTATCAAGAGGTTAAAGAAAATAAAAAAATCAAATATATAGATTATTTTCATTATAACATATCGATTACGAGTATATGTAGAAATACACAACAGTAATGACGTCAACATCCCACCGGCATTTTCACGCATGAATGTCACGTGACCAAAACAAGCCGTCTCTTTCCTCACTCTGTTTTTTTTTTGTCAGGACAAAATATGGACGGGGTCCATGGACTCCCAAAATGGACCGAGTCCAACCTAATTTTCCATATTTTTTTGGGAAAATAAAATTAAAAAAGTATATATGACCAGGAGCCATAATCAGGGACCTGATTATGGCTCCTGATATGACAGCAATCACCAGGGATCATTCACAAAAACTTGTTGGGGGAGGGGACTGATGAGAAAAAAGGGGGGGGGGGGTGTCTGAACAATTTTAGGTGTGAAAAGGGGGGGATCTGAAAAATAAAACTGCCATTGAATGAATATCAACCTTGAATTAATATTTCTCTCAGTTGAATGGTTGTCGCTTGAATGTGAACAAATATTGATCCTGAATGTAAATATAAATGTTGAATGTGAACTGTTATATTTGTGAATCAAAATATTGATCGTGAATGTGAATGGTTATTTTCGGTGAATGTGAATGAATATTGATCCTGAATTTTGCACCATTTCGACAACCATAGTCAAGGGGGGTACTTGAAAATAAAAATAAGCAACAGACAACTTGCCAACAGTGAACCCTTGATTGTGCTTTATTAAAACATCAATATAAACTGCAACATTTTATATATAAAAGGAAAACGAACTGTCTATTAAATAAAAGAATATCATGAAAACATTACAAAGATCACTTGACCCATGCACTGGTGGATCCAGATATGTTTATATACATGTAAAAATAAAGATGGGGGCCCAAAATTTTTCCGGCCCTATCTGAACTTAATTAATAACTCTTGCGTGGGGACACGCGTGTACACGACACAAAACGTGGAGCATCTTCTATCCGTGTTATTACCGCTTGCATTTCCCGCAATATATGTTTCAGATGACGCTTTGCTTTGTGGTAGCTTTTGTCGGGAATAAGGTAATGGGCTGAAGATCTGTAGTACGTTATTAATAACACATACATCAAAAACAAATTGATTTGAATAAAAATCTATGGTCGCGCGACCACGGAAAGAGGAGCGCGAAAAATTGGCCTGATCGCACAGGTAGCCCAAGCTCTATATATGAGTGTAAACTATAAATGACCTGACCTTTGTTTCAGCTTAGCGGTAATTTGAGCGTCACGGTAACCGTTGCGTAATAGTGAAATTATAAGGGTTTGTATGGAGGAAAACGTTTCTTACTTGAATTTAAAAAAATATGAACGATTTTTGAATAAAAATTACTCACCTGAACTCCTTTGCTTGTCTGTCTGTGTCATGTTTGGTTTTTAGGTCCATTGGAAGCGATTTTAGGGAGTTTTCTATAGGGAGAAAGAGTGAAACTAAAACAACCTAAAATCGCTTCCAATGGACCTAAAAACCAAACATGACACAGACAGACAAGCAAAGGAGTTCAGGTGAGTAATTTTTATTCAAAAATCGTTTATTTATAGTTTACACTCATATATAGAGCTTGGGCTACCTGTGCTGATCGCAGGTTAACCTGCAAAATATACCTGCCCGCCCCAAGGTCTTTTCCCTTGAAGAATGTGCGACAACTCAGCGTAAATTCTCCAAGTGGATCAAGTTTACATTTTTCTCGAAGGTTTACAAATTTGTGAGTAAGCGTGAGACTCGCGTGTAATGCGTGAGACTCGCGTGTAATGCGCGAGACTCGCGTGTAACACGCGAGAGCTGGCAGGTATGGTCAGGTATATAAATTTATCTGAAAACGAAGCTTATAAAGATTTAACCTCATTGTGTTGTCGTCTTAACAGATCATGTTGGCATGCCAGGCACTTCTACTTCATAGAGGAAGCAGTATTTGTACCAGGAAAGCACACCCTGGCCCATATAATTCGCTTTGCTTCAATTGAGAAAAGACAAATCCCTCAAATTGAACCACTGCCTAGAGAGGAGCTGGTAACGAAATTCAAGACGAGGCTACGAGACAGACAGTTCGCCCCAGGTTCCACGGGTGGTGGCTTCCCAGAGTTCCTAGCAGAGCCAAGGGATTCGTTCCCACTCGGTGTACGGGTTCACAACCCTAACCAGGCCTCCCTCGCAGAACTAACTGCAAAATGCATGGAATTCGTGGAGGAAAACCACCCACACAGTCCAGCGATTTTATTTCGTGGTCTTCCGGCCCAAACAGCGGATGATTTCTCGATCATTGCTCGGGAAATTCCAGGCAAGCCTATGGTGTATGAAGGTGGCTCGGCGTTTCGCACTCAATTGACAAAAGTGCTAGAACGTATACTGCGAGCGAAGACCCCATGGAAGTTACTATAGACATGCACAATGAGATGTCTTATCACAGTTTTAACCCCGAAAAGGTACTTAGTATTAGTAGTTCATGAAATATATCAAACACGAGAGATAGTGTTTCATCCGATTTCCAAACACCGAGAAGAGAGTTGAAAATACCAATGCGTAGCGTACCCAGGTCCCAGAGGGGTTTTCATTCTTGTCTTTCTCAATCGAGTTTGAACCGCGGAGCGGCGAAAGCGAATCGCGCGCAACCTCGTTCCCAGGTTGAATCGCGCGGAGCGGCGAAAGAGAAAACCTCGATCTGGTGGCGGTGACTACGACTCTCACTCCCATGCTGGAAAATCAATCCGATTGAAATAGGTCCGCAATGCGGGCTTTTATTTAGAAACTAGTAAGGCAGCAAATAATATTCTTGAATAGCACGTGGATTGCCGTAAAAAGATGTAATGTAACTCTAAAACGATGGAACGCAATTCCCAAGATAGTAATAACAGTTTTATAACATTTACAGTATTAAGAAATAAATGAAGTAATATCGAAGTAATTTAGTGAAGTATTCAATAAAACAATTATTCCACTTGCGCTACGCACCTCGTTGGTTACGTAATCATCTCATACCCAACATGGCTCATGGAAAAATTGTCAAATAAAGTCCGTTTCTAACCTCAATAAATCGTAAAGCTATTTTGGAACCCAGTAGTGCCGGGATCAACTGGTTGGTGCTTTATAATTTCGGTTTCCGTAGCATGAGGTGGCTTGGAATATTGATTGAGGGTACGTCTTCCAAAGTGACGGGAGTGATCGTCGTACCTTTTAGGAGTTTAAAAAATTCGTGGCTTGGCACCGCTTCGTGTGTTCCTCTCGGGATGAAAATGAATTCAATTAAGTCAAACCCACCAAGCGAGATTCTGGTACCTTTTAGTGGTTCCTTTCAAAATTTCCGACCATCACCCCTGTCACTTTTATATAGGACTCCCCCCCCCCCCCCCCCCCCGGGGATTCTACTGCTAGTCCTTACCCTCAATGAGAGCTGCTAACCGTAAGGCGATCTTTCCTTAGCTGTATTTTTACTGCGTGAAAGAGGCTGAAGATGACTGTGGTGGCGAAACGCCGTTGGTCAAGAACAGCGACCTCATTTCCAGACTGGATCCTGAAGTTGTGAGGAAGTTCGAAGAAAAGGGGTGCGATATGTACGCTATATGCCTGACAAGTCCAACGACGAGTACATGAACTGGCAGCATCTTTTCTCGACCGAGGATAAACAGGTACTTTTCTTCTTTATGAAAACGTAACTTTGTACTGTTCTTTGATTCAAGAAGGCTTGGCTTATTGTCTTTTATGAGGAATGCAAAATATCGTGCACTGATTTTTCGTACATTCACGCGTCACGCATAACCATTCTACTCCATGACACGTATCACGCGCTAATCTTTGCCCAAATCACGCATCACACATTGCCACACCCTTGACTTACTCTCTTTCATGAGGCTGGCAAAACATCACGCACTGATCTATCGCACATTCACGCGTCACACATAACCCTTCTACTTCGCTTCACGTATCACGCGCTCATTTTTACCCAAATCACGCGTCACGCGTAACACACACAGCAGATGTTTAGATTCAAGAGGCAACCTGGGAACGAGGTTGTAGAGGTGTTGCTGCGAACGGAAGTTAGAGATTTCCATGCTATTTCATTTTACAGGAAGCTGAGAGAAGAGCTGCCGAGAAAGGATACCATTTCACTTGGAGCTCGAGCCAGGATTTATATTTGTGGCAAAACAGACCGGTTTTTAAACGTCACCCGCTGACCGGAAGTAAAATCTGGTTCAATCAAATCACTGCAATGCACAGCTCCTACTACCAGGCAATGCCAACGTTTATTGGTAAAGACATCCCGGATGATAAATGCCCCTGTCACACGTGTTATGGAGACGGAAGTGCCATTGAACCGGAAGTAATACAGCACATCCGGGCAACTTTTTGGGCATGTGCAGTTGGGTTTCAATGGCGAACTGGAGATTTATTGGCGCTGGATAACTTGGCTGTTCAACATGGAAGAATTGGGTACAGTGGAGAGAGGAAAATACTTGCATATCTTAGCTGTTGAAACTAACATTTGCTTGGACCTATTTCACGGAGAAGGAGGTTTCTTATTCTCGTCCCCAAAGCCTTTGTTTCTTTTTGGTCACCGGTACAGTGAAACGGGAGGGCTCTGGGGACGAGAATGAGCAGGGATTCTTTAAATAAATGTCCGAGTACCAGGACTCTAATCTCATAAAGGCTCAAAAAGAAGGCAGGTCTGTTATCCGAAATCAACGCTGAGCGTTTCAAACGAAGGATTACTGTTTTTCAATAGATCAACTTTAATAATACTCATATATCGGTATTTACGATATGCCTGTAGTTATAGAATTTAAACTTGATTTTCTGATTGATGTACCGTAAGAGCTCTATTAAGCCCCCGAGGGGTTATTTAATTTTTAGGCCTCAAGAAGGGAGGGCTTATTAGAGAGGGGGGGCTTATTTCAAATCATAAATTTTCGAGACTAATTCACATTAATTTTTCAAACTTTACTATTATACCACTAACTAAAACAGAACAAGAAATGGGTTATGTATGACCGTCTTACAAATACAACGTCATTTACACCATAACTCAATGATAGTTCTTGAAATTAAAGACCACGTTTCAGTACAAAGTGATTGAAACGCCAGAAAATATTGCTGAAAAAGTCATTTACATCAACCTGACGGAAGGGGGGGGGGGGGGGGGGGGGGGCTAAATAGAGCTTTTACGGTATTTAATCTTTCAGTACATGTACACGCAGTTGAAAATTTGATATGAACTTTAATATGATATCAACCGGATAACCTGTGTAACAGGCGCTGTAGTAATAGTACATGTATAGAGTGCGAGTTGGAGAGACGTGAGGCGAGAAAACTGTTACTTTGTAATCGCAGTAATGAATCGTTAGACCGGTTTTCAATTGAGTGTCGTAAAACCAAAACCAAAGCAATTAAAATGGCCAATCACAACAAACTTAAACAACGCAGCGAACCAATGAGAACTCAAAGCAATTACACGTAACCGGCGCTAAGCGCGGGAAAACGCGTGCGACCAAGTCGCGATTGGTTTTGGTTTTGCATCTGATTGGTTGAGTAGGTCGCGCGAGTTTTTCAAACCAATCACAGAGCGTAGTAAAGAAAAACCAAAGTGATTCAGTGATTGCTTTCGATACTCAATAGAAAAGCGCTCTATAACGTATTGTTAGGAATTTGAATAAGAATCACAATTAGACGCAACAAATCAACGACCGTTTACGTAGCGTTTTTTACGTTCAGCCAGGCTCGGTTTTTTGAAGGAGCCTGAACCCTACTTTGAGTAGTGACGTCACGGAGTGGCCAGTACTCGCCTCGGGCTTCTTGATGCGGCATCGACTAGGCAGCTCGTTCACGTAATTTATACTAGAACACAAACCTGCTGGGTTTCGAAATCTCGTTTACTTAAAAAGTACTTGTCTGGACGACATTTAAATATAAAACTTACCAATTTTTTAGTAAATAGTCAGTGGTATGTAATTGCCATAATAAACAAAATAAAATGATGGAATTAATGCCTATTAGTAAAAATCTACTAGTATACTAATGCAAATGAGACAATCTGATTGGCTGAGCTACTCGTATACTATCAGCCATTAGTGCAATCTCGTTCCCAGAGTCCTCGTTACTCTTGTCTAGCGGTGGAGCGGCCAACAAGGACCTCTGGGATAAAGCGATTCGCCATGGCCGGATTCTAGGACTTCCGGCTCTACTGCGCATGTGTTCGACCCCATGTTTCAACTAACGGACGCCAAGATTCTTGGACTTTGGTCTTACTGCGCAAGTCAGGCGGATCACTCTATCCCAGAGGGGAGAATTTGGAGTTAATACTAGACAATTGTTGTGATTTTTACTAAAACAATTAGATTATTCGCTCTCAATTTCTATGATGTGATAGTTGATTCGGCCTACGGCCTCATCAACTATCTGGCCTATTTAATGTGTTTTTGAAAAAAAAACACTGTTGCTCTCCATTCGCCACTTTAGAAACGAGAAGCAATCTGGGGCAAGTCGCATCTCGCAGTCGCTTGTGGGACTGTTACTGGGGACAAAATGCAATGGCGGCCGGCTTGACGACGCGTTCCCAGTAACGATCCCACAAGCGACTGCGAGATGCGACTCGCCCCAGATTGCTTCTCGTTTCTAAAGTGGCGCATTGCACATGTACCCTTCTAGTTCTTGTTTTTCAGTTCAGTAGAAGAAAGAGGAAAGAAAACCCTCTGGGATCAGGGTAACATGTTGGATCCTACAACTCTAAATGTCTTCTAGCGTAAAATTGTACTTTTTTGCGAGTAAAAGAGATCAAATATTGAAGTATATTTTCTATCCAAGTAAAACTTCTTCCAGTATTCCAATTCCACTTTTGATCATTTTGAGTTGGGACAGCTTCGTTGACAGTAAAGACAATACAGTCGAAGCTCTCGTTGCGACCACTCTCGTAAGCGACCATGCTCTAGTTACGACCACCATTGTGAAACCCCGTTTCAATTGTCACTCAAACTCTTTAATTAAAAGCTCTCGTAAGCGACCGCTCCCGGCATCCGTAAGCGACCTTGACCACTTTTGGGAATTACCATTCCAACCGCGGTCGTTTCCTTTGTTTTTACGCACTCGTAAGCGACCACTTGTTGTGCTACACAATTAGGAGACATTGTGTTATATATTTGTAATCATCTGAATCTGTGTTTTCAATCTCTGTGGATGCTTGACCTGTACATGTATTCGCTTTCGTACATTTCGTAAGTAGTGGCCAGCCTCTATCGGTTTGAGCGCGTGGTCACTTACGAGAGCTCATTCTCGTAAGCGACCAGCTCTAGTTACGACCACTTTTTCGAATTCCCGAGGTGGTCGCTTACGAGAGCTTGGACTGTATTTGGTTCGAGTTTGTCCTCAGTACTCGGTTTGTCTTTTGAACTTGGTGGTGCTCTTAAAAAAAACACAGAACGTTTTTGTTTCCGCCGATATCAAGTTACAATTTCCGAGAAAAGGCTTCATTTTCGGTTTTCCGAGAGGAAGTTTCGTTGATTCACCGAAAGTGAAATTGACCGAGAATTTAGCAATATCAGATGACGGGTATCAGACTGAAAGTGTTTTCACTTGCAAATCAATCGTAGCTTTTGGTTTAATTTGAAGTGAAAAACTACGGACAGTTTGAAAGAAACCAACATGTTGGAAGCTGTTGTGGAATTTCTTGTCTACATCATCGAAAGTTTCACCGGGAGTGTTATCGAAAACTACTCGGTAACATGTCGTAGAGTGAGTGCCGCTGATGACAACGACAGTGATGAAGTCGAAGCTCTAGTTCAAGAAACGGATGAACTGAGCGATTTCACAAACTTTGATTCAAACGACACCGTGTTCCAAGAATTCGACCCTCCTCATGGAAGTTCAGGCAAAATGGCGTGGAAACTTTCCCGTCCCCCGGCCTGGAAGAGCGCTCTAATGTGTTTCAAAACCGTCTTTATAATGCAGTTCCTGTTTGGGTCGAGCATCGGTTTGCTGGCAATCGCAATCGCTGTGGTAGACTTCAACACGGCCGATCTTTGCTATGAAAAGACGTTTAGATGGTACAGTATGCCACGCATAATTCAGGGTATACGTGTCACAAGCCAGTCCGTGGAAGGATTCTTCATTCAACTTTGGCATTTCTCTATAATGCTATGCATGTTTGGTTGTTCAACTATGAAAGAACTCAACCTTTTAACGATCAATCTCCTTGCCGCCTTCACAGACAATATCTATCGCTTCTGTCTACAGATATTTGGCATCTACAAACGTCCCTGGATGAGCTACCCTCTGAACGCTTTGTTCGCCTCTATGGTTATCGGGAATAGCTTGATCATCGCCAAGCGAATTATACCCACGCGAATGTACAGCAAGAAAACAGTGTCCAAGGTTGCTGGTCTATTAGCTGTGCAGTTCATATTTGGTATACCGGTCAGTTTTATACTCGTTTACAAGATCTTTCCATGGTATAACAAGAAGACCGAGGTCGAGAAACTGCTCATCGCGGGTGTCAGCCCACTAATTGTGTCTATTCCCAAAGTCATAGCTCGCATAGCCGTGCAGAAGCTCAATCTTGTTCACCCTGGCGTTCTTCATCTCCTCGTGAGTACTTTATATACTGCGTCAGCCGTAGTGTTTCGCGTTATGCAAGCAGAGTTGATGGACTTTTCGCTGTTTGTTGCTTTGGGAGTTGGTCATGCTATGGTCGATCTTGTGGAGCGTGTAACGGTCACGATGCGAGATCACATCTGGGAGTACATGTATAAACTACTGTCTCGTTGCAGTAGATCACAAACGAGGAATTTCCATGCAGGAAAAGCTCGCACGCCAAGAAGCATGCGCTTTGTAGCAGATATCAGTATTCAGCTACTCCTGACAGAAGCTAACGCTCTGGTCGCTGCCGTAGGGTTCATTCAACTCTACAAGTTTATGTACCCGGATCAGAACATGCAAACAGCGACCGAGGATTACTTTTCCGGTCTCATCTTGGAGTTTATAAAGCGTTGCTTTACGGTCTTGCTATAGATGTCGTTTTTAACACCATTTCTGTGTGGGTGCAAGTCATGTTATTCAACGTTGCCGTATTACGAGTGTGGAAGACAAACAAGTGGCGATCCCATGTTATCGCAAACGTAGTTTGTACGGTTATGGTGGTTTTGTACTTCACAGAGTACCTCTTTGCTATAGTTAGAAGCAAAAACGACGGTAAAACGGCCAAAAGGTTTGCTTTTAACTGTTCTTTACCCTTTTCTAAGTTCTATTAGATGATAAACAAGAAACAGCAGTTTCCAGGAACTTGAGCAAATTACGACGGCAACGAGAACGTCGCTAAACTGAATAACTTTGCACGTGCGTTTATATGCTACTTCAAGTACATTTCTTCGCCGTCCTCTGCGAAATAACAACGTGAAATCCCCAAATTTAACGTATTTGGTGAACGTTAGTTAACGCTAATGCGAATTTTTCAATCATGTTTCTATTCGGAATTGAACGCGGTCTTGACATATTCAGCTGAGGATAGTTCTGACACCCATGGACAAACTGAATATCAAGCCAAACGTTGATTACTTTTTAAACCGAGTTCCATATTCTGTAGGTTGCAGGTCGAGACTATTCCACAGAATTATTGACCATTATTACACACGGTTAGGCAAAGGATGGAGTCTCGACGGTTTGTTTCCAAATCCACTACACTCAGTGGATCAACAAGTGTCGCCACGGTTAGGCGGTTTTGTCTCAAAAATGTTTTAATAGACGGAGAATACATGACGATGTAGCGTCTGATTCAAGAAAGGTTGGCCTAATTGTTGGGATAACAGGCCAGTTTTATTTTCTTAGAAACTTTAGCCTCCTACGACGCTTTTGGGGGCTCGTCAGAGGACCTCAGAAAGATTGCGTGACGAGCCCATAGTGTATAGTTTCCAACCAAGTTCCAATTTCCTAGAAAAGTAACAAAACTGTAGCCTGCGTCGCAGACAAACCGACTATATCCGAGGATTTTGACATGTCCGCTGCAACGCAGGCTACAAAACTGCAACTGATATATTTATCGTAGCTTCCGTTCAAGTTAATATAATCTCCAAGAACAAATGCCATTTGGGCTTTTTTGTCAGTAAAATTCATATTTCAATTGTATGGCGGTATTTAAAACATATACCGTATTTTCTCGATTAAACGCCGGTCTATCAGGTCGAGTTTTAAATAAACGCCCTCAGCATTTAATCGAGGTCCCAGCGTTTATTTGAATCCTACCTTATGATTTAGTTTCACGAGCCACCATGGTATATCAGTCCAATTTATCAGTTTTGCTACTAAGCACGTACAGCATTCGCTATGACTTGTTTGTATCAAAGTTTTCGATTAGAGACGAAGCTAGTGACATTTTGGTCTTGTTTAGTTGATGTTTTTGTTAATTCTTTGTTAAATTTTGCCTTTAATTCAGTATACTATCCAGATAACTATTAAATGGCTTGTAAATTTCGTTCCAGTCTACAAAAGAACGTTCAGATAAAACGTCGTCCCCTTCCAAACACCTCGTTGTTACCCAGAAAACAAAAATGTACAAACATGCACGAATCGACGGAACAGACAGCTACCAGTTACTCAACATAACATTTTAATTCAATTCATTTATATGTATCGTATAAGATACCATACTCGTATACATTATCCTATTCCATTTTGTGTCGGGAGGGCGGATTATTAATTGTTCTTTAACATTTTAGTATTTACTCCACCGAATATCGTTCGTAGTTAATTTAACACGCATTTATAGTACCAACAGTTTTCCTTCGCCTCAGTCGAGGGCACCGTGACTAGAACACAACTGAACCATGAACAGACCAGGAGCTAATCAAGATTAGCTTAAAACCATAAGGTGTACATCAGGACGAAAACGTTTCTCTTTCTCTCTATCTCTCTTGTCCTTTTGTTTAAATATAAGAATGAACGCAACGCAACGTACTAAGTGAGTCCAACTCAACGGGCTTGTTTCGTGAAATCAGTCTTCCAATTACTCCACTTCCAACAGGCCTTCATCCCATAACGACTTGACCAAGATTGGCGGTCCTTCTCGGAAAGCTTTAAGCTGTTAACTGCTACGTACTTCTCACGCTCGCTCGTGATCTGTCGCAGGGCGTCTTTGTAACGAATAGGGAACTTTAGGATTGAACACCGAGGCTGAAATGAGAGGAAAAGGAATTAAAGATGGCAGACGGGCGGAAAGATAGCATGCGTGTCAGGCGTAGAAAGGGGAGGTAGAAGGGGAGTTGAAGTCCCCTTCTCCCTCCCCTTTCTACACCTGACACACAGGCTGGGGAGGAGATTGAACAATGTACAGCAACTTGAACGATCCCCCTCCGTCTCCAAATAACAAAATACATGAAACATAGTGTAAAATATCCAAGCGCACACAAAAAAATTGAGGGGGGGGGGGGGGGGGGGGGAGTGTAGGAAGCAATACGGCGCAATTTCCTTTTTCACAGGAACTTTTTTTAAATGTATGAAAATGAAACAGTCGATTGAAACGAGAGAATTACCAGATTGGAAAACTGTAAGTTCGGTTTAGATACAGTCGTACCTCCGCTAACGGACACCTCCCGTAGGCGGACACCTCTCGTAAGCGGACACTTAGTCATGTACCCAGCTACATACAAACATTACATTTTTAACCTCCCATAAGCGGACACCTCTCTTGAGCGGACACTTTTTCTGGTCCCGAGGGTGTCTGCTTACGGGAGGTTCGACTGTAATTGCTTTTTTTGTTTCAGTATACACCTATTTCAATTAACGTTGTCTGATAGAAAGCGTAAAGTCTACAAGACAAGACCGATTGGTAGTATGGGTATTCATTAGAATTTGCATATCGTTTTCGGACGTGATGTATTTGGTTTGCCCGAATTAGATAATTTGTTTTCCAAGTTTTTTCACTAGCTGATTCTGCTGAAATTAAGTTTGGCTAAAAGTAGCTTACTTCTACAGGTTTAAAACAAAAAGTAAACGTTAGAAATAATGTTTTCATGTCACTTCTCATTAGTATTCAGTGCGTGCAGCAGTTTTCTACTTTTAACCATGCTACCTTTCGGTCTTGTCTTGCGGGCTTTGCGGGCTTTTAAAAACATTTCTATCCGACAACGCTAATTGAAATAGGTGTATTTGCCAACCAATGATATCGGTCAAACTTTTTGTTTGGCTGTTTCTGTGCGGTGGGCTTGTATCCGAGACCCAAAAGTATAAAACCGACTATAAAGGAACTTAAGGAAGCACAGCGATAAAGAGGTTATTCAGCGGAAAGTAAAGGTTCGAAAAAATAAAAACTGACTCGTAAAAATACCCAGCTGTATTACACAAATTTCCGCTGAATAAATTGTTTATTATACGACATAATTCTTTCCTAAAATATAGGCTTTCAACAGCGCGCGGTCAGGGGGACTAAGACGAGTGCAATACGGTCTCATATTTGCACTCGTTTTGGTGCTATGTCGTATATTTTCTAGCGTTTCTATTACTTACACTCTTATCCCCCATCATGTGCATGGCTCTGTTGTTCTGGTAAGAATGTAGGAGCAAAACAATTTCGTCCCCTCCCTCCTCGTTATCAAATCCCTCATTTTCGTCCCCACTCCCCTCTTCGTAGTCCAAATCCTCCTCCTCCTCTTTATCCTCTTCCATCTCCTCCTCGTCCTCGTCATCTTCTTCTGACTCTGCTTTCTTCTTGCCCTTCGTTTTTGTTTCTTTGGCTTTCTCAGTTTTCTTTGCCGCTTTCTGTTTCTTTGCACCCTTTTTCGAGCTTTTTTCGTCGTCCTTTTCGCTCTCTTCTGATTCCTCCTAAGTAACAAACACAACAAATATTCACTATTTCCACAGCCTACGAGGCCGCGACCTTCAGCTTGCAGTTGATCATCTTTACTTTTCCTCGAATCGTTAAATAAATCCATCAGAAAAATCGAAAATAATTCACACGTTCACGACAACTACTCACCTTCACGTAGATACGGCAGACGGCAAAAGTGGGATTTTTGCCGTTCACGGGAAAAAACAAACGTGATGCTTAACCTCTCTATTAGCCTGCGTGGCAGGCGTAGAATGGGGGAGGGATGAGGGGAGTTTGAGCGCCAGCGCGACTGAGTCATGCAATAGTAATGAATGACCATTCTGTTCCGCCAAGGCAAAACACAAAGAATCTGAACATCAGTGCTAGGCTACTATTCAACAACGCTTACAGGACGTAACTTCGCATTTTGAGCGTACAGTAACACAACAACAAACGGGTTATATTGATTAATTCCGACCAGACAGTCCGAGTTCGATCGCTGGTCAGGGTCATTGTGTTGTCTTCGCGGACAAAGACACTTTACTCCGTTACAATGCCATCGGCGAAGTGTTGTAACAAAATGCCTTGTGATGAACTAGCGTCCCATACAGGGGAGTAGCAATACTACTTGTCGTGTCATGCTACGGAAACCGGGATAAACTTCAGCAGTGAGGGACACTTTGGCTAAGAGTGCAGACAAATAAAAAGCCCTCCCAAGGAGAAAATAAACCCAAGAAAAAGTATTTTGAACAAATATAAACCCAGGGATTATTCAGACGGAAATGTAACCCCTTGACGACTTTTGTTTTTTCAAAACAAAAAACAAACAAAAACGGCAATCTAACACCACAGATGCTATTTCTGGCCATTATGTCGAAAGATTACAGCTAAACTGTCTAAATCTTTGTATGCAACAAGGCAACTAACATCCCCTTCTACTTCGAGGCCAACAGTTCAATATTTTCTTTGGGCATGCGCACAAATCAAAATGTTGACAGTTTTTGAACGAGAAAAACACACCACAGTTGTTGTTTTTTCCCCGTTCTTGCTCTCCTTTTTCTCTCATTTTCGTTTGTGGTTTTGTTGGCCTTTTACCTAAACGTTGAGGAAAGTGAACTTTTTTTTATCAAATAAATGGACGAAGTGATTAGTTTCTAATGAAACTGTGGTGCTGCGTCGGCGGGAAAGTGAAACACTATGTTGATTATCAACTCGGAGATAATTCCTAATTATATACGCTGAGGATTTTGGTCAGAGAAAAAGACGCTCTAAACAAAGAAACATATCCACAAACCTCTTCACTATCCTCTTCTTCCGCCACTTCTTCAGCTTGGGATTCATCGTCACTTTCATCGTTTCCACCGACGCCGTCCGACAAGTCCCCGATCAAGATTCGGACATGGTCGGGATGTAAAAGTTTAATCTTGCTTTCGTCGGAGGGCGCCGCACTCTTCTTTTTCCCTGCAATATCAAATTACAATCCTATCTCAGTAGACGCTCTATTTTAAAGGAGCTACGTCACGGATGGCGCATCTTCATTTTCAAGTTAGCCGTTCGCAATCCGTCTTAATCTTCTGCATCCTCAACCATCCTTGTTCCTGTTTGGTTTCTTGTTACCTTTTTGGTGTTTTTCTACCTTAATAAACTATTATTTTGAGGCTTTCTTCAATTTGAAGGTGAGTTTGAATTCTTCAAAAAATGACTTAAAATATCGTGACATAAGCTCCTTTAAGGGGGACTAGCGCGAACGCAGGTCCCCACTACCAGAAATTATACGCTCGAGTTACCCACATTTGGGGTAATCGCAGGGGTCAACCGATCGAAGTGCAATGACCGGGCCTCGCCTTGAGAGGACTGCCTGCTTGATCACAGTGCCTCCCGCGTCAGGTAAGTATGCCGTAAAATGGCTCGAAAACCATATCAATCGCTCGGTCCTCTGAACATTGTGGTTAAAGATTAACCGTCTCGACATTCACGGTAAAATATTAACCAATCAGCTGTCTCTTAGTACGCAGACGCATAACCGTCTTCTTTGTCTGCTGCCAACACAGGTGGTTATGTTAATCGCTTTGTTATAACACAAAGACACTTACAGAAAACCACCAAGGCAAAACTAATTATTCAAAAATAGGCCAAATTTCTGTCTTGATATGAGCGAACGTGTCTTGATATTAAGTCTACGGAAATATATGTAATTTAGCCATAAATTTAACGACGAAGATGGATTTTTTAAAAGTCAAAGAAGTGAAATACCTAAAGTTGTACAAGGAAAATGACTAAATTCATTTTCTACTCCTATAAAACTCTCTGATATTGCGGTATTTGGGCCGCAGACATCTCTAGGGCATTACTTGATTCGACTACGTTACAATACACCATGGAAGCAACGTGTTCAGCTGTGGGCATTGCGCGATTAACGCGATTTCAGCGAGTTTTCCACTTGAACTGTGACATGTGACTCGACTGAAATTCGACGCCTATAAATTAAAACACGATCAGACCTTACGTGCAAAACACGATATAGTCCTTCTGTTTCAACACCATTCTCCAGCAAAGCCAAGTCAGAGGAAACGTAATCCACAATTTCTTGTTGTCGTTGTTACGCTACTGTACATGTCCTCGACAAGCCGCCATGGGGCAGATTTGAAGCGACCGCCCAGCTTATTTGTTTATCTTGGCCATGGCATGACAGCAGCTTTGAATGAATCGTTTAAATAGCTCACTGCGCTTTAGTATCGAAACTTTGCTTCGACATTGTGAACACACAAGCTCGACAGTCGAAAAGAAACTAAAGTCAGGCCTTGAAAAATACGACAAACATATTAAACGCACACGTGCATTTGACAAGTGGGAATTCGCACGGACGAAATGATTATAATGCAAATTCCAAATCGACAACTACCACAAGGAATGTTTGATAAAAATCACTGAAATTTATAAAGTATAAAACTGAAAAATGAGCGCAATGCCAGTGCCGAGATTTTCTCTTCCAATGAACTTGTCGCCTCCACAGCCGTTATTTGAGTCGTATCGAAACGCTTCATTTTCATTCAACGCTCTATTTGCACCGAATAGGCTATATTTGCACAAGTAGCTTTTATAACCTCAGGAGATTCATCATCATGACCCAGAGTCTGTTCAGAGCTAAATTTTGACATCATCCCCGATGCTGAACGAGAAATCTTTCAGTTTCCATCGTCTGTAACTCGAAAGGTACAACGAGATTTCGAACTTTTTACGGCGAATAAATTATTTCAAAACAGGTTCGCGGCTGACGAAACGGATCGAACAACAAATTTCAGATTTTTTTTAATTATTTTTGTTGTGACAGAATAAAAAACCTCCCAACACGTATCAGAAGCGAGAAGAAAAACAAACAGAAGCTCGCACGGACGTTCACCTTGAAACATTTACGGATGCGCATGCGTAAGTGAAGGACAAATTAGATAATTGTCCCACATGTGTTGGCGCATCACGTTCAACATATCGCCGATCTTGGCCAATGTTGTTAACTCTGGTTTTCCTTCAACACGCATAAATCTTTCGCCTTTTACTAAAGATTTCCGTGGAGGAGAACAATTGAATGAGTCTATAGACTAATTTTTCGTCGCCCTGCCTTTCGGCGGGGCTCCCATCCCAATAAATGTAGAAAAACAAACAACGATAACGCTATTTTATAGCATCATTCGCGTCGAGTTTCCGCACATCGCGTAAGTACTTAGCTTGCTTCGCAGAGCGAACTCAAGGCGCACGCTAGTAAGTACTTCGATTTTCGAGATTTATAATACAGTAAAAACCCGCATAAAAGAACAAGTGGATTAAGAACACTCAGGCTGAAATTTGGTCAAAAAAGTACCAGAAAACACCCGATATATAAGAACAAAAATCAGCCTGAACCCCCAAAACACGTGTTCTTTTATGCGGGTTTTTACTGTACTTAATACTAACATCTCCAGAGTTGTTCTCAGATGGACACCAGAGGGGAAAAGGGGCCACCCCAAGTCCACATGGAGGAGAACATGTTCACAAACTGAAATGAGTATTAAAGTGCAAATCTGTTCATATAGCAGGTAAGAGTAGTTCAATAATACAAAATGACTAGTGATAAGCATGACCAACACAATACTCAACCTTTGTTGTCTCAGTTCTCACCTAGGAAAAAACAGGGGAGCGGGGCACTTACTTGAGGGGGGGTGCTTATTTGAGGATTTACGGTAGGTAGAGAGAGGCTCTGACTAAGACAAACCTTACAAATAACGTTTTAGTATTTGTACTCATTCGCACATACATGTACCATAAAAGCTCTATTTAGCACCCCCTCTCTAAATATAAGCCTCCCCTTTGGAAGTCAGATTTTGTAATGAGCCCCCCCCCCCCCCCCCCCCCCCTCCCTCTCTCTCTCTCTATTAAGCCCCCCTCCTTTCCATCAGACTGATGTAAACGACTTTTCAGCAATTTTTTGAAACATGGTCTTTAATTTCCAGAACTATCATTGAGTTTGGGTATAAATGATATTGCATTTGTAAGACGGTCATGCATAACCATAACCTATTTCTTGCTCTGTTTTAGTTAGTGGTGTAATAGTAAAGTTTGACAAATTAATGTGAATTTTCTCGAAAATTTATGATTTGAAATAAGCCCCCCACCCGCTCTCTCTATTAAGCCCCCTTCTTGAGGCCTGAAATTAAATAAGCCCCCCCCCCCCCGGGGGCTAATTAATAGAGCTTTTACGGTAATTGAATAATAAGTCTGATTTTACATAAATGAATGCAAAGATCAGACCATTATTAATTTGACCTCCATGTACTGTGCATTACATTGTTAATTATTACCTTTTTTGGCATCTTTTTTTTCATAAGGAGGGAGACGCCCACCAAAGAAGTCACGCAGCATGTCATCTACAGCTTTGTCAGGATTCAAATGTCTCACCAGTCCTTTCACAAGCTTCAGCAAGTTTCCATTAAAATCTCTTCTTGGATTGGCAGGTTCTTTATCTGCAGCAGCAGCTTCTTCATCACTTTTTTGGTCACCATTTTGCTCAGATGGGTCTTCTGTTTCAGTTTCACGCTGTTGGTAAATAAAACATACAACTTCTGTCACTTCTCTCGTGATAATCACTGCTGGATAAATATTCTGGCAGGGCATTGTTAAGATACAGAAGAAAATTTAAAGTTTGTAGGAGTAAAATGGTTTAATTCCAATCAACTGGGCACCACCATACTGTCCTGTAACCTGTTTTAGGTGTTCAGATAGTGAAGAGCAGCATGAAGAGCGGCGAGTGTGAAGAGTAATCCCCTCACCTTTTTTTTCTCTAGCCACTCTTCACTCGCTGCTCTTCGCTCTTCACATCTGTTCCCCATTATCTGAATGCTTATAACAGGCTAACAGCCCTGCCAAACCCACAAGTTGACATGTGTACATTTGTTGTTATTTTTTCTAAGTACACTCAACTCTCACCTTGTGGACACCCCGTTATTATGGACACCCGCTATTATGGACAAAATCCAGCCCTTCCCCCGGCGAAACTGAATCCCGCTATTGCGGACTCTTGCTATCATCAGGGCTTGAAATAATTTATCTGGAGTTATCGGTCATGATGTCCGGTGAAACATATTTTTGATCGGACACGGCTCGTTTTTGATCGGTCAAATATTGAAACAAAAAGCCTCTGACAGGGTGCGGGACCGCACAATTCAGTCACTCACACAATTCTTAAAAATTCCGCAAAATCCCACACAATACTAAATTTTAATTAATACAGGTATTCCTATTGATTACCAAGATTTTAATAGAAACTTTTTAGGCTATATTTCCCTTCTAAAAGAATCAAGAAATTCACCGAAAACAGCTCAAGCGGATATTAAAACAACCAATAATAAAATAAGATTGACTGTGTAGCTCATATAATGAAAAAATACATTGAACCATCAATGGTATTACGCGCTAGGACAAATAAAAAGTTCCAAACGTTTCGAAGCTACTGCCTCTTCTTCCAGTGGAAAAATACAACCAGGCGTCTGCGCTGTCCTGGGCACTAGTCTCAGTTCTACTTCTAATCCTATTTTTCATTGGCGGATTGTGGCAATTGTTTTGCAAATAACGAATCAGAGTTGTTGTTAAATAGTGCCACATGGGGTTTGCAATGTAGTCAGGGAGCATCTGTAATCCCGTGGGATTTTTTTGAAGATAACAAGCCACCTATCTAGATGTGTTAAGGGACCCTTAGGAACACAGAAAATGTTGTCGGCAATTTTGCGACTTGCACCGGCAGCTGCTACGGTGGTTTTAAAATAGGCCCTGTATGGCTCAGCATGGAAACGAGGCTGAGGCTTAAATTGCTCATAACTATCGCTAATTGCAACCAAATGTCACCAAACTTGCTCAGATTTATTATTGGATGGTATCTAACATGCCAATAGTCATAAAGATAATTAAGGAGGTCACGTGACCATTTTGACATGGAAGCGAGTCTCTAACATTAGATGGCCCATAATTATCGCTTATTTGAACCAATTGTCACCAAACTTGCTCAGATTGGTTATGGGATGGTATCTGACATGTTAATAACCATTAAAGTAATACATATAGTCACGTGACCTTTTTGACATGGAAGCGAGGCTCGAACAGAAAAATGTTTATATCCGGCATAATAATATGTACATTCTTTCAAAAATTACTGTCACTGTTTCCCAATGATATAGCCTGCTTTGATACCTGCTTTGAATTCTGCTATAATAATCGAAATTAACATAATTGGTGGTCAGCGGTTTTTTATTCGATAATTTTGGTCAGCGGTCTTTTTCATCATTGTAGTGAGTGTAGTGAAGCTACTCACACTGTCATGATCTTTTATGGCGAATTTATATTTTCTGCTTCTCTAGACCCCGAAAAGACAAATCTAGAATTTGATTTGTGCATTATTTGCCAGAAAGGAGAGAAGGAAAGTCTTGTTTGCAAACCTTCAATTGATTCCTACGGAAAAGTTTTAGATTTTGTCAAAGAATGGGCTAGTTATGGCAATAAACAGTACTCGGAGGCTTGGGTTAAGCTGCAGGATATTTCAGTGAAAGATCTTGAGGAAAAGGGTTCTTCATGGCATCGATCCTGCTACAAGGGTGTTGCCCACACAGGAATGATCAAGAGAGCGAAGGAGAGGTATGAAAGAGAGTTATCTGGCCCAAACGAATCCAGGCGTAAGTCTCGATCAGGAGCTGATAATATTACTCCAGAGCGTTCTCAGCTGACTCGGTCGCAAACTTCACCTTTAGACAAAGATGCTTGCTTTTTTTGTGATGGTCAAGCAGGTTATAGGGAGATGCTATTTAATGTTAGGACACTATCTGGTGGAGAATCACTGCGTAAAGCCATCACTTTGTCAGGTAACGAGAAGCTCGCCGTTAAGCTAAATACCGCCATTGCCTCCAATGATGCGCATTCAATCGACATCAAGTACCACAAAAACTGTTGGTTGAACAGCGTGACCAATATTTTGCGTAAGCCCGCTCCCGCTTCTGGGGTCCCTGTTAGAATCGCCAGTCAGATAGCAGCCAAGATAGAATTCTCAAACTTTAACTGATATTACTTTAAGTGATGGGAAGATTGTCCCGATTTCTCAGTTACAAGCTGCATACAAAGAAATTCTTAACGCAAACAACGTCGCCAATGAAACCATGAATCGTAAGGCATTGAAGCAACTACTCCAAAATGAAATTGCCGACATCGAGTTTCACAGGCCGAAGCGAGTTAACGAATCGGAAAGGGTAAGCGCGAAGAAAGGAAGAGATAGAGCGATCCAAAAAACTGAAGATCAGGATGATATGAAAGATGACGAGATGAAGACGTTATTTGATGCCGCTGCACTGATTAGAAAGTCTATCCGAAAGTGTAAGAAGTGGCTATTTACCGGCTCCCTTGATAACATCACTGACGAACATGTACCCATGGAACTCTTCAGCTTTTTTAGGTGGGTAATACAGGGCCCATTTGACTTGCTTTCGTTAGAGAAAAAGTCCAGTGAGGTACACAAGCGTGCAATGAGCCTTACTCAAAGTACCGTGGCCATGTGTCTATCAGATCACCAGGTGAAGCACAAGAAGTCAGAAACTACTAGGATGACAGCTGAGATGCCTCAACAACTGGCTATAGGACTTGCTGTCCATCAAGCTGTGTGCAGCAAAGAGTTAATCAGCTTACTCCACGGGTTTGGGATGTCAGTAGATTACAACCGAGTGCTAAGAGTAGAATCCCAGATCGAATCAAATGTCCTTCAACGAATGGAGCAGAATGATAGTGTCTATCTCCCTCCAGACATCGTAAAGGGACGGCATGTGTTTCTTTGCGATTGATAACGTCGACTTCGCCGAAGATACTCCCGATGGCAAGCGTACGTTCCATGGCACTGCAATAGCGATTTACCAACGCGCCGATGCCCAAGACCAGGTGGTTCATGTTAATGTCGACCCAACTCTGCAAGGCCGTTCAATAAAAGATCTGCCAGATTCCATTACCAGCCTCGTGGAATGCCCTGCCCCGCCATTGAAGCCCAAAGGTCCTGTTAATGCCAAGTTCAGTCTTGCCGTGAAAGAACTTCCAATCCAGATAAGGATGCAAGTCCAGTGACGAGGAGGAGGAAGTGGATGTTGATGATGACGATGAAGATGACTCGTAAAAATCAAAGCTTAGGACATCTTTTTATACCGTTTAAGTTAAAAAGGACAAATATATAAATTTCTGAAATTAGTATTTGCAGAAAGCCTTAGGTATTTATTTAACAGCCTTGTTTCCATGCCATGAATGATGATATAAATGACCATGTCAATATTCAAACTACTGGTGCCGTTGGGGAACAAGTGATAGCAATGTTTGAAAGAATGTACATATAATTATGCCGGATATAAACATTTTTCTGTTCGAGCCTCGCTTCCATGTCAAAAAGGTCACGTGACTATATGTATTACTTTAATGTTTATTAACATGTCAGATACCATCCCATAACCAATCTGAGCAAGTTTGGTGACAATTGGTTCAAATAAGCGATAATTATAGGCCATCTAATGTTAGAGACTCGCTTCCATGTCAAAATGGTCACGTGACCTCCTTAATTATCTTTATGACTATTGGCATGTTAGATACCATCCAATAATAAATCTGAGCAAGTTTGGTGACATTTGGTTGCAATTAGCGATAGTTATGAGTAATTTAAGTCTCAGCCTCGTTTCCATGCTGAGCCATACGGGGCCTATTTTAAAGGGATCCCCGACTGTTGGAACAAGTTGCCGTTAAAGTGATAGAAAAATAATCTGAACCTAAAATTTGTTGAAAACCGCGCAATATTATTTCAATGTTAACGAAAAAACTGGCTACAAATCTCTGCCATTTTAGGTTTCAAATTACCCGCGCGCCACCATCTTGGATTTTATGACGTTTCATGGTTGCCCCTTTTGTTATACAACAAAAGGGCTATTGTTTACTGACAATAGCGGCAACCACAATACGTCATATAATACAAAATGGCGGCGCGCGGGTAATTTGAAACCTAAAATGACAGAGATTTGTAGCCAGTTTTTTCGTTAACACTGAAATAATATTGCGCGGTTTTCAACAAATTTTAGGTTCAGATTATTTTTCTATCACTTTAACGGCAACTTGTTCCAACAGTCGGGGATCCCTTTAAAACCACCGTAGCAGCTGCCGGTGCAAGTCGCAAAATTGCCGACAACATTTTCTGTGTTCCTAAGGGTCCCCTTGACACTTTTAGATAGGTGGCTTGTTATCTTCAAGAAAATCCCACGGGACTTTAAATCGCGACATATGCTCCCTGACTAATGCATTATAGGGCGATCGGCATATATTGTTTTTCGTTTTTCGCAAATGGTGATACGAAGAAAAGGTTTGATGCATGAAAAAAAAACAGCGTTTCATGACTTTCATCCCTTTTTTAATTTGAATGTTTTTCATTAACGTAGAACATGTGAGTGAGTGTTTTTCTCTATAGCTGGATGTTCGCGCATTTGATGTAAACTTTTGTTCTTGTTCATTTCTGGTCAAACTTCCGCAATACACAGCAAGGTGCATACTGATAGTAAACAACTGAACATCATGGAAACTTTAGTTTTTTTTCACTATGATTGAATTTGACTGGTCAACATGACCGGCAAGATGAAAAATTGATCGGTCAAACCCCCAGATTGGTCGGACATTGTCCGATGTCCGGGCCTTATTTCAAGCCCCGTATCATGGACTCCAAACTTAAATAAAGTCCTGAGGGTGTTCACTATACAAGAGTTGACTGTATTACCCGCCTTAATAGCCACTATTCCAAATGTGGGTCACAAGTGTGGTAAAGAGTGGCAAAGGTAGTTTAATAAAATTGTCGTTGTTGCGTGGGGATTGACTGGTCCCGGGGGTATATTAGTGATGCGGAGGTGCAAAGGCCTTTTTGGGGACTTTGTAATTTTGTAGCTGCGTTCAATCCTGGACATAAGTAGAGGAATTTTGGGCTAGAAATTTTCTAGCTCAATTTTTTGGGTAGAAAGATCTTGGCAGAGGCTTTTTTAGGGCTGATAAAAAGACAAACTTCAAGTTGATAATCAACTAACTGTTTCACATGTGTAAAATGCCTACCAACAATCCACTGCCCATAAAAGAAGCAAGGTTAACAGGCAGGCCTCTTCTATATTCCACATCACTTTCCATGGCTCTCTCCACAGCTTTAGACAAGGCACTTGTCAACATGTTGCCCCAAGTACTACAACAATAAACACATATAGAAAGCAAACTTTTTGTTAATTTCTCCTAGACTCACAGTCACCACCAAAGTAGCAACGCAAGTTACAGGGCTTGGTGGCCAGTCGGGCCAGTTTCCTTGAATTCTTAGTGGCCCAGGCCAAAATAAAGTGGCCCTTATTTTCCTCAAGTTGATTTAAAAAAACATATTTACTTGAATAAACGGTTTAATACTGCCGCCTCTTTACAAAGGGAGCAAAACGCGTTATCTTGGACAACAAACCACGGCCTCCCCTGAGTCCAGCTTTTCTGAAATTCCTGTTTCCTTTTCGTCTTTTCGTAGTTTTTGCTACTTTCTACGGCAACTTCCTTGGTTTTAGGTTTTTTGGACGGCAGCGGCTCACATCCTTGGAGAAATCTCCACATTCTGTGGGTTTTACATCAGAATTACTATGCCAAAACCTGGCGAGAAGTATGTTGACGATAAACATGCGAGAAACGTGCCGCATAGAACTCTGGGTAAGACTGGAGTCACGTGGCAATAACAAATCAAAATGGCGTGCAGATATATTTGCGGATCAATCTAAATACTCGTGAAACCGTTAAATCGGCTCGTTAAGAACTAAAATCCACTAAAGTCAATGAACTTAGAGTTGAGGAAAAGAAAGGAAAAGTAATCCAATTCAACTACCGGTGCATATTTTATTTTTATTTTAACTTCGTACTTTGCAACTTTTCTAAGCTTATATCGTAGTCGCCCTTCGGGCGATCAAACCTCAACTTTTAGTCGCCCTGGTCAGTTTTAAATCGCCACTGGTGACCGTTAATTTTTAGCCCTGCAAGTTGTTGTTTTATACTAAAACAAATGCACAAACCAAAATCCCAGGAGTAGTCAGGTCCTCCCTCTACAAAATTACATAATATACTACGATTTAAGTGTAGGTACTGTAAATCCTCCATTGAGCACCCCCCCCCCCCCCCCCCACCCCCACTACCTTTTCCTTCACAACCAAAACAATGATCAACGGACTGTATTACCAGTACAATTTTACCATACCAATCTGGGGACGAATTCACATACATGAGTACTTGTGAGCTTTGGAGGAAATATTACCGACACTTGTACTAAAAGAATCATAATGAATCACAAATATAACACTTCATTGATTAAAGTACGGTTTCTGGACATTTATCTATGTGCTGGAAGTTCGCTAAATTAAATAAGCCCCCCTCTCTCTATTTATCCCCCGCAAATGTGCTTGAAATAAATAAGCCCCCCTTAATAGAGGATTTACGGTAAATCACTTGTTGCAGTAACTCAATAGTTTTCCTAAATTGTGTACATCAGTACTAACACATTTCACTAAACTATTGCAATGATAATATTATAATATCTGAATAATATTATAATATCTGAGATCATGTGACAGATAAGGGACTGTGCAATAATTATCAGGAGGGGGGGGGGGGGGGGTGGAAAATGGGCTTCATGTAGGAAAATATTAGGTAATACCCCCCTCCTAAAGGAGTGAATTTAGTTATTGCCCCGATATAATCAGTCAGAAATTATGTACGACCCCCCCCCCCCCCCCTCCCCTCACAGTATACACACACCTTTATACACGTACCTTGCATTTTCTCTACACGCACCATGTGGATTAAAATCTTATAACAGAAAGAAGAGCTCCTACTACATGTTTAATTGTTGGACATCCGTGTCTGGAACAAACATCACCTCCGTATCAATGTACGGAAAAATTTTTCGGCCCCCACTTTATAAATAGGTATGGATTCGCCAATGTAATATATACTTGAAATAAAAATTGTTAAGACCCCCCTCTCTTGAGTAACGTATTTTACATTGAGCCCCCCCCCCCCCTCCCCCCCCTCCTGGTAATTATTGCACAGTCCCTAAGTGACATAATTTGTCTCAGCCAGCAGCACGCATTACGAAATTTATATTTACATGTTGGACTTGTTTTGCATGCTTACTTTTCCTGGAAAGTAGTTACTGCCAGGTATGTTGCATGGTCTTTGTCTTCAATAGGTACAGGAAAATATACAGTTCCTCTTGGAAAGTAAAGGAGATCTCCAGGCTGTAAAAAAGAAAATACAATAATCTTTCAGAAAATACAAGATTAATCTAATGGATACAAGGATTCCATTGACTCAGTCGGCATAAAATCACAGTCATGCATACACAATGTGAAAATGCAGCTAAAATAATTATTATTAAAAGTGATTCCAAATAGCATTAAGAATTGTATGACAAAATTATTACAAATAATGACTTAATATTGTGACTGCATACAAATCAATCAGATTCAAATTCATATAAATTTTAAATACACTCATCTGTAGATTTGTATAAGTGTAGGGTCACTGTTACAAAAACTATGGCAACATTTGAGTTTTAAGTGGTCACTATACTCATCCAATTCCCCACATGGGGAGAATAAAGGATCTGATGATCATGAAGTGCATGTATCGACTTAACCCAATAGTTGTGACCCAGACTGCCAGGACTTAACGTAAACCTCACTACAGGGTGTCTCAAAAACTCAGACCTCAGACCCCCAGGTGTATCACAAACTCAGACCCCAAAAAACTTAGACCTCAGGTGTATCGAACACTCAGATCCTCCGAAAACTCAGCCGTATGTGTCAATAAACAAATTAAATTTTGACAATGTCTACCTGCTTATACTTAGTGGTAATCGAAAAGCAAATATATTAGAAAACATAAATTGTTTGGCAGATATTTCCATCGCTTCAGGATAGCTTAGTGTGCATTGCGTGACTGTCGGTGGGATAGGTGAACTACTGTCACACATGCAATACTTTTTTAAGCATGTTCATAGCTTCAATTAAATACATGTAGATAGATAGACAACCTCATTTTATTCTCTACTAGCCTGTGAACAAGCTCGTACATAAGTGGGCATACGTAAGTGGGGTATTGGGCGCTCACAGCAGAGCTAAATCTATACCAATATTATTTGATCGCATTGCTGATATTGCCATTGATAGCCAGAATATTTGTTTACGATGGTGTTACTTTTCGTCAGTGTTTCACTTCGGTCTGAGTTTTTGATACACCTGAGGGTCTAAGTTTTTTTTAGGGTCTGAGGTCTGAGTTTTTGAGACACTACATGTACTTTTGGAATTCTACAACAGCTCCTTAAAACAAGACGATTTTTTTACTGCAAACCTAAATGATATGTACTAGGTTTGATGTATATACCTCCATATCAAAGTCATGAGTAGGTTCATCTAAGTCACTTAATTCCAAGTCAGGACTGGCTTCTTGTGGAAGCTCTTGCAAAGGCTTGTAAAGTTTCCATTTACTTTTTCCCTCCACCTGAAGGATAAATGTCTGAAAAAGGGACACATAGCAATGTCAATAAAGAGATCTAAACAATATTGTATGCATAAGGGATGACAAATAAAATAATTTAGTTTCCAAACATTGCTTTCCCACTTAGTAACTAGAACAACTAGCTGCTAACTGACATGGAACCGCCATTCCCCCATTTTGAAGCCATACTTGTTTGTTTCCCTGTGTACATGTACATGGTTCAGGTTGTGTAACTTAATTGGATCTTCAACTTTTGTCTCATTTTTTTTCTCAAAGGTGAGCTTCCAAATCGGGGTGTGGCTTTACATGTATATATGAGTACAGCTTATACATGAGCATTGACATGTACAGTACTTTTCATGACCCATCTTAGACCAAAATAATGATAATCATTTCATACCTACAGTGTATTAGGGGTGAATGGTAAATTTGAGACTTTGCAAGACTAGTGTTTTTCTCTGTGGAGCCCACTGGCAAGACTTTTTAGATTGCGAGACTGAGATCGAGAATCTGAAATGGCTTCGTGCAAAATCAAGACTGCGAGACGTACAGAACTGCTCAAAAATGAGACTACCATGAAATTCTACTAAAATGTTGCGAGACCCGTATTTGCCACCCCTCCTATTCTAGAAATTAATTTTCAAAGTAACTTCAATCTTTTGTCAGTTTTTCCCTGTGTTGATTTCAGAATCTTTGATCATATAAGAATATTCATACTTCATACATGTATATAGTGCATAACCTAATTAAAATGAGCACAAAATGCCCATGAACTAACCTCCATCTCATCAAACTGTGGAGCCAGACCTTGCGAGCCAGGTTGGAAGATATATGCATCGGCAGCAACAAGATTACCAAAGTATGTCTCCAGAGACTCAAGTAACTTCCAAACGTCATCCTACAGTACAAGAGCAACAAACAGTGAGTTAGTAACACAACCTGTGTCTGGCCTAGGGAGAACACTTGACATAACTGGCAGAATTTGGCCTACTGTAATGACTTGTGCATGGCACTAATTTAATTTTGGTAGCTCTTGGGAGGGCACTTATTTGATACAGGGGGCTTATTTAGGACCCCAGGATTGGGTGGGGATGCTCACGGGGGTCTATAGTAACCCTACCCTGTCTTAGACCAAACCTGCTCTAATTTGCTACCCCATCTCAAACTAAAGAGTAAAATTTTGCACCCCATCTCAGACCGGAAAGTGAATATGTATCAAAGATTTATAACAAGATGCCTGGCCATCATAGATTTAACAAGGATAATTAATTGGCAAAATAAGGAAACACATTGATACAAATTGATCCAGGGACCCCATCTCAGAATAAAAGACCAAAATTGGAATCCCATCAGACCTTGTAATAAGGAAAATGCACCAGTCCGTGGAAAGCCCCACACCCCGTACCCGGGGAATAGCAGGGCATTAGACCATGGCTGCCTTCTAAATGAAGCTAATTCTCTGCCACGTGGGGCAATTTGACTTTTGTCCCCCTTTCCAGGGCAATAGTTGAAATAATGCAATGACAGGTCAAACATGACTCCTACACATGTGATGTGACCTTAGAGTTGGGCTTTTACGAGTATGTCTCTCAAGGATTTTCTCCTATTGTACAATACAAGGTTTGTTATATAATATTATTTCTCTCAGCGACAGTTGGTTTTGGCATTTGCTCATCAAGATATTCTCTAAATGCCTAATCCAAGATGATTCAGATGCGAATCCCCGCCGAAGCCCTTGCTAATGGTCCGCGATCGCTGATTCATTCATCCTCTTTGCTCTTAGTGAGGTATAAGGCCGCTCGCCATCTATCTCGGTCTTTCACCACCTTCCCTCATTTTTCCAGGGATAGTTGAGTGGGAGAGCATGCGAGCGCAAGCGAAAATCATCTCAAGGAGACATGACGCGCAGCGACGAGAAAAACTCATTTTTTCTTGCTGCCACACGTCGTGTCTCCTCAAGGTGATTTTTGCACATGCTCGCTTGCTCTCCCACTCAACTAAATGAGGGACTGCTCGTAGTCTACCAAAAGCCCCACATATCATGGCAAAAGGGGCAGTCTAAGCCCGCTCAAATACCCTGCATTCCCCAGGTACACTGACTAGTGCATAATAACGGACAAACAGAAACAAAGAACAGCTTTGCTATGACAAACATCACGACCACTCCAGAGTTTTTTCACAAAAAGTCCTTGGCAACAACTACTGTATGCAGACCGCTAAATTAAAACTTATTGACAGACAAGAAGCCCCGTCAAATTTAGTTAAAACAATGAAAAACTTGAAATTACTGGCCATAACAACTACTAAATACTTGTCTACGCAATTCTTCTCGCTTGCAATGTTAGAAGATAGCAAAATGTACTCATGGGTCTGTTCTGGGAGTGTTCCAAATATCAGAGACCACGCTTTTGCCTGAATTTACTCTTTTCCTCAGTCACATACGAGCATTTAATAATAGCTTGATTCGCTCGTTCGATCAATTCTAAGCAAATTGAGAACTTTTTGCAGGTTTAAAGGCGTTTAAAACGTTTTAGGGAACGGATGTCTTGGCTGACATGTGCCACATATTCTGACACGTTTCCCGATACAACAGTCTTCAAATTTCATGATATGGAGCAGTGGAGGACAAAATCATAATTTTATGACACGTGTTTGATAAAAAAATGCACAAACCTTGAATCTGTCTGGTTGGTGAAACTGTACAGCAACTCCATTTGCTTTTATGTGTTTCAAATTGACGCGGGAACCCTCTTCGTTTATCAGCTCCGTCTTGCCTTCCACATACCGACTCACGCTGACATCTTCAATGAACTGAATTTCTTCCTTCTTCAAAAGGCTTTCCAAATCCTTCTTCGTGAACAGCGAACCATAAAAGTCGCCGTTCTCTCGCTTAACGAAATGCGGTTTCTTCTCCCAATTGTCGTCGAAAAAGCTCTTCAATTCAGTCACAGCAAGAAGCGATTCGACAACTCGCTCGGGTGAAGTGAAGTCGATCGTCTCGCTCGCCGTTGTCGAAGCGTCGGCCTTTTTACCGCTCACTACTTTCTTCTTCTTCCCTTCAGGAGAAGTCGCGGAGGCGCTAGCAGCACGATTCTTTCGCTTCATAGTCTTATCAAGGCCAAAAAACGACGAATACTAAGCAAATTTAGACCGCACAAGACGACAGATCAAAAGTCTCGCTGCTCGACTTCTCACGTGGAGTTCGCTGCAACACTATGCAAAGGCGCGCCAATTTTCCTCGTTGTAATTGGTCAATTTTTTCGCGCCAATTTTGCAGGCGCGGCGCGAATATTGTAAATACGATCCCTGCCCAGGGACCCTGGGGCTTTTCTTTTAGTGGGAAGGGCCACTTCGTTTATTCACATTATTTCAAAAATTAATTGGTTGGGCTTCCATTAGGAAGCTGGGTATTTTGCGTCTAGAAGATTTTAGTTTCATCTATAAAGAATACGGCGTGGTAATTCCGTAAAACAAAACAAGCTCTACAGTCTAGTTATTTTAAAATTAGAACGCAGAAACCAATAGACTCCATACGAAATAAAATCGGGGACATATACCGTATTATCGAAGGGGTTTTTTGTGTCTGAGGCTACAGCTATGTTCACACTTGGTGCCCGAGCACGGTGCCCGAGTACGATTCTCGCTCGGCACTAATGTGAACCAAGAGAGGACGTTCAAGTACCCACGCCAGAATTCGGGTACGGTGCCCGTGCCCGAGTACAAGGTCTTGACCTTGTACTCGGGCACGGCCAACATGTCGATATCTTGGGTAATCAGTGTGTGAACACAGCACCATTTTGTGCCGGTGCCCAGGCACTAGTGCTCGGGCACCAAGTGTGAACATAGCCTGAGATTTTTAGGGGGGAGCATTGAGGCGGGGAGATCTATTTTCATGAGGCTTACAAAGAACCTTGTACGGTCGCGTCGTTCCCCGTAGAAAAGGTCAATTCCATGCTCAGTCTTTTCAAGATAATATGAAGGGTCTCTTGGTCTTTTATATCCGGATTTCAGAAAATCCTTGCATTGTGCGGGATTGTGTAGCATGCACGTCGCTCCAACTACAAAACTTGCCTTCATTTCTTCCTTTACCGTAATTACGAATTCCAAAATTAAATACTGGTAAGTGAAAACAAAATTGATTCATTCAGTGATGAAATAAAGCTACACTGACGGATAGTATCCTCGGATATCGTTTCTTCGACCACCCCTCCCCACCTCCACCCGCTTGAGTTATTTTCTCCCTCAAGCGTCAGCCACGTAGTTTCGGATTCTTCAGCTGGATTACTCCCTCGCGCTTCACGCTCGCATTTTTAGCGTTGAGAAAATAGAGAGGCTGCGAACAGTCTAGACAAGTCTTGAGCTCAATGCCCGACTTTTGGGTTTTTTTTTTTGCTTTCTCCATTATCCATAGCAAAACCATCTCCAGAATCCACCAAAATGCACTTTTCAGAGCCTGAAATCTCAATTTTTTCTGGGGCGGCCCCCAAACACCCCATCTCGACGTCGACTGCCAAATTTACTTCACATTTTCGGGAACCCCCCCCCGCCCCCCCCCCCCCCCCCCTGTCAAAAAATCCTGGATCCGCCCCTGATGATCTTGGGTAATGATCAACCATCCGTCAGCCATCCCGCGTAAGATGGCCATCACAAAGATGAGGAATGCCACGAGTGTGAACGCGATGGCTACATGGGCGGGGACTTACAAGGACTTACAAGGACTTACAAGCCTGTGAATGCAGTTACCTCTCATCAAGTGTTGGTTGTGCAAGATGAAAGAAAGCTGTAATCCCAGGCTGTTGCAAACCATCACATCTTTCTCCTTTTCTGCGTAGCAAGATTCTGCTCAATCGAGAATAACAGGCCTCAATGCTATCAAGGCGCTTCCATAAAAATAGCAAGACAAATAAATGAACGAATAAGCTCGCGTGACAATCTGAACCACCTCTTTTAATTTCGAAATATCATGTCAAAACGAGAAAACATTTAGATCTAATCTTCTTCAATTTGCACTCACGAAAGAAATGGGTACAACTGGAACCTCTGCTCTTGTTTTCGATCACTGCCAAAGTCCCCAGATGCCAAAGTCCCCAGATGCCAAAGTCCCCAGATGCCAAAACCAACATGACGAACTCCAACGACACGCGAACCTGACTGAGAGTTTTATTAAATCGAATATGGATTCATTTCAGGGTCCCTCGATTTATTCAATACTCATAAATTTAGAAATTTTGTCCTTGTAGGGGTATATATTTTTTTCAGCATACTGTATTGCGAAACTTCCGTTTCTTCATGAAGTAAAACACCTGTGAGTATATCAATTAGGATAAAACCCTAGGCGCCGCGCACACTTCTAATCGGGGCTTTTATCAAGTTTATCAAGGGAACTTCATTTGGCAGAGAGGAGATACGAGTGACAGTCTATTTTTGAAACAAAGCAAGGTGAATCGAACAAATGTCAGCGTGCGAAAATTTCGACGCTTTCCTCTGTTCTTTTATACTGTCTTCCCAATTACAGTACAAGTAATAATGGCGGTTTAAACACGTCACAATTATGAAAAAATCCAAAAATATTAGCAGTTGATGTAAAATCCCATCAAAGTGAGTTTGAATATGTTTAGTCTGTAGATTCAATTTAATTAGTGAATTGCTTTTTCGGTTGTACCTGCATTTCTGAATATCAGATGTCCTTTCATTAAGCCTCTGTGGGCCGAGCCGCCGAAGGAAAAAGATAAAAAAATAAATAATTGGATCTGAAAGATGAAAGGGGTTCCGAGATGAAAGGGTAAACAGAGAGAAGACGAGAAGTGAAACATTCCACTCAACAGCTGCGCTGCGAGAACTACAAGAAGACAACTTGTACATGTAATACACCTTCCAGAAAACTGTGGGTTAAACGAGCCTCTAGCAACAACGGTGATTGAAGTTTTCATGTTCTGGTTTGCCTCGGGCAGTTCGACTATACTGTTGAAAGAAGTATTTGCAACCGACATATGTAATAACATTACAAAAGCTCGCCGAAAATAGCACAGAAACATCAGATTGCGCCGCGCGGTCTACAGATGTACTCAAAACAAACAGAGCATAATTAGCACAAAACAGATAACTTTTGTACACAGACGTTTCAAACAGTGTAATGTCAACTCGTATTTTACTAATACAGGAGAATTTAAAAATTATTACGACGCATGCATGACAAATATAAAGTGATCTTACTGTCGGCGCGCGAACGGCAAAGACACTGGTGAAATAAACATGATAGTCGATTTCATACAGAGCATCGCAAAAATGAACTGACAGCTCACGCTAGCATAGATGAACAAGAGAAAAACTCGATCTTTGAAGATCTTTAAAATCATATTTCTATTTTAATACAGCTTCATTTTTCGATTGTTATTTACAAATAAATCAAGGTACAAGAAACAAGATCGCAAACAAAATATATAATAAAATTATCTTGAGTTTCTGGCAACAGCCTGCGAGGCACCAACAGCTAGTAGTCAACAGTAACATATAATATTTTCTTTTTTACAACTATTGAGAATATTAAAAACCTCGCGTATATTTTCACAAACACAACAGGAATACATATCTTACAAATTTCACTGACATTAAATAATATCCTTCAACGATTGTGGAACAAAGGAAACGCGACTATCAACTATGAACTTGAGTTACGCACGAGCAATCATGTCAGTGTTGTTTTTGGTTCGTCTACAAAATGGATTTTCGTTTGCTACATTCATTCACAAATTAGGTGCTAATTGCTACTACCAGGTGAGTGTATCTTCAGACCAAGAAGCGTCTAATAAATCTTCATGGAGCGATTTTGAGTTCGCAATATTAGCGAACAGAAGTCGAACTACTCGACGCCGATAAAGTCGGAATTGAAAACTACATCTGTTGTGAATCGTTTTACATGTACCTCGAGCGACAGCGGCAAGCTAAACAGTTGTTTCGTTAGAATTGTGTCCGCCATTCCTTTGGGTTTGTGGTCGGGGAGGCCTTTTCCAGTTGCCAAATAGTAAAACTTTTTCCACGATTGCAGAGTTTTCGGCGACCAAATCCACATTCCCGAAATTGTCCCAACGAACAACGACATGAATATTTTCAATTGGAAGATGCTCAGATTTGGTTCTGCGATCCTGTTCTCCCGTTTTCCATAAAACCAATATTCTTTGTTTGCATACTCGTAAAAGTAACAGGCGATAACCGCGGTCGCTGGTACGGTCGAAAAGACCGAAAATATGCCAAGGCGAACGATCAGTCTTTCGAGTTTATTCGTCTCGCTTTTCGTGTTTCCATCGCGTTGGATGGTCGCGCGGATGCGGAACAGCGCAACAAATCCAGCGATTAAAAACAGAGTGCCGATAATGAGATATGTAAACTGAGGCCCCAGAACGAATGCAGCTAATGCTATCAAATCCTGATTCCCAACAAAACAGAGCCCGGTCAACTCATCGCCGTCTATTTTCCCAGTGATGAAGATAAATATCGTTTTGATACAAGGCAATGTCCACGCAATGACATGGAAGAGATTCGAGTACGAACCAATGGCTTCATAACCCCACTTCATGCCAGCAGCGAGGAACCAAGTCAACGCCAAAATCACCCACCAAATTGTCGCAGCCATGCTGAAAAAATACTGCACTAGGAACACAATGGCACATCCGGTGTTTCGACGGCCGTCTTGAATGAGAAATTTCGGTGTGTTGTATTCTTGATCGCACGAGATTGCCTCGCGACCAGCTGCTAGGCGAACGATAAACGAGATCGAGTAGAGACAGTAACAGAGAGCAAGCCATATTATCGATCGCTCCGGATATTTGAACCTCACCGTATCTACAAAGAAAGTACACAGTACGACTAGCGTCGACACGAAGCAGAGAATCGACCAAGCGGCCATCCATTTGTCCACGGTGTTTTTATCCGATGTTTTAAAAATACCTTCTTGATTACACAACACTGCACATGATCTGGTGCTCTCTACATAATAGTAATTGACGCTATTTTTGAATTTCCTGCACTCTTCCGAGCCAGTATACTTCTCTCCCGCTGGCGTCGCTGTAATCGTGTCATTTGGCTTTACACTGGTACTGCCTATTGGAGGTCTTGAGCTGGAGTTGTCCGTGAAGTTCGGACCGGGCATACACATAGCCTGGCCGTCGTTTCTGTCCAAGAACTTCGTGCAGTTGAGGTTAGCCGGCCAGGGTATGCCAAACTCAAGAAGCACGTGTAAACACTGCTTGCGAACGTACTCGCACAATGGGCGGCAGGACGTAATCAAAATCTCCACCATTTCGGTGCACATCGGAAAATACGCCGAGCACAAGAAAAACTGTAACTGACTCGCGCAATTGAAGTTAATCAACGGACGAAACTGCTCGATTTCTTGCTCTGCTTCCTTTTGTGTATCGTGTCCGAGCTTATTCGGCATTCGAGTCGTATTATAACCAACGTTTGTGCACAGTGGAACAGTAATCTTCTCGCATTGCCAACTTTTTTTCCTGAAACCTTGGCCGCGCACAATGGCGACGGAACTTGCTGCCAAGATCACAACCAAAACCAACGAACACTTGAACGGATCCATAAAATATATTTCACGCCAGCTGAAATCGACACTCGTAGCCTTTTCGATCCCCGCAGTATAATCTCGAAATATCCCTTGATTCCAAGATATTCTAACGCTGATCCGCGCTTACAGATTTTAGCTTTAAATTGGTTTTCGAGGAAGGTACAAATTCGTTCACCAGAGCGGAATTCACAAATGCTAAATGTAAGCAAAAGTTCATCTGCATGTGAATTGGAAGCCGTGTTGTTCTTTGTGTTCTTCTCGAGCTGTATGAGCTGCAGCCAATCAGAAGACGTTTCCTTGATTAAAAACCACGCCTATCAAAACCATCTGTCAATTAGTTTTAATTTCGTCCCGCAATCTGATTGGCTGGTCAAATGAGCAAAGTAAACCCAGTAAAATGCATCGTGCTTCATGCTTGCTTTCAATTTGCAAACTCTATTCATATTTACACAACATTTGTTTGTAACACATGAAAGCTTTTCTTTAATTAGCCTTTGTTCACCGCAGAACAGAATAGTTTCGTCACACTGCCCACTGTGTACCCCTCAAGACTAATTTAGTGGCTTGTAGACATGTAAAGCCGACTAAATGATCCGTGTTTTACACATGTAAGCTCATGTAATTTTCGTTCAGTATAAAGCTAAATGCAGCAGCTAGCACACTTTCTTGTAAACCTGAGTGTCACTGAGATATTTACATTTTTTTCATGGCTGGACAAGGCTTATTTAATGGTGTTACCGAGTCAGACCGAGTTGATAATCTAGTTTTCGTTTCAGCTGTTGGCACTGAAATAAAATTTGGCCGGATAGGCCATAATTTGGATAGGGTATCTTTCAAGCAGTAAGACCTTTTTTCTTTCGCGCACATCAGATCCACCAGTATTTTGTTGTTATTGTATTTTTTAATTAAATCCACGGTTTTGTCTTGAACTCGCAAATCAAAGCTGCCAGGAAATCCAAATTATAAAAAAACATAATAAAACTGTAAAATAAAAACGTTTGAAATCAGTCACACAAAAAAATAGGAGACGTCTGGACGCAGCGCAGGCTATCAAAATATAAAGTTCGAAAAGTTATAATCACTTTAATTTTAGGACTCCGAAACGAAACATTTTTCATTTTCAATAAAATGTTTTCAGGTCTTTTCAGACAGCCAGGGTGTGATTGACGATTTTAGTGTAAAACGACTAAAGAACTTAGTCACAATTATTATTCGATTATAGGGTGCGAACAGTTGGATATCCTTCCGTGAATTTTAAGACAAATCCGTTTTAGCTCACGGAGTGCGGTTTGTTGATTTAAGGCTTTTTTGTGCCCATTGTTATGTCGCATTTGCTTCTAGAAGCGTCGCGTTTGGATTTTCAGAAATAACACCACTTGAGAAGATCCCTGTAGTTCTATCGGGCAAAAGAATTGAAGATCCAAAAAAAATACCGCTTTCCGCTCTAATCGGCAGTTAATTGTCTCTGGTCCATTCACAGCGGTGTTCTGTCAAAGGCTATAGCCGCGGGGTAAAATTTCTTGCTGCGATATGGGGTATATATAGCGAAGTAATGACCTTCTGACCAAACTGCCGACATCTCAATTATTGAGCGTCAATCTTCATTTAACGGTCTGTGTAAACTGATGTTCTTTAAAGCCTGGAACACTGAACAGTTCATAACATCACATAACAGACTTGAGACAGAAACTAATACGGAAGATCAACAACGCCAGGAAACTATTGTTTAGATAAATTAAAATCCGAAAAGTCGGCAACCTTTTGGCTTAGGGTTTATTTTTCTTATAAAGACATGATAATGGAAAGTAAACAAGGTTACTATGAAAAGACAGAAGATTTAATACGCTCACCAGCTGAACAACTTTCAATTACGTGCCATCAGAAGATTTCTTCTTCGTTCCAATACACGCGTGGAGGAGGCCCGCGAGAGGAGCACAAAGTTTATTTGTCCACGCGCGAATTCCCGTGCGCGTGGTGGGGAAGTTCAAGATTACCGATTGGTCTGTTTGAAGGAACAGTTTATTCATGTTTTGATACAGCAAAATGAGTTGACCGCGATTTCTCCGGCCATTTTGAAATGGGTGCAACTGACAAGAGAAGTATGAGAATCCGAAATGTTCTGTCTTTTACATTTTCCTAACATTTGTCTGTATGATCGACTCTATTCAGAACTATTCAATTGCGAAAACTCAAAAGTATATTCAGTTTCAAAACTAAAAGGCGGGGACAAATTTTCAGACAGATCAAGGTAAAACGTTGTCACGTTGGATCTAGATAAGGTCTTGATCAGCAAAATAGAAAACTGTCAAAATTGTCCAAAGATTATTGTAAAGCTGATCTATAAGTTATAACGTTATAATTTTTTTATGATATTTCTCAATATTTCGGCTGGCCAATTCCAAGTGACACGCCTTCATCAGGTTTATTTGAAAATGGAGATCACAATTAATACTGGTTTATAAATGAGGTTGCACAATTTCATAATTTTGTAATTTAATTTTCTCCTGTCACATAGATTGCAAACAGTCTCTCTTTTTCTCGAGATATTGTGCGCAACGTGCGAATTGTTCCAGATCCTTTTCGGGCACGTTTGAGTCCGACTCTTGCGCTAAAACGGACTGTTTTGCAGTCCACCTGTCATATATCAGATATCTTTCTAGCCTGCGTAGCAAGCGTTCCTGTACGAACGAAGAGCTTTTTCCGCGATCGAAGAGCTTTTTCTGCATTTTGGCCGCGCGAAAATTGGGGCGAGAGCAAAAAGTCGGAGGGGGGAGGGGGGGGGGGGGTGGTGGTTGGCGGCCAAAATGCAGAAAAAGCTCTTCGATCGCGGAAAAAGCTCTTCGTTCGTACAGGAACGCTTGCTACGCAGGCTAATATCTTTCTAAAATCTCCACCGAAATGTCAGTCTTATTGTCAAATACAGTCGAAGCTCTCGTTGCTACCGCTCTCAGCGCGTGGTCACTTAGGAAAGCCCATTCTCGTAAGCGACCAGCTCTAGTTACGACCACTTTTTCCAATTCCCGAGGTGGTCGCCTACAAGAGCTTGGACTGTATGAGTCAAATGCGTACGTGTCGCTTATTGCTGCTTCTTGTGCTGCGAGTAGTTCCTAATATTTCTGGGGCGCGAGATGCGACGTCGAGCGGCGAAGCCAAGGATCTGAGGAAAAAAGACCGACTGCATCCTCTATAAAAGTACTTTCCGGAAATTCTTGTCGTAAATTGTGGCGTACCTCCAAGAGGTACTCCTCGAATGGAACGCCGGGAATTTCCGAATCATCCTTGGCCTTTGCACGTTCTCCAACCGCACCGCGCAGTTGGTCGTCTGAGGAAAAAAATCCTAAAAAAACAACCCAATTAATCAAAGGTAACTCCTGCTGTTTTTTTTAGGGGGCAAATGGTAAACCCCAATTTATGGACAAGGCCCCTGTTCCGCCATGGGTCCGGTGTGGGGGGTACATATCCTGGCAATCCGGCTATGACTCGGATTTTCTCGTTTGTTCTCAAACTAACTATGCTACCTCTGTTCAAAAGCTTTGAAAAAATGCTAGAATCCAATGTGCCTTTTGTTAAAAAAAGAAAATGACAAACAGGACTTACTGTTATTTGTCACATTTGACTTTCCTTTTCTTCACTTGTAAGCACAGCATAAAATTGGAAAATGTCTTAATACAAGTGAATAAGTAGCAAAGGACCGCGAACGAAAATGCTGCTGGAAGGTCTTACAAGATAACTGCCGCCATCTTGGTGGCCACTTCTGACATCTGAGAACTGGAAACGAGCCTAGCGAAACTTCCGGACTTTTGACTCGGTAATGACTTATGTTTTGAGAAACAGGCTTTGAAACACAAATCAGTAAGCCAAAATATGACTTTTGGCTGATAATTTGCTTTCAACTGACCAAAATATGCCCGATTATGCTAGCAGTGCAACTTCGTCAAAAATTGCCAAAAATGCAAATGCAAATTATGCCAAAAAAGTGCTTGCACAATCGGTAACTCATGTTGCTTGCAAATGGAGTGCATTACTCAACATGATGGAAAGGCCATAAATTGTTTTGTTTCCCATCGCCCGACCGACCCAATTTTTTTCAAAAAAGTAAAAAATATATAATTCATTGCCTGTGACCTTTTCTCGGGTGTTATCAAGCTTAAATCAGCCCAGTAATGACGTCTTCGAATACCTTTCAGAGTGATATCGGCTCGATTCAAAATGGTAGTTACGGGCCGGGAAGATATAATCAAGGCTCGCTTGGAATTATTTATGTATTAATTATTTTTTATTATTTTATTTTTTTACCGACCGACCGACCGACCGACCCACTTTCACGAGAGAGAAGGCGATGGGAAACAAAACATTTTATGGGGATGGCCAAATGTAAAACGAAAGGTTTTGTATATAGTTTTGATTCTTGACACAGAATTCCTGAGTCAGCTGCTTTTTGCGCTTTTGGTAAATGTGAAAACGTTTTTATTCCAAGTTGGCCTCATTCTTATATAACAAGCAAGGATCAGCTGAAAACATAAGAAAACAATGGTTATTAGCTGGTATAAGCTTCTGGCTGGTACAAATGCCCCTTTTGATTTCCTCACCGGGAAGGAGTGGGGTGGAGTGATCAATATAACCGTTCCTCACCGTTCCCAGGCTTCTCTGGGCGACTTCGAAACAAAATGGCGGGGAAATGGAGGTCGTTCGCCACACTCAGTAATCACGCTAGCCTGAGTATTCACGCGAGAACGAATGATCAGCCGGGAATTAATATGGTTGCCTTTTCTAAAGCACTGCATCCCTTTACCACCAAGCTTTCGTGTCACGAATTAGCGCATACATGGACTTCATCGTGTACCTTGGCGTCAGCCGGCATTTTTCGTTCGTGCTTTGTGGAATCCTTTAAGATTTATGGCCTTCTCTATTTGGTAAGTGATCGATATACAAATATCACGTGAGCATTCCAAGTACTTAAGGAAGAGCACGAGATAAAAATTTCGCAAATATACATATGAGCTTATAGCAGGTGGTGGGCGCACTAAGCGCGCAATGCATGATTTGGTCACGAATCCATCATGGCGGAAGATTCGAGTGGTGAAGACGATTTTTCAGGGTAAGTTTATTCATTCTTTTCGTAAAGGACTCTTTCGTTTTTGAAGCTAAGATGTCATATTTAGCAACATTAACATTCGGGTAATCATTCTGTCTAATCAAATATCCTCGTTATAAAGTTTAAAGGTCCAATTTATCGCTTTTAAAAATCAAGGTAAAATTATCACATATTTCGCCTCGTCGAGTAGGTCGTAGTTTTGTTCAGATCACTGCTCTCAGCCAGTGGTGCTTGGCTTTTTAGTGTAATAAATCAAAAGATTAGAAGTTTTTTAATGTAGAAAGTGGATCGCACCAGATCGCACCAGTCGATCTGAGCCGTTTGAGGTAACTGAAAATGGTGCATTTTTTGAGACCATGTAGAGCTGTGAGAGGTTTCAGTAAGGTGTGAAATGCCGTCATAGCGCAATTTATTAGTCAAAATATCGCGCATATTTACCTGCCATTATAACTTGGAATTAAAAATATCGCATGTAGTCTCACATTACGAGTTTAGCACTTTCATTTGATAATTTACCACTTTCTTTGGATGTTTAATGTTATATTTTTGCTGACAAATTATTTAATTCTGTATTCTTTTAGGACTAAGAGAACCCTATTTGGGAAATATGTTCCGGAAAATAATCAAGATGAACGTCAAAAGAGGACTGGTTTACCGAAGGGAGGCATATTTGTTTATGCTGCCTTGATTCTGCCGTCACAGTTGAACGTATTTATGCTGATGAAAATAAGGAACTACTATTTTCTGTATTGTTTAGGTCATGTTCTACTCAATTGGAACCTCTAGAGATGATAAATGGTTTCATTCTTGTGTTTTGTAATATTGTTTTGATTGTACACTGAAGGTCACATTGAAGTGTAATACCGTAAGTCCTCGAATAAGTGCCCGGGGTGCTTATTTCAAATTTAGGATAAGGCGGGGGTTATTCGAGAGGGGTGGGTGCTTATTTTATTTTTCCCAAATCTTGGCCAGACGGCCATTTATTTTTGAAATACTACTCTAGTAGTAAACATTTGCACGTAAACAATTTTATAACCTGAGTATTAAATATACAAAGCTGTACATATACATGTAGTTCTAATAGCAGCATCTTGCTATTTGTAATATTATTTTCGGTTCACCGAACATGTTCACAAGCTGAAACAAGTATGTGCAAATCTGTTCGTATAGTAGTCAAGAGTAGTTCAACTTTGATTCTGAATAATTATTACCGATAATTTCACAAAATGATGAGTGAAACATGACTGACACAATACTCAACCTTTGTTGTCTCAGTTCTTACCCAGAAAAAAACAGGGGGGGAGGGGGGAGCTTATTTCAATGTTTGGCCGATAGGAGGGACACTTATTCGAGGGGGGCGCTTATTCGAGGATTTACGGTATTCTATCTGTTGTTACTAATAAATATTATACTTCACAACAAAACCAGAAGGTGTAGACTTCATATTAGAAAATACACATGGACAGCTCATTTTCGGAATTGTCAAGAACTTTCAACCTCTCATGGTTCTCATCAGGACAGCTAATTAACCTTTTATTGAGGGGAATGGGAAGTTCAATAAAATGGTTCTAAAAGACCAAATGGGTTTTATTCATTACTGTGACAATGGCTTTATAAAAGTATTTCTGTCAAGCTTTGGGTGTCAGGAAAAGGATTTGTCCTGCTTTCTAGCAATAAAATTATTGATGTCAAATTGGAAAATAGGAAGATATGAAATGACACAAAGTTGCACATTGTTTCTTTATATGTTTTATTTTTACAACCTCAAGAAAATTGATATTCATCTAAATTTGTGATTGCGTCATCTCAAACTATGCCAACTACTGCTTTATCTGGTCAGTCAATCTTTAACTGTTCACATCCTGGTGCTCAAGCTTCTCTGAGTAAAGTAACTACTGCCTCCCAAATTATTCCTCCAACACACCTGGGCATTTTCCATTCAGTTTCTGTTATTCTCTGAATAAAGAACAACAAATAACTTGATTATAAACTAGTTCTATAATCAGTGCAGCAGCAATAAAGGGAAGGAAATAAACATGGCCTGTGCACACCTAACAGCAACACATTTGCCCTCTGTCTCCCATTTTATATGAATGAGGATCCTTTTATGGAACCATATAGAATGAAGGCCTTTCACAGTAGTAAGAACAAGGGCTGTTTTTACAATGTAGAAAATTACACTCACTGCAGTTTGCTGGTAGCTAGCTAGCTGTTCAATAACTCAAAAGACCTAACCATTGGCTGACATTACCCCAACATACAAAGGCCTTGAACCATCTTAGCATAAGCATCCAGCTGACAAATATACAGGTGTGGATCTGAAGGGAGGGTTGAGGTGGTTGAGAAGCTTTTAAAACTTCTATGACTCCTCTCTTTTTCTCTCCCCTTTTTAATTACAAGCCACATTGTTCAATTGAAAATGTATGAATGTAAAATAAACAGCCATCGTTGCTATCCACAGTCCCATTTAATAATACATTTTAAAAACTGCTATGAAATAAAAATGCAAATATACTCTTTCACATGTTTCAAAATTTTCTGGGTAAATAAATCTCCATAGTCCAGACCCCTCCCAGGCCTATGGACTTTAGCTTTCCCTCTCATACTAACTCCCACCCCATTCATAAAATCATGGATCTGCCCCTGCTGCATACTCGACTGATTTTCAGATGTATGAATAATTTATTTTTTTACCAGCCATCCAACTAGATGCTACTGCTCATTCTGTTGTGCTTTGTCCCTGACTAACATAATAGCAACAAAACATTTCGGCTTAGTCACTAATATGTACTCTGGCCCCTGTAATTTATCATGATGCCAATAGACTGATCCTTCATGTATCAGCCATGAAGTACTAGACTTGAATGGATATCAATAATTGATTTTAATTATAGGCCTATGCAGGGGGTATGTAGCTACATGTAAGCTTATATTGAAGCTGCGGACTACTGATGAATTCGTTCGCTAGGAAGACTACCACTGACTTATTTAGCTGATTTTTCTCTGAGCTACATCAAAGTCAGAACACATAAAAATTTTGGATTCAATAAATCATTCACAGTTCACTCTCACTATATTCAGGGTGCCCCTGATTTTTCCCGGTGGCTATAAAGCAATAGGTTATCAAGAGGTTGTATTAACTTGTTGTGTAAAGTGTTTACAAACCACAAACATGATTTAGCTTACCTGTAAGTCCCGTTGAGACGTCCAAAACCAATGGTTTTCCACACTAAGTCCGAGAAAATCGTTACTTCCTAATATCAATAACACGATAGAATCGAAAGACTTGCAGAAGCGGCGATATTTGGAGCAAAAAGTGGTTATTTCGAGATAATTCGATGCTCTCCAGACATCTTCACACGATGGCGGTTGGGAGCAAATGAGCTGAAACCGAACAAGCACCAGCATGCATTGCGCGCTTAGTGCGCCCACCACCTGAGCTTATAGTAAACGTATGTGTGTGACACGTCATTGGAACACGCGAGTTAGTGTCGTACGTCCATCTTTTACTGATCAAAGTGCCAACACAACACCCCTTAGCCCCGGGGGGGGGGGGGGGGTACTCCCTTATGTGGCCTATACGGGGACGTGCCGCTGGACAGGGTATGGTTTTTGGCCTCTCTCTTCCCTGAACAGGGTATATAATTTCATGCGAGTCTGTCCTAAACAGGGTCTGAACCTGTCCTAGCTAAACAGGATATGGCTGCACGATTGTCGTCGTAAAAAATATGGTTTATACAGTATTTAGAGATCGGAGACATTTGCCACGTATCAGTCAAACGGGATTCGCTCAATTGCAACCTAAACAGGGTCCTAAAATAGAGGATGTTGTCCTACACAGGTAGGTATTTAGGGGTTTTAATTGTTTTTTTGTCCTAAACAGGGTCAGATTTTCAAACCCTCAGCAGCACCCCTATACCCAAACATGGGTCAAGTAACCCCCCCTGGGCCCTTAGCTAGCTAATTTTTCTCTTTACCTGGGCAAAGGAAAAACGCTTCAAGATCAAAAGATGCTGATGGTTGATCCCAACATAAATGATTTTTGAAATCCCCCTTGGAAAACCGGATCATGTCAGGCCCGTAGACAGGATTTTGAATGAGGGGGGGGGGGGGGGGGGGTGCATTTGAGTGGCAAAGTTGGGGTCGTACGAGCACCGAAGGCGTGAGCTACTAGGGGGGTCCGGGAAATTTTGAAAGATTAGGTTGTCTGAGACTGCATTTCGTGCATTTTGAAGGCAGTATGATATGAAACCAGGCAGCCAAAAGCGAACGTAAAAACATGAATATTTCGGGAACTGAAAAAAAATACTAAAAATACATATTGCAGACCTTTGCTTAACCCATTGACTACTGGGATTTTTCCAAAAAACGTCAATCTAAAGTCCCAGATGCCTATTTCTGGCCATTATCTCAACAGTTTAATGTCAAACTGTCTAAAACTTGGTTTAAAACACGGCAACTAACATCCCCTTTTACGTAGAAGCGACGAATTCAATATTTTTCTCGGGCATGCGCAGAAATCAAAATTTGGACATAGTTTTTGGGTTTGAAAAACCCACCTGACTTTAGGCTTTTCTTTTCCTTTTATTTTTTTTGCCGTTCTTGCTCTCCTTTTTCTCTCATTTTATTTTGTGGTTTTGTTGGCCTTTCAGTCGTCTTTGTTCACGTTGAAAAAGTTTTAGCCTAAACATTGGGAAAAGGGAATTTTTTTGACAAAGAGTGCCAATGGTAGTGAAGGTCGCGTTTTTGGTGATTTTGGAGGAAAAAATCCAAGTTGTTTCATGTGTATCTCCGGTCCAATTTAATGTTTCGTGCTCGTTTAGGCATGCTTTGTTAGACATTTGCCAACTCTATCCGTTGATTATCAAAGACATCCTCTGGCGTGAACAGTGATGACGTCACAAGTGGTACAAGTCTGTGGTCTCTTCTTGGCCGTTTATGGCCACTTTAGTAGTCAATGTGTTAATCAAAACTCCTGAAATCCATTTTTGTGGTCTATTCAACCCATTTCGGCTTTCTTTTGATAGATCAATCAAAGTTATGTAAAAAAGAGCCATTTCTGGGAAAACAAGGTTCTTTGCTTAACCCATTGACTACTGGGCTTTTTCCAAAAAACGTCAATCTAACGTCCCAGATGCCTATTTCTGGCCATTATCTCAACAGTTTAATGTCAAACTGTCTAAAACTTGATTTAAAACACGGCAACTAACATCCCCTTTTACGTAGAAGCGACGAATTCAATATTTTTCTCGGGCATGCGCAGAAATCAAAATTTGGACATAGTTTTTGGGTTTGAAAAACCCACCTGACTTTAGGCTTTTCTTTTCCTTTTATTTTTTTTGCCGTTCTTGCTCTCCTTTTTCTCTCATTTTATTTTGTGGTTTTGTTGGCCTTTCAGTCGTCTTTGTTCACGTTGAAAAAGTTTTAGCCTAAACGTTGGGAAAAGGGAATTTTTTTGACAAAGGGTGCCAATGGTAGTGAAGGTCGCGTTTTTGGTGATTTTGGAGGAAAAAATCCAAGTTGTTTCGTGTGTATCTCCGGTCCAATTTAATGTTTCGTGCTCGTTTAGGCATGCTTTGTTAGACATTTGCCAACTCTATCCGTTGATTATCACAGACATCCTCTGGCGTGAACAGTGATGACGTCACAAGTGGTACAAGTCTGTGGTCTCTTCTTGGCCGTTTATGGCCGCTTTAGTAGTCAATGTGTTAAAGACACTTTTTAGGCCAAAGGAGTGAATATTTAGATGAAGAAAATGACTCGCTTGATGTTGTCTTTGTCGATGAAGACGACATGTAAACACGTTCAACGCTGCGATTGTTTGATTCAGACTTCATTTTCAAACCAAAAGGTGGACTATAGGTGGACCTTCACAGCCCGTGGGGGGGTGCGGACGCACCCATCGCACCCCCCTCCCTACGGGCCTGCATGTATACTATAGTGGGGGGCAGGGGGCAGGGGGCAGGGGGCAGGAAGTCTACAGGGTGGGAGAAGGTGGCGGGAACTGGGAGAAATAGGAAAAAATTTCGCAACAATTACATAATATTTTGCAATAGATAAAGCACAGAGGCAGGAACTGGGACCGGAATACAAGGTATGGGAAGCGGGAATTTCAACCCCCCCCCCCCACTCCACACAAACACACACTGCACACACAGTATAATTGCTGATACTAAGCTAATGCTTGGTTGACATATCGTTGAGTGACAGTTGCGTGTCAATCAAGTATTGGTGGAGTGCTGGTTGAGTGTTGACAGAGTATTGATAGTGTCCAGTACTTAACAGAGTTTTGTAGAGTTTTGGTCGACTCTTGGTGAATTACTTGACGAATTCCAAGCTCTGATGTATCAGTTATTAGAGTCAGTGGGATATCAGTCGACTGTTAATGGTATATCATTGTGGTGTTGGCATAATCTCAAGTAATGCCCTCCTTCCAATTAGAACCAACCTCCAGGGCTTGAAATAATTTCTCGGGAGTGATCGGTCATGATGTCCGGTCAAACATATCTTTGATCGGACACGGCTCGTTTTTGATCGGTCAAATATTGAAACAAAAAGCTTCTGACAGGGTGCGGGACCGCACAATTCAGTCAAACTCGCACAATAATATTCTTAAAAATCCGCAAAATCCCACACAATACTAAATTTTAATCTGGATGTTCGCGCATTTGATGTAAACTTTTGTTCTAGTTCATTTCTGGTCAAACGTCCACAATACACAGCATTAGGTGCATACTGATAGTAAACAACTGAAAAATTAGACGAAAAATTGATCAGTCAAACCCCAAGATTGGTCGGACATTGTCCGATGTCCGGGCCTTATTTCAAGCCCTGAACCTCAATCAAACAGCATCCCCCTGTTAGAAGGTGTTTATGTAATAAGCTCCCCTATTCCAATGCTGATGTGTCCCTATTCTAATAAGCATCCTCTATTCCTATAAGTGCACTTTACAATATGCTCCCATCTTCCAATATTAGTGCCCGTAGTTGAGAATGATGTTTTTTGTTGTTTAGTGTTAATTTACATCCATTAGAGCAGATTTAGTTAACCAAGTTTACAGTTTGTAGTTTTGGCACTTCTATCAGAGATATGTGTCAGGGTAAAAAATAAAAGAAGCACCCCGTCCTGAGTAGGCACCTTGTCTGCTTAATGTCTCCAATAAGCACCCTCCCTTGAGCTTCCAAACAGCAGCACCAAGAATCGAGACCTCTGGCCGGAACCAATTTGTTGAACATGCGCAGATTACTCATTCTATATTCTCAGCCAATCAGATTTGTCAGATTTGACGGGAAGTCCGAGATTCGCGGACTTCTGGTGTTGGAACCGGCCAGAGGTCTCGATTCTTGGTGCTGACCAAAAGGATCGTGGCCTTTGGGGACGAGAATGGCTTCCAAAATGTTATAAGCGCCCCAGGTGCTAATCAATAATGGTACTTGTCTAGAAATAACACACAGAAAAAGATCATCAATATTGTCACAATGATCCTTAGGCTGCGAGCAAGCTCTCTTGAGGGTGGGGGTGAGGGAGGGACCTCCCCCCACTCCCTCTCCCTGAGTCCCAAGAGAGCTTGCTCACAGGTTAAATACAGTTGAAGCTCTCTGAGCGGACACTCCCGTAAGCGGACAGCTCTACTTACAGCCACCTTGACAAAACTCTAGCTCATACAAACTCTGCATTTATTCACTCCCGTAAGCGGCCAACTCCAGTTGCGGACATTTTTTCTGCTTACAGAGGGTGTCCACTTATGGGAGCTTCGACTGTACTCCTGTTCAAACATAAGCTGCAACAAGTTCTGGATTGTGTTTATATTTCTGTAGCAAGTGATTTTTTTATGTGATGCGTTGCCAGTCAAATGCACAACCCACCTTGCTTCCGACCAACCAATGGGGAGAGCAAAAGTATTGCAATGTGATCAGTCTTCTTTATTTTTGTGATCAGTAGACATCTGCTCACATTCTCTTATTAGCTAATGCAATTTGTGGATTTCAGATTGGAGGTATCTTGAGGAGGGCTGGTATAAAATACTTTAAGTACCAATATTTACTTGATGTAATCCGGTCATCCTGTTTTCTGGCTGTCAATGGAGGAGGATTGGTTTTCAATGTCTGCCTTTTTAGGTTTGTTTTTATTAAGCTAGTAGTATTGACATTTATTATTTAAAGGGTTAGAACATTTATTGATATCGTACTTGTGGTGGGGGACATTGGGGTTTGCAGTATTGCAGTTTTTGATCCATTTTTCGTACGGTAATTTTCATCTATAATTTCGATCTTAAAGTGTGGCATTGCAGTTTCATCCAGCCCTCGGGTATGCGGTATTTCGGCGTTTTGGTCAACAGTACTCAGTAGAAAAAATCTGGTTTCTGGTAATTTCTGAAACAGACTCAATAAGATGATTTCAAGCTTCCTTTAATATGTTACATGATAGTAAATGATTGTTTCTGAAGCCGTTTCCTTGAAGTAACCTTTGTGTACCATCTGGAAGCTGAATGTTGTGACCATGTATTTTACTGCACAATAAAATTGTTGAGGTTGATATAGAAACTGAACAATGCAGTTTTGATATTTTGTTGATTTTTGACCCAGTATTGTGGGTTTTACCGATTTTTTACGGTATTGCGGTTTAGGGCACCGCTATAAATAATGTCCTGCCCTCCTTGTGACTCACTGAAATCCCCGGGAGGGAGGGGGGTGCTCCCTTATATACGGAACAGGGTATACCAGGGTAATACTATACCAAAAGGCATTTTTTGGCTTGGAACAGGGTATCAGTTTCCCAGAAGTTGGCACAAAGAGCAGTAATTGATACTCTGGAATAGGGTAGACTAAGTCTATGTTAATCAGACGAAACGAAATGCGTAGGAGTATAAAAGAAGCTTTACAACTATACGTTCGCAGTGCTGCTTAGTAGTTTAGCTTTTTGGGTTAGAAAAAAAATAGTTAAAAATCGTCTAGAAGGAACATAACTTCGCATTTTCTGTAGAAATGACATCAGTGACAATGGACAAGAGATTTTCGGACAGCGCAACATCAGGCACATTTCAAATTGTCGGTGAAACCTTAAATATCAGCAATGGGCTGAAATCATACAATGATGCTGTCACATATTCCATGCTATAGTTTACGGTGGCTTCTAAGGGACATACATTTCTCCCACTTTTTTTTCTTACTTGCGACTTATTTGCGACTTAGCTTGCGACTTAGCTTGCGACTTACTTGCGACTTAGCTTGCGACTTAGCTTGCGACTTGCGACTTAGCTTGCGACTTGCGACTTACGTAGAAGGCCACGTGGTCAGAAACAAGATGAATTCCAACGAGGAACCGCCGGCGGATGTGGACCAGGTATTTTGTCTGTTTTGTTATTATTTACGTAAAAACAGCACACTTCTACGTAATAGACTTTCAATCTATTAACAGAAATTACATTTATTCTCTTTAGATTTTCGTTGGAATCCATCTTGTTTCTGACCACGTGGCCTTCTACGTAAGTCGCAAGTCGCAAGCTAAGTCGCAAGTCGCAAGTAAGTCGCAAGCTAAGTCGCAAGCTAAGTCGCAAGCTAAGTCGCAAGTCGCAAGTAAGTCGCAAATAAGTCGCAAGTAAGAAAAAAAAAGTGGGAGAAATGTATGTCCCTTAGAAGCCACCGTAATAGTTAAACTTACAGAGTGTTCTTCTTTTCTTGTTTAGAAAACTTCTGGGATATTCCAGCTACCTCTCGGTTGTATTTTTCCCTGGTTTAGTAGCATCTCTTACAGCCATTATAATTGAGAAAAAGGCAGAAGGGGTACTCTTGCACTGTATATGGTAAATTTGGTAAGTGATTGTTATATGTTGTCCTTAAAGTGGTAATATACAGTAGCAGATCCATGATACCTGTTTATAAGGTGAGGGCTCAAAATGTTTTTCGGCCCTTTGAGCCTTGAATTTCCACAAAGAAGGAGGGGGCGAAAGAAAAATGTTCAGCCCCTGGGCCCCTCCCCTAGATCTGCCACTGATATATTGTCAAGCAGACAGGCGATGAGAATATAGAAAATCATCATCTGGAAGATGTTTTCAGTCGATGTATCACTAAGTTCTCAGTACTAGCATTTAGACGAAATCTATGGCAATCAGTACTAAGGAGAATTTTAAAAGAGCTCAGATAATTCATGAGTTCGAGTTCGATTTGAGGTTGAGTTAAAATCCCTTAATAAACCTATACTCACACGCATTATGCATGTGTCACACGCCTGCGGATCGAAAACATCGATCACACGCATACAGGACAATTTCACACGCCTGACTCACAATTCCGGACTACTTGTTCATTAACCATTAACGTGAAAAATTGGATTCAATTTCCACCCAAAATAGTCCAATGAACGGCGCTAAATGTCGCGTTGAGATAAGCGTGACTTGGTAAGATCGTGCCAAGATTTTGAGCTTCGCACCGCGACATTCGGCAGCCTTTGGAAATCATCGAAACATCTTCGAGAATCTTCGGCAATGTTCGGAAGTCGTCGGAACATCTTCGGCAATGTTCGGAAGTCGTCAGATATTTTCGGAAATTTGGGTAATATGGATACGAAAATCACGCGCATTTGCAGGGCATGAAATTGCACCTGATACAGTCGCCAATGCGCCTAAGTTTTCCACATTGGCGACCAAATCCTGAAAATTAGTCGCCAAATTGGCAACTACACCGACTAAAATTCTGACATCTTACCTGAAGTTTTCAGTTCTAACTTTGCCATAAAAAAGTCACACAATAGATTAAAGTTATAAAACAATATTTCTCTGGTCTTGTTTTGCTTTCATAACGAGAAATATGGGCCCAAAAACGTCAACAAAAGTTTCTCTCAACTGAGTACACAAAAACGCCCTATAATGCTTTGCAAGTCGTGGAAACCATTGAATACGTCATGTATGCCGATGGATTGTGTCTCTGGTGCTGAATTTCTACAACAATAGTCTGAAGTGTCAGCCGTCTCCTCGCTCTAACCCCCCCGTGGGCAGGCGAGAAGAACGTCTGAAGGCCGAGCGTTATAATGTCGTCCGGTGACGTCACGTACTCTTGCGGAAATGGTAGGTAGATTTTGATTGGTTTCCTATCTAATTGGTTCCCGATAATATAGATGACCATTTCTTATTGGTCACAAAAGGCAAAAGCTGTCAAAGTATGCCGGCGGGAGGTGTGAACGTGGTGCGAGGTAAAATTGTAATAAGCACGTACGCCGAACTCAGAAGTGATGTATCCGGTTTCCCGGTGTGTTAAAATATTTTTTCTTCGGTTTTCTCAAGCTTGAGGTATATCACTAAAGGAATGACATGTACATTTTCTCAAAGTCGAACTATTTCAAGGTCAAGGCAAGCCAAATAACTCAGTTAAGTCTTATCGCGGCCGTCCACTGTGTTTATCTGCAAGAGCATCTGATCTAGCGTTTGTCGGTCATCATGTGTGTAATGTCTTCATAATTTCCCCTTCTTATTTCACTCCGCGTTCCATGGACCGATTCCTAAGCTTTATATCTCATCGATTGCTGGTGAAAGAACGAGAATAAAACCATATCCAGGCATATCGCGTATGGGAATTTGTAACTGGCAAGCCGCGATGTGTGTATAATATACAAACATGTTTTCAATGAAATTTTAAAATGCAACATTGTCATAAATTAGAGCGTGACGTCACCGGACGACATTATAACGCTCGGCCTTCAGACGTTCTTCTCGCCTACCCACGGGGGGGTTAGAGCGAGGAGACGGCTGACACTTCAGACTACTACAACAACTGCCAGGCATTTTTCTTAGGGACAACCCTGCAAACCAGTTTGTAACTTTGGAGTTAAATTGAACCAAAACACATGGAATGTTGTGTTTCTTTTGTACATATAAGTAGTATATTGAAGCCTTTCACCTTTGATACCTGTATAATGACTGCAACGGGATGTATCAGGAGGGGGATGTAATGGGCTCCTGGATGTATGTAAATTATAAATAATAACAAGGGTGGCTATCGGACACCAAGACTGTGTTCTTGTATTAAAATAGTTATTACTGTTTATTGAAATTGGTTAATGAATGAATGAATGAATGAATTTTTTTTTCTTTTGGGCAACCAAAATCTGAACACTAGTCCAATACGTCCGCTTAAAACCCTAAGATTTATTATGTTAACCCATTATTTTGTGTTCATAATTAGGTTTCCACCCCAATTAAAAAGAATTAAAAAAATTGTGTGGCGACTAACTTTTTGTAGTTGGCGACCACTTTGGAATATTTAGGAGCCAAATGGCTCCTGGAAAAAAAAAAGTTAATTTCGTGCCCTGATTTGACTTAGGAAAAGTTGGCAGGTATAATAAACCCTAACTTAGGCTAACCAAAGTGCTAAAACTCAAACTCGAACTCATAAATTCCCTGGTCCCATTTTAAAATGTATCAAGCTTGGACCTGATAGTAGGGTTAACTCAGGTATATGTAACTGTTGTTTGTTTTCTATTATTTTAGGCTGTCGAAACAACTTATAACATGTTAAAAGAAAGAGGACTGATTCATCCTGTTCCTAATGGAGAGGTAATAATCATTTATTTATCACGATTAGGGTATATACTTGCCTATACACATATACAAGCCAATTTCTCACGCCTGACTCACAAATCAAGGCTGCTTGTTTTGAGAGAGTTGAATGTACACCTTAATATCAATACATGGTCCAGCAGACAATCATCCCCTCAATAATATTTTGAGCTGTGTGGATAATTTGTTTTATTATTTTGATAGATTCTTTTGTTCTGTGCAGCAACAGCCACAATGATGTATCTTTATAGGTAAGTTACTGCGGCAAAGCTGTTTGAGTTTTTGTAGTGTTCTTTGTTGTGCTTTTGTTGTCTATTCCAGATGGAAAATATTTTGCTCACATAATTTGTTTACACTGTCAAGCAGACAGAAAATCGTCAACTAGGTCGCCAAATTCTCAGAACTCACATTCAAAGTAACCAATTGAAATCCATAAGGATATTAATAATGATTGCTAAACACAGCAACTCACCCGAGAGCAACGTTTTGGGATCAGGCAGTTTATTGAAAATCCTACACATACATACAACTTGGTAAATGACTAAACCTAATTACAATCGTAGAAATACAGAGTATAACAATAATTAGAGGCCCATGAAGGGACTTTACAATTCGAGTATAAACGAATAAATCATAACTGCCACGGAACGAGGGTGGGTGGGAAAGCTAATTTAAACTAAAAAAACTGAAAGCTGATAGAAAAAGAAAACGCGATAGTGTACTGTTGCTAGAATGATTTCCAAGTGACCCTAGATAACATAGTCTTAAAGTTACATACGAGATATTAAGCAATAGCAAGTAATTTTACTATACGTACTGCGATTTTATTGGCTATGTTTAGTCTTATGACTATCATGCTCGGAAGTTGCTCAATCCTAGGTAAAATGACCTCGATCCTGCCTGGTCCCATATGTGAAACTACCGAGCGGTTATCGTGTCTAGATTCATATTAATAATATTAATATTCAAACCTAAACACAGCAACTCACCCGAGAGCAACGTTTTGGGATCAGGCAGTTTATTGAAAATCCTACACATACATACAACTTGGTAAATGACTAAACCTAATTACAATCGTAGAAATACAGAGTATAACAATAATTAGAGGCCCAAACCCAAGTGAAAAGTGAGTGGAATGTACCAGAGGAGGTGAGATGATAGAGGGAGTGTTAGGTATGTTGTAGGATAGCTTTACAGAGCATGTTAGCGGAGTGTAATCGTACAGTTAAGGGCATAGTTAGATAAATTAAAATGGTATCGGAGCGCCAGTCGCCAAGAGCCTTAATCAGTTCTATGGGAACACCAGATTGGTAGGCAAAGGAGGCACCCCCCCTGCGAAACGAATGTCCAGCATAAAGCTTGGGGTCTACACCCAGTGCTGAGAGGTGCGAACGCAATTTTGAAACAAACGCGCTATAGGTAAATACATGAACTTCACGAGAACTATCCACCCAATTGAAGGCTTGTAAATCCCTAGTAGAAAATGGCGCAGTGAATCGGAAGGCATTGGTAATGGCTGACGTGGGACAAAGCACGGAACCCGGGATGCAAGGAAGGGGAATTTCGACTACCCTTTCACGAAATTGAATGGTCTTTCTCCACCGGATGGAGACGAGCGTACCCCAGTGGAATATGTTGAAGTCGGCCTTAGTTAATTGCTTAGAAACGATAAATTGATTAGCCGCCGTTGGTAAGAGATGAGATTTGCGAAACATGCCATAAAAAGCGACCAGGCAGATCGCCCAAAATGATGCATCCAAGCTAGAGGATAGGTCTAGTTTGGCATGAAGCTGAAGTAACATAGCGGGGGTTAGGGGTTGTTTTGGTTAGGTGTTAAGCCCTTAGACCTATTAATACCCGTTAATAATGATTTGAGAGGCCAATTATTAAGCAGCGGGTTAGGAAGGCCGAATTCCTTGTGAAGTAGGCCAACGATATTAAGGTAGCTCCTGACCGAAGACGCTTTAAGGCTTCTGGCGAGAAAAGCGGCGTATTGCAGCAGATGATCCACTTGAATGGGAACCGGATGATACCCCATGTAATGACAAAATCGCAAGAAGGTGTCGCGATGTGTTTTGTACGTTACTTAAGCTAATTTAAACTAAAAAACTGAAAGCTGATAGAAAAAGAAAACGCGATAGTGTACTGTTGCTAGAATGATTTCCAAGTGACCCTAGATAACATAGTCTTAAAGTTACATACGAGATATTAAGCAATAGCAAGAAATTTTACTATACGTACTGCGATTTTATTGGCTATGTTTAGTCTTATGACTATCATGCTCGGAAGTTGCTCAATCCTAGGTAAAATGACCTCGATCCTGCCTGGTCCCATATGTGAAAACTACCGAGCGGTTATCGTGTCTAGATTCATATTAATAATATTAATATTCAACTATATTGTGTTGTTCCAGAAAATATCCATACTTCCACCACGGAAGTTTTTTTGGTTTGAAACCCCCCACCCCTCTGGAAATTCTAGTTTAGCTTCATACTTTCTTTTTAAATGACCTTCCTTGGAGTGGGTATGGATATTTTCTGGAACCGCACATTTCAAGCTTGTGACTAAAAGCTTATAAATACGGCCATAGATTACTAGCTGGTCAGACCAGGTAATGACAAGTAAAAATTTGTGCATATCAAGGTTTAATCTGTTTAAGTACATGACCATGCATATATTTCCATTTTTCTCTCTGTTAGGAAGAAGGATGGTCTTACAGATGGACTTTTAAATTCTCTAGTTAGGTACATCATTTTATTGTATTATGCCAAAATGCAAATTCTCAGAAGTGGGGGAGGGGACAGGGGGATCTGAACATCCCCATTCCCGTACCTTGTACTCCTGTCTATGTACTCCTGTATGTACTCCTGTCTGTCTGTCTGTCTACCTTGTACTATCATTTGTATATTTTTATTTTATAATGAGCTAAATAAAAGATTGTTGTTGTTGTTGTTGTTTTCTGTCTCCCACCCCTTCTGTTGTGGTCCCGCACCTCTTTGTGCTTTTTATATCGCAAAATATTATGCAATACAGTCGAACCTCTCCACAACGGCCACCTTGGGGACAGAGGTAAGTGGCCGTTGTAGAGAGGTGGCCGTTATGGGGAGGTAGGGGTGTAATATGACACCAATTTTTTTTTTGAGGGGACAACATTGTGGCTGTGAAGTTCTATTTTAATGTGACTTACTGTGCCACAAGGCTTTTTTTAAATTTCACAATGCAATTTAGACACAGAGCCTTATCAGCTGTACTTGATTTATGAAAATGAAAATACAGTATTAGTAAATGTGTAAAAAAATGGAAAATAGAAAACCCAGAGACTCAATGGCTAGTGCAAAGTTTAATTTATAAGTTGAGACTTGTTATCTAAATTTGCAAGTTAGTCGACAGTCCAGTCCAGAGTCCAGTCCTTATTTCCAGCTGGCCCCAGGGGAGCCCTGGGGATGACCCAACCTAAGCTGGTGGGTGAGAGTACAAAACCCCCGGGGGGGGGGGGTACTCCATATAATGGACTATACGGGGAGGCTCCGCCCGAAAGGGGTCCTTTTTAGGCTCGAGGTATGTGAAAGGGTAGGGATTTCACGGGTTGAAGTATATGAAAGGGTAGGGATTTCACGAGTTGAAGTGTATGAAAGGGTAGGGATTTCACGAGTAAATGATATTATTGTTTGGTTAACATCTCTACTGGTAATGCTTGGTGATTTCTGGTGATATATATTGTTCATTAAGTTCATTACAAGGGTATAGAAAAGGGATGCAGTGCTTCTACTGTAGGTATATGAAAGGGGTACCATTTTCTATGGAAGGTATATGAAAGGGGTACCTTTTCTGTGGAAGGTATATGAAAAGGGTACCATTTTCTATGGAAGGTATATGAAAGGGGTACCTTTTCTGTGAAAAATGGTATATGAAAGGGTAAGGGGTTGGACCTCTGGGCGGAACCTCCCTGTATAAACTTTTTTGAGTATCCCCCCCGGGACAAAACCCCATTGCTAGAAAAATATGGGTCTGATCTGTGACGAGCAATTGTCTTTACATATTTCTTCCCGATATTTAATGCTACTTAAGACAAAGAACCAGTTACACAAGAATGCGTGACAACTGAAACGAACATGTGCGTTTATGGCATGGGACAATGGCCAATAAAAAAGATATTTTATTTCAAATTTAAAACATTCACCCTTTTAGTTCTGGTTTACTAAGAAATATTTAGTGTAACAGTTTTCAAATGTGTAGTAAATAGTAAATTTTACACCCTTGTGTTGGAAAGCCTTCAAATATTCATGTAAATTTCATTGATGACCTTTTGACCCAGACATGCTACAAAATATTTATTATTCATACACTAAAGTGTTTGAATTTAACAACAGTTCATATAGCAGAACACTAAAAAAACTTCAAATACTTCGATTATCTTGAAGAAAAAAACAATTTCTTGACATCAACCCACAGAAAAACACCATCTGATGTAAAAAAAAACCCTCTGGTTTTAATTTATTAAACAAATGTTTTAATTTCATTAAGTTGTTTTGACCCCTTGAAAAACAAGTATCTCATTTCATTTTGCTTTCAAGATCCAAAAGGGGGGGAACCATAAATAGAAGAAAGTGAAAATCCTGCTGAAAAAATTGAAGGGAAAATATTGTATTTCATTCAAAACGTAAATTTTCAATCAACTGAAAACAACAACTAATTGAATTATCAAATCGTCACGGAACAGGACGTTGTGACAAGAATATGTGAAAGCTGAAACGAACATGTGCGGGAAAGAATGGTTGCTGTTTGAATCTGTGTTTGAAAATGTGTACGTGAGACGGGCGTGAGACACGTCGCAAAGTAGTAATATGCAAATTATGCACATTTCGTCTCAAGTGTAATATATATGACACGCATGAACGCTTTCGCAAATCTATTTTTACTGTAACACAATGAATTTTGTGCATGGAGATGCGAACCAACAGAACGGTACAAACGTTTTTACAGGCTGAACGAAACGCTAATTTCGAACTCTGAACTTCTAATTTAATTTAAATTTCGTTCAAAAATATCATTCCACGTGAAACAAGGAAATAGGAGATGTCTGCACGCAAGCTAAAATATCATTGTAACGCTAGAAATTCGAGCTGGCTCACAAAATTAACATGCGGATTCTGAACTCATGTGCGAATACAATTCCTGAAAGAACACCACAAATTAAATAATATTCAGTAAATACGCGGAAAATGACTGTTTTGCAGTCTAAGCTAAGAGTGCCCAATTTGACACTTCATAGATACGCCATACTTTTGCGATCAAAATTTTCCTTGCTGAAAATTCTTTATGATCCCAAACTGTTTTGAAATCTATCTTGAAGCTTCTTCTTTTAGTTACATGCGTGAAAAAATAAATCAATTATATCTGCGATGTACTTGTTAGTAACGTACTTTAGGCATGCGTGAAATTTACATTTAAGCAAAAAGCTACCATAAGGAGGGCAAAGCGTCGTCTGAAACAAATATATATTGCGCTAAATAGATAGTAGTAATAACGCAGATAGATCACCCACGTTTTGCATGGTGAGCACGTGTGACCCCCAAGATTTATTAATTAATTAATTGATTATTAAAGTTTACGGCATAGCGAACTAGCGAACTAGCGTCTTATCACTTATCGGCCCTGTACAAAACCATACCTATAGTGCACTTTGCACTAAAAATGGGGGCCTTGTACTTTCTTATTTTTTTACTCTTCCATCAGTGGCTGAATGTCGTGATTGCGCTCTAAACACGTGCCGCAATTAATAAGATACTGTACAGCCCGACAACGAGCGGTACGGATCAGGTTTTGTGAGTCACCTTTTATTACTGTACGCCAAAAATATGGGGCTTTGTTTGTCAGTTGTTGATTAAGTGGCTGTTGTAGAGAGGTCATTTTGGCAGCTGGGACGCGCTTTAGTGGCCATTGCCGTTGTGGAGAGGTGGCCGTTGTAGAGAGGTTAAAACAAGAGTGAATGTATGGACTGTCTGCCTGGACAAAAAAAAGTGGCCATTGTGGAGAGGTGGCCGTTAGTAGAGGGTCGACTGTATTGCAAATAATTTTTCCCATTTCTCCCGATTCCCGACACCGTGGGAAACCCGCTTCCTGCCCTCTCTTCTTCCACCTCCTGTAGACTCCCCCCCCCCCCTCCTCCTTCCTCCCCCCCCCCCCCCCCCTGTCCTCCGGGTTCCCATCCCCCTCCCCCTGTCCTTGCCCCACTCAGAAGCAACAAATTTGAAATAATTTTATCTGGAACTCACTGAAAGGGTGGCATAAATATTGTTCTTGTTCTTTGCAGGTTTTTTATGGGGCCAAATGGTTCCATACATGATCAAGAAGTTAGTGATCCAGAATTTACAAGTCATTCAATCAGCAAACGAGAAAGTCAGATGCGAATAAAATGGTCAGCACTTTATAATAAAACAAATATACAGTTGAACCTCCTTGTGCAACCACTTTCCCTTGTCAAATCATTACGGACCTTCAGATTGAGGTACGAGTACGAGAATGAGTACGACTTTCTACTTTCAAAACAATATTGTTCCCAGAGCCCTCGCTCTGCCCTGTGACTGACCAGTAGAAGTGTAGGTTCTGGCCGGAGATTGGCGTGACAGATGATGATATTGAGGATGCGCAATAGGTTTAAAAAGTCGTACTCGTACTCGTTCTCGTACTCGTACCCCAATCTGAAGGTCCGTAATGTAAAGTCTGAACCTCTTATAAGCGACCACCTCTTATAAGCGACCGTGACCACATTTATATAGGGCTGAATGGTTTGAAATTTCTATTATTATTGTTTTTAACCTCCGGTAAGCGACCACTTGACACATGATCTGATCTCACTATGTGCGCAAATTGGATAACGAGACACTGTACATCCCTGAAATTCTGCATATTTAGAACTTTTTATCAATCTGATATGCCATGTTTGCTGTATACTAGGCAACTCAGATATATTTAATTATAATCCATCAAATTTTTTTCTCGCGCGCGATTGGTCTAAAACATGTCACTTGACACAGCCAAAACTGGGGAATAGCCGGGTGATATTCCCCAAGTGATATTCCCCAGTTTTGAAAATTTGCGTTTCACGTTCGCAGGTTCAGTTTCCGTCTCAAATAAATTGCTAAATTAAACAAAACTGATTGTTTTGAACAGACTAGAAATATTTTTGAAACGCCAACATAATTATTTCAATGATGTTTAACAGCTTGGCCGACTGAGATCTTCCACGGCAAGTAGAGCGGCCTTGTGAAAAACTATTTGAAGGATAATAACTACAATAGCCTCCATTTGGCTTCAAAAATATGCTCGGATATTTGTCCTTGGACATTATCTGTTCCTCGAAGCTCACAGTTTTCCTTGAGCTTCGTTCTCGGAAAACTGTTCTCTTCTCGGAACAGATAATGTCCAAAGACAAATATCCGAGCATATTTCCTCGCCAAATGGAGGCTATTGTTTATCTATTTACTATTACTTCTTACTTAATGTATTGAGTTCCTGATTTAGCAGACTGGTTTGAGCACTGGCCAGCATCATTGGGCTGAGTTCTTAGGGAAAGACTCTTACTCTTACAGTGCCTCTCTCCACACTGTCAGTGTACATGCAGGTGTTTTTTTATTTTTTTTAATGCCTACCAGACTTGAAAAAAAAACCCCAGACTTGAACACAACTTTCCACTCAATAATCTTAGGGGTGGCAAATCAGGTCTTTCAAAAAATACGGGTCTTGCAAAATTTTAGTCAAATTTCATGGGTCTCGCAGTCTCGTTTTTTGAGCAGGTCTACATGTCTTGCAGTCTCGATTTTTTCGCAAAGCCATTCTGAAGTTGTTCTGTAGTCTCCATCTCGGTCTCGCAATCTAAAAATTCAAAAAGTCTCGGGCTTGCACAGTCGCAGAGAAAAACGCTAGGTCGCCGTCTCGCAAAGTCTCGAATTTTCCATTCGCCACCCCTAATCTTTGAAAATTTTGTCTTTTCTAGTATTTGAATGATATACAATTTTGTGTTGCAGGTTAGAACCAACTTTAAAGGCCTTTGGTACTGGTTATCTTATACAACTGGTACCTCTGCTTTTAGGACAAATCAAGTCAATATTTAAAAGGCCAGGTTTGTGTGAATCATTCTTAGTAGTTTGCGAGTACAGTCGACCCTTTAATAGGGACAGTATAGGGACATTAGAAAGTGTCTGTGTTAACCAGGGGCCGGATTCACAAAGCCCTCCTAATTAAATTAAGATGTATTCTAAGTATTCTCCATATTTGCGGGTTGGGGGGCGGGGGGTTGAGAGGGGGGGGGGGGGGGGGGTGTTAATTTAAGAGAGTACTCCCGGTTCCTGACCCTTCTGTTATGCTTACCAGAAATTTCAGCTTTTTCTATTGCAAAATATTACACAATGTTGCAATTTTTTTTAGTTTTTCACCCGGTTCCTGTCACTTTGGGAATCTCGCTTCCCACCCTATCTTCTGCTTCCTCCTGTCGACTTTACATCTGGGTCCCCCCCTGCCTCCCCCCTTCCCCCCCACAAGAGAGAATGTATGAGCTAGGGACCAAACGCAATGTCTGTAATATTACGAGGTGTCCCTACATGACTTAAAGTTACATGAGACATACATATTTTACAAGTTTAAATGAATGAGTGTCATAGAATATTTTATTTTTTTGTCCTGTTAGGAAGGCTATTAAGAACGTTTTACAATAAGGACTGTATTGGATGTGGCTTATTCCTTGGAAGTTTTGTGGCAATTTTCAAGGTGTGTGTTTTTCAAGATCCATTTTAAGCAATTTCTGCTACAAATGCACAATTAAAGAGGTCCGTTAATAATAATTATTAGAATTGTTTCACTGATTGTGCAATGAATTATTTTGACTTTTAGTTTTGGTTTTTGTTTCTGTCGCCAAATGGAGACGCAAGTAGATGCAAGTTTTGAAATATAACTTGCATGCAAACTTGCATTGTGTAGCCAAATGGAGTTGCAAGTTTACTTGCAAGTGCACGCAAGTTTTCAAAAAGCCAATTCAATGCTCTGTGCGCGCTGTAATTATTCAGTACTCAAAATAAACAAAAAAACTTGTGTTGGGTGGCTAAATGGTGAAAAACTTGTGTCTTACTCTACTTCCACTCAAATGTGATCTTGATCAAAATGAACTCAAGTCATCGCAAGTACAAGTTGGCAACTTGCATCTACTTGCATCTCCGTTTGGTCAGGGCTTTAGTTCAAAATTAATATTTAACTTGACAATGTGGTAACCCAATTATTATTTTTTGTTTCAGACTGTTGAGTGGGTGTTGGGACTTCTGAGAATGAAGAGAGATGAATTTAATGCACTTGTTGCAGGTAAGGTGAAAAGGTGTAAAGCCATTGGTCTAATGTTTGTTATTCTTTTTATCTGGTTCAGGTTGTAAATGAACTTATCCTTAGAAATCCATGGTGCGATCATGTCAACTTTTTGTCATCAATTATTTGCCCCTGAATCTCCAAGATTGGCCCTTGGGAGGGGTTTGGGTTTAGAAACTACCCTACCTAAAGATGTAATTTTGAGTTAAATCCAAAACTTTCTGTCTGCCAAACAGAGGGTAGTCTCCTTCACAGCCATTATTGGGTCGTCATGCAACGCTTGAGAAGTGTTGACGGCTCAAATAACGGCTGCGAAGGAGTCTAAACTGAGAGGTATGATGACTGCATTTTTAGCACTGATGAAATAGTTGGGCAGCAAAGTAATTTCAGGAGCATAAGAGGTTGGGCAGAGACCTTATGTATCACATGGCGCAACAAGAACTGATGACAATTATGATGATGCTGCTGCTGCTGCTGCTGATGATGCTGCTGCTGCTGCTGATGATGATGCTGCTGCTGTGCTGATGTGATGATGATGCTGGTGGTGGTGGTGTGGTGCTGCTGATGATGATGATGCTGCTGGTGCTGCTGCTGATGATGATGCTGGTGGTGGTGTGCTGCTGCTGATGATGATGCTGCTGCTGCTGCTGATGATGATGATGCTGTGGTGGTGGTGCTGCTGCTGCTGCTGATGCTGCTGATGATGATGCTACTGCTGGTGCTGCTGCTGCTGATGATGCTGGTGGTGGTGGTGGTGGTGCTGCTGATGATGCTGCTGCTGGTGCTGCTGGTGGTGGTGCTGCTGATGATGATGATGCTGGTGGTGGTGGTGGTGGTGGTGCTGCTGCTGCTGATGACGAGGATGAGGACGACGAGGACGAGGATGACGAGGATGAGGACAAGGACAAACAACGAGGATGACAAAGCCTTTTTTGTCCCGACCCACCGAAGTACTTACTGGAGCTTGGGGCTTGGCCCTTGTTTATATCATCGAAAAACACAATTCAAAATATCTCATGTACGCATTGCGTCCCTATGTTCTTGTTCCAGGTGGTTTAGCTGGTCTGTCCATGATGTTTTATAGAAGTTCAAGTATAGCATTATATCTGGCTTCAAAGCTTTCCGAGGTATGAATAATTATTATGGTTTGTTAATGTGCATTGTGTAACAATGTGAGTATTAGTTGTAAAGGCGTATATGAGGGAAGAGATGTGTGAGACGAGGAAAGGGTAACTAGCTTTTTCTCTTCTTTTCACGTATCTCTTCCCTCACGCGCTCCCCTAAAAACTCTCGCACTTCTCCAGTCCAGCACCTGCTATGTGGGCTATACCTCTCTACACCCAGGAATACAAATGGTTACCAGTGAACTGTTAGGGCAATATGACAAAATGCTGGGGGTAGCCTGCAATGGACTAGCATTCCATCCGGTGGGGGGGGGGGGGGGGGGTAGCAATACTCCCAGCCGCTTCATGCTACTGCAACTGGGACAAGCTCCGGCGATGTGGGTCACTTTGACCTGCGTGCAGACTGTTTATTTCCCCCCTGGATGTGATGCTAGTTCACCACAGGTCTCCAGCATTTTTATCTCTGTCAATGATTTGCCGGTACTTGTTTATACAGCTCAGTGAAAAGAGGTACAGAACTGTATTAACGTGTCTTGCCCAAGAGCACATATCAGGCTTGAATTCTCACTCTCTGTCACGTGCACTGTCTGAACATTTTTAGGTCACACCAACTCCATAGAGCAATCTAAACATAGACATGTTTTTAAATTGTGTTTGTTTTTTACCTTGATTGCAGGTTTTGTACAAGCAGGGTATAGCAGCTGGAATTCTGCCATCTATACCTTATGCTGAAATTTTAGCCTACTCATTCTCAACTGCATTCTTATTTCATGCAGTAAGTAACTCCAGGGGGGGTATTCAGGTATAATAGTGACGGGGAGGCTCGAAGATCTTTTGGGGTTTGAAATTGCGATCTGAGGACTTTTTGGGGGTTAAAAATTTTGTGGTGGCTTTTTTTGGGTGGAAAATTTTGGTAAGAACTTTTTGGGGGTTGAAAAAAAGCGTAACCCAGGGTTCTCATTTTAATGTAGAGAAAAAGGACTTTTGTGGGTTACGTTCTGGGCTGTTGGACTTTTTTGGGGTCTGGTTTTAGCCTAATAGGACTTTTGGGGGTCTAGCAATTTGGCCTCATTCGAGCCTCCCCGTCACTATTATACCTGAGTACCCCCCCTGGGTAAGTAACATATCTTTGATATGGAAAACAAACAGACTCTCTTACTTTGTGCACTTAATTCTAACCCCATGTGCGAGAGAGCGTCTGAGATTCGACCTGAAAAATTCCATTCCTGTGTTTTATTGCTATCGAAAATTCAACACCGACCGACACACCGACCAGCAACCAATCAGACCCTACAAGGATCTCTGTGGAGCTATAACGTCATCAGTATGGAATCTCCGATATCTCTGGAGCGAGTGGGAGAAGCATTGAGCGTGCGAAGAGAGACGTCTGTTTTACTTAAGCTAGCATTTGTTGCCCCGAGCACCCAAAAATCTAACTGTACTGTCATTATGCCCCCAGGGGTTTATTTCTTTCAAGACCTTGTTTTTTTGTTGGGGGGGGGGGGGGGGGGGGTGAGGTGGAGTCTTGTTAGAGAAGAGGGGGTGTATTTGAAACCCCAAATCAGCTAGCGCACAAAATATATTTATGAGACTGTTTAATGTTAATTTGCTTTAATACCAGAGGAGGGCTTAAAATGGAGAGGGGGGAAGCTTATTAGAAAAATAGAGGGCTTAAAAGAGAGAGGGGGCTTAATAGAGCTTTACCATATTCTAACTGTTGTTTTTGTTGTTGTTTGTTAGTGTGTATGGGAAGTTCACAGCGTCCGGCCATCTTACTGGCGATACCTGAATGTTGTCACAGCTAGGAGGTTGGGGCAAACTCACTATTCTGTTATGTATCACGCAAGTTTACAGCAAACGTAAAGTGGCTGTCACCGTAGAGTTTTTGACCATGTTGCACCATAAACAATCTCATTAAATCTAACGAGTTCCCAAAAGTAGAGAAGCAGAAAAGAGATAACAAGGAATTCTGCTCCTTGGGGGGGGGGGGGGGGGGGGGGGGGGACTTTCATATAAACATGATAGGGTGTTGTACCTTTTAGGCGTTAAAATTAGTGGTTTGGTACCACTTAGTGTTAAAATCTAAAATAACCACTGTCAGAGCTATCCCGGTGCCTTTTAGGGTTTGAAGCTGAGAAAAAAAGAACCTCTTAGGGGTGAAAATGAGTTTAGGCCACACCTAGAAAGAGGATAGGCCATTCCAAGTTGCCTTTTGCCTCTGTTTCAAAATGAGTCCTAGCCCCAGGGGCGGGGGGGGGGGGGGGGGTACTCAGGTATAATAGTGACGGGAGGCTCGAAGACCTTTTTGGGTTGAAATTTGCGATCTGAGGACTTTTTGGGTTAGAAATTTTGTGGTGACTTTTTGGTTGAAGATTTTGGTAAGGACTTTTTGGGGGGTTGAAAAAAAAGCGTAACCAGGGTTCTCATTTTAATGCAGAGAAAAATGACTTTTGGGGTTACGTTCTGGGCCGTTGAACTTTTTTTGGTCTGGTTTTAGCCTAATAGGACTTTTTGGGGTTTAACAATTTGGCCTCATTCGAGCCTCCCCGTCACTATTATACCTGAGTACCCCCCCTGGGTCCTAGCACACAACCTTTCATATGGAAATGAGTTTGATTTGCAAGACAATAAATGTGGAAGTAAAATCATTTCCATATGAAGTTGTGCACTAGAACTTGTCTTGAAAACAGAGGCCAAAGGCAAATCGGTATTGGCCTATTGCGGTATTGGCCTATTGCGGCGGTTTCCCTTCACTTTTATATGGGAGTTCTCCCCGGGAAAATTCTGGTGGTTTAGAGTGAGTACAAAGGTTGTGGTAGTTTTTTTTCTTCTCTTTTTTGAGTAAGTAAAGACTTTATTGAGCATTATGATTACTTATACTACTTACAATTTGATGCTCTACTTACAATACCTTACATTACATCCAATACGATACTTACATTACTTACAATACGGTACTTACACTACTTACAATACGGTACTTACACTACTTATAATACGATACTTACACAACTTACAATACGATACTTGCACTACTCACAATACAGTACTTACACTACTTATAATACGATACTTACACAACTTACAATACGGTACTTACGCTACTTATAATACGATACTTGCATTACTCACAATACAGTACTTACACTACTTACAAATGCTAATTTATACTTGCATAACAATACTTACACTACTCGCAAAAGCGATTTCGCTGCTTATATTGCGATTACTTACACTACATTGTTATTACTAACTCTATGTTTAACTCAAAACAGTAGATATATTATTAATGAAAATAGATAAATTTAAATTAAATATAGCGAAAATAAATATATACTGAACATACTATTTTAAAATTATTATTTCTATATTATGTAATTAGTAACGTTTACGTGTCATAGCACATTAAAATATAAACTGAAAATTACGCGCGCTCTGATTGGTTAAAAACCATGTTTTATCAGAGTATAAAACATAGAAAAGCGTGTTTTATCGTTTCGCGCGCGTAAATCTATATTTTAAAGCACATAAAGAAGCCAAAACCATGTATTATACTGTCATAAAACACTCCGGGAATTTGAGAACACTCGAGAAATTTAGAAAACACTCGCCTGCGGCTCGTGTTTTCTAAATTTCTCTCGTGTTCTCAAATTCCCGTCGTGTTTTATGACAGTATAATACATGGTTTTGGCTTCTTTATTTGTTAAATACAAATAAATATTAACATAAATAAAGTAAGAAAGAAAGAAAGAAAGAAAGAATGAAAGAAATAAGTAAATAAATAAAAAACTTTACAAATAACTATTTACAAGGCCTTTCACTAACCCTTTCACTCCCAAGAGTGCTAAGTTGCCAAACATAAACAGTACCACATCATGAAAGTACTACTCAATAGCTTTCATTTGAATGGTCACACACTAGGATTTCATCCACAGACTCAAAAGTTACAACAACATTTATTGACTCAAGGTTTGACTGTGGGAGTGAAAGGGTTAAAAAAGAAACTGAACGTTAAAATGAAGTTAACACTACATATGCCTTTTGTATTTTATTATAAACGTTCGGTTTCTTTTTAAAGTTTTTTTTTTTGCAGTGAAAAGCGCCCAACCATTACCACTCGACAAAGTTTTTGATTAATTTGTGACAACGTTTTGACAAATTTCTCATGGCTTTCGTTTCAACTGGCCAATCAAAATGCAAGAACTATGAGAGGCGGAGATGTCAAGCTCCACGTTCGCGTTCTGACAATTGACATCTCCGCCTCCCACAGTTCTTGCAATTTGATTTGCTAGTTTAAATGGAAGCCATCAGAAAGTTGTCAAAAATTAATCAAAAACTTTGTCGAGTGGCAATGATAGGGTGTTCTTCACTGTAAAATCCTTAGTCTTGTAAGTAGTTATTTGTATTTTATTTAAATTAAAAATAAAAAGAGTTTGTGTTTATTATTTGCTCGCAGGTTTTGTGAGATAAACAGAGAGAAGATAGATGAATTATTTGGTACAGACAGCAGAAAGTTATTTCCAAAGGATAACTTGTACGAGTCACTAGCGAAAAGGTAGCAGTAAAGATGGTGGCAAATAATTTAGAATAAAGAATACTTAAAGTGAATAAATGAAGAAATGTTCTCAAGTCGAAATACTCAGAAAAAAATTCTGAGCTCCTCAATGGGAATCGAACCCATGACCTTCCAGGTGCCGGTTGGACGCTCTAACCACTGAGCCTTACTCACCATGAGTCCTCCATAGTATTTCGACTTGAGAGCATTTCTTCATTTCTTCACTTAAAATTCTGATAATTAAATTTATGACTTCAAATCTATTTTAGTATTTTAAACAGGATTCTTGTAATGATAGGTAAAGCCGTTCGGGGCCAGACTGGCCCACACTGCCGGAGCTTATCCAGGTTTCCGTAGAATGAAGCCGACTAGGAGTATTGCTACTCCCCCTGGGTGGGATGCTAGTCCAACGTATGTTACCCGCCAGCATTTTGTCAGGTTGCCCTAACAGTTCGCCAGTACCCATCTATACTCCTGGGTGGGGAGAGGCACTGCGAGAGTAAAGTGCCTTGCCCAAGAACACAACACAATGACCCCAGCCAGGGCTCGAACCCGGACCGCTCGATCCGGAGTCCAATGCGCTAACGAGTGGTCCAAGCTCGAGCGCTGGCCGGGGTCATTGTGTGTGTTCTTGGGCAAGATACTTTATTCTCACAGTGTTTCTCTCCACCCGGGACTGGCAAATTATTAGTCTATTAGGGAAACCTGACAAAATACTAGGGGGGGGGGGGGGGGGGGGTTCCTGCGATGGACAAGCATCCTATCCAGGGGGAGTAGCAATACTCCTAATCACTTTATGCTAGGGAAACCGGAGTTAAGCACTGGTCTGTTGAGCTACTAGGCTCAGAAATGGCTTAAGTTTATTGTGACAGCGTGAAAAAAACAGGTGAAAACACCGACTGGTTTCCCAGGCTATTGTAAGAGATGTTGAACTGATCGCTTTCTTGAAGTTTCTTCGCTTAGAAAAAAAGTGTTGTAGACAGTCGAAAGACTAGGAAGAAATATTCTCCATTCTAGCTAGTGAACGCCGCTCTATTTCAATTTAACTAATACAATTAAAACAGTTTTTGCCATCCTTGCATGTTATTATTTCTACGTACATGAATACAAAGTTTACTGCTACATCACATATGACACAGTAAATATACACCAGGAGTTGAATTTTTCAATTCACGTGAAAATTACTTCAGACAACAATGGATAGTTTCAAATGTTCTGTTTTGTAACAATGGTAATGAATCAAATAAACATTCTTATGAGTATCATCTGACAATCGCTTTTAATATTATTTGGTTGTGTTGTCTCTCTTTTTTCCATTTGTATTTTTGTTTGATTGGTTAACTGGTTGATTGATTGATTGACTGATTGACTGATTGATTGATCGATGGATGGATGGTTTGATTGATTGATTGATTGATTGATTGATCTATTAATTGACTGATGATTGATTGATTGATGGATGGTTTGATCGATCGATCGATCGATTGATTGATCGATTGATGATCACGTTATACAAGAACGAGCTCAAGAGCAGTACAATGGCTTCCCACCCACGTGCGCTGTACATCTTGGTGCACATTTCTTAGCCGTTCTACGCAAAACAACAACAACATGAAATGACGAAACTATCGATCAACATACGTTTTGAAAGCATGTTCCATCGCGCCTCGGTTGCCCCTCAAACAAAGGCAACGCGACAGCTGGAAAAATCAGTTACAAAACTCGTGAGAAATTCAATGGGTTGACCGTTTCGTAACAAAGTACAAAGTACGTACTTGTCGCTCCGCCTGTAGCGCGAACTTACGTCATCTGTGACTGTACGTGCGATTTTGACCGCGCGCTGGCGACACGACGCGAGAGACGGAAACGGGCGAATCGTAGCTACGGAACTGAGGACTTGCCCAAAAGTCGAGCTCAGGAATTTTTTTCCGGGAGCGAAATAAAAAAACCGCGAAAAACGAGCGCAAAGACCTACTCCCAGACCGGAAACAAGAAGCGAAGGACTTTGAGAAAGTCTAGTTTAATTGAGCAGCACAATGGCTTGACAGTCCTCTGCATTTAAAGATTGTGAAATGTGGCAAATTCTTCTGTTTGTGGAGAACGTCGGTGAACCACGGTGGTTAACTGAGCTTTTCCATGTTTATTTTGGACTGGAACTTTTTCTTTACATCTTCAGCTATAAAACGTTTTTGGTGTTCCTAAACAAGAGGAAATTATTGCATAAAAAAGAACTTATTTCCAAAATGGAGTGAAAATTCATTGTTTGGGAAAACCAATATGGCCGCGATGACGTCATGGACCCACGTTCTATAGGATAGTTTCAGACACTGATAGACAAAAACTGGTCTGAATAAACAACGGAGATGCTTATAAACCAGAAATCATTATTAAATGGCGGCTTCTCCGCCGTAATTGCTCAAATTTCCTTTTATGATGTAAACTGTTGTTAATGGGTTATTTCAGTTGAGTATTTACGTATGGGCGCGGCCGTTAGACCTGTAAATTCCTTACGAGGGCACATTAACCCGAGCAAGGAAATGAAGTCACGGATTACGGTGAAAGTCTGTGACCTCCGTGAAATTTGGACCCACTAGTTCCGTTGTGCAACCGATATCCCAATTTTGCCTGTTTCACTCCACTAAAGTTTAAACATATCAGTTTAATAAAAGTTTCTAGCTCAGTAAGCACACGGCACGGTTTAGAATTGTTTTGAGCGTATAAGCTGTTTGCTGAGGTGTATTGGCTTCAAAATGTCCTAACTCAAAAACTAGTTTTCTGTCGCTGCATGATTTTTAGCTACTAAACTTGTTTTAGTTGATGTGATAGAAACCTTTTAGATTCTAGTCCGAGTATACCACGCTCTGGAGTTCGAGTACGACTATGCGTTTTTCCAATAGTAAAATAGTGCGCGCGCTTGAACCAGTGTCATTTTGGCGGGAAAAAGGTTATAGTCGCCATTTTACTACGCGTTCTCTTGCGAAAATGTCATAGTAGTGGCGAACACAAGCAAACAAAGTTATGTAACCTCATGCTACAGAATAACTATCCTCAGGCAACGCAACTGCGTCAATTATGTTGCTCACAAACAGTAAAGAGAGAGATCATTTTGGGATACATATTTCCTTATTATATGACATAGCATTTTAGCGCGCGAATACGCACCAAAACGAGTGCAAATATGAGACCGTATTACACGGGTCTTAGTCCCCTGACCGCGCGCTACGGAAAACACAAACTTTTCGCTGAATAACCTCTTTTATCTGTCTTATAGTATTTAGGCTCGATTTCCAGCTGTGCCGGCGCACGGGCAATTTTTTTTACGCCCACTTCAATATGGCGGATTAAGACTTTTTTTCCACAAAAAAGAGAACACAGTTCACGAATTGAGTTTATCAGCACAATCGAGCCGCTATAGCTGCCCGAAACACTACTTTTTAAAGACAATAACGTGCTCCCATAACCAATACTAAACGGTTTACTAAGCGGAAAAAATCATAAAATCGTTGCCAACCATTTTTTAACCCCAAACAGTAAATCGTTGTTTAACTGTTGATTAACCTGAAACAATATTTAGTCGCTTAATCCCTTAATCGCCATCTTGAAGTGGGCGTAATTAAAAAAATACCCGGACGGGGACAAGTCGTGGGTGTAAGCTTGCGGCGAAAGAATATCCACCGAAGATTTGTTCCGGAAGTTTTACAAAGTATTAGTGGCTAACGCCCAACATTAGAAGTGCTTTTAATCCGTTTTAATATTTTGGTTGTAAACGTCATCTAAAAACTGGACAACTTTAAGTGGTCGTTAATTATAAGGGCGTTACAGAAATAGGTCTCGCACACAACTGAATATGTGATGTTCTCTAGAAAAGTAACTCGAAATTACTTCAATTTGAAGGAAATATTTGGACCGTTTTTATTCGGACATAAAAATTCTAGCAAGAACACTTTCTGACGTTTTTCTTTTGGCATATTTCATCGACGTTTTTTAAGTTTTCCGGACTTTGAAAGGGTGGATGAAAATAAATGCGCACATCGCAGTAAAAATCTACTAGTCTACTAATGCAAATGAGACAATCTGATTGGCTGAGCTGGCTGGAGGCCGTCTACAAAATTGCGGTTTCTTTTTGTTTCTACGAAGTTTCGGTGGATGATTTAGAGTTAATACTAGACAATTGTTATGATTTTTACTAAAACAATTAGATTATCGATCTCAATTTCTATGATGTGATTCACATCATAGAAATCTCGAGCTCCTAATCTAATTGTTAATTAGATATTCGTTCTCAGTCAATAAATGACTTTCAAAAAGTATTTTCTTTTGTCCACTAGACGTTTGAATTTTCCGGCATTTTAACCGAAATACCCGCCTAGAATTTCACATTTTTAATTGATTTCGTGAATGCGAAAGAAATGAAATATTATTTGGTGGACAAATTCACTCGGTCAGTCGATGGGCGTGCTATTAACTTATGTTCACTCATTATATCGAGACTACGCTCCACATACACTCTTTTTATTTTTATTTTTATTTTATTTTTATAAGAACGTTGAGGCTGAGATTGACCAAAATTTTAAGAACATGCTAAAGAACATAGCCAGGTTGAGACTTAGCTAAGAACATTTTTATTCACTTGGACCGCTTGTTTCTTGCATCGAGCTCTCAATACAATATTCCAGTATCCTTTCAAAAAATTAACAAAATGTAACATTTCAGATATCTCAGTGAATAAGCAGTTCAAATCAGCTCAAAATACTTGAATGCACAATTTTTATAGTAACAACATGAATTTCTATCACATAAAATGTAAATACATTTTCATGGTCACGTTCGAATCTTTTTTGTGAAATTCTATACCATGTAACTTAAGAACATGTTTTAAGAACGTTTTCAGGCTGAAATCGCCCAAAAAATAAGAACATTCGGTTTTGGTTCAGCCTCAGCTCGAAAATTAGACGTTCTTATAAAATAAAAAAAAGAGTGTACTTGAATATACTTTCCATCGTACGATTTTGCATGGAAGGAAAGTTGAAGTGTTTATCTTTACTTACACCTGTTACAGAAAAACGGGCCACTCTTTGTGCGAGCTTACATAAATTCCACATGGAAGCAAAGCCTGCGTACAAGAGCTTGCAAAGGAATGGGAAAGAGAACTGCCGAAGATAAAAACCTGGGGAGAGCTCAAATAAAATTTGCAGAAGACAGGGGAGAGGAAAGAATGAAATTCCCAATCTCTTCTTACCATTCCCCGCTCTGGACTCTCGGCATTGGGAGACTGGGGACGAGCATTAGAGTGCTATGCTAGTATTAAACGTTGGTTGGTTGGTTAATGCTGTTAATGTTAGAAGAGAAGTTTCGTGAGCTGATTAATTAAATTTCAGGAAATAGGCGTTCTTGAGTCAGCGACAACAGATGGCGTCCATTGTCCTGCGGCGGGCAAAGTGTTGTCTCAATATTTTAGCCGGAAAACGATAAACCGCTTATATCTGAGGTCAAGTCGCACGTACGTTTTACTTGTCTGGTTTCATCTCTACTCCTCTGTTTCACTGATTTGATTTAGTCGCCAAAAAAACTTCGACAGGAAACATAAAACAGAAGTCAACTTCAAGTCTCCAAAAACAGCAAGGAACAGAATCGTTTTGTTTATTCTCGATTCTTTCTACTGAGCAACACGGATAATTCAAACAACAAATTGACGAGAAATCTTGGTGGTCTCTAGGTTTTGTCATTAAATTCCAATCAATTGATTACATTTCTTTATTTGCCTTTAGTGAAAATTGACTTCGCTAATTATCCCTAATTGCAAACAGTGATGAACATTTTACTTCTCCCTACATTGTCAAACAGATGGGTGACTTGATGAGAATAAGAAAACTGGGGGACGTTATACTGATGTAACGCCTAATTCTCAATATTAAGATTGAAAGGAATGTGTGTCAACCAATTAGGAGAATTTAACATTTCACATCCTCTCTTTGTAAAGGCTAATATATTTTCAGGTTTTCGAATATCTAAGGGCCTCCACAGACTAGGCCAATTGTTATCGATAACTATTTAGTTGTCGATCATAAAAAATTGTCGATAACAAAAAAGCCAGTGTGTGAAGCTAGTTATCGATAACTAAGGGCCTTAGTTATCGATAACTTGCTTCACACACTGGCTTTTTTTTTGTTGTCGACAACTTTTTCTAGTCGACAACTATCTCTCTAGTCTGTATCATATCACCCGCGTAATTTGCATGGAATTTAACTTTTTGCCATGGCGCACGAGATACCAAATATTTTGATACACTAGAGGCCGTAAAAGCTCTATTAAGAAGGGGGGGGGGGGGGGGGGGCTTATTAGAGAGGGGGGCTTTTTTTAAATCACAAATGTTCGAGAAAATTCATAATACTTTATCAAACTTTACTATTACACCAAACTAAAGCAGAACAAGAAATGAGTTATGTATCACCGTCTTACAAATGCAATCGGTCATTTATACCCTAACTCAATGATACGTCTGGACGTCTCAATTCAAAGTGGCTCAAAGTGACTGAAACGCCAGAAAATATTGCTGAAACGTCATTTATATCAGCCTGACGGAAAGGGAGGGGCTGGAGAGGCTTATTACATAATATGACTTCCAAAGGGGGGCTTAATAGAGAGGGGGGCTAAATAGAGCTTTTACGGTATTTTTAGTCTCGCCTTTTCTTGAGATAATTGTCCATAACAGATCTCACTTAGACAGGTTTCGTTGGTTCATTAGCATTTTCGTTTTTGTATTGAAGATTTGTTTTCAAGATAGTTCAACACCACTTCATTTCCTAATTGATATGGTCTTTCCACACAAAGGAAACAGGATTGGATGGCGCCTGTGTTTCCAAAATAAATTGCGCCTGAGGGATCTTTTAAAAGATTTGTCGGTTTTGCTTCATGGCATATCTTTTGTTCGTTGAAAACAACTTAAGCAAATCTAAAGATAAAATTAAATGGATTTTAAATTACACTTAGGTAAGCCAACAAAGTGTTCCAAATCAAGATAAAACATGCAAATGTGCGAATGCATAACCAAATGTTTTGGACGGGTATAGTTCGAAGTCCAGTCGAACGATTTTATCGCGTACAAACTGTTCAAAGCCCTGAATTTTTTTTCAGGCTACTTTGCTGCGAGGATCATTTCTTTACTTGACATTTTAAGAATAATCAAGGGCTTCTTACTAGTAATAAATATTTAAGAAATTAATTCCATTGAAATCTATTATTATCCGATTTATGGTTATTACGATATTAATCGTTTGGTGCGACATGTTTTTCTTTTTTCATTCTCGCTTTTTTTGTGGGCAAAAGAATTCAAGATCCTCGGGATGATTTCGATATTGTTTACATTTTTCTCTTGATGGCAGCCCCGATGTATATGTGGTTTCCTGAAACGAAGTTTGTATGCGTGCAATTATTTACCGATCATGCAATAAATGTCGTAACTCGAGATATGAAAAGTGATAGCGCAGGTCAATACTGATCCGTTCCGACCAACGCCAAGGAAAGCAAAAAATCATTTTCATGTTTCAAAATACAGTCGGACACTAAATTTGTTATTTAAATACTTGCAAAAGAATCGTAAAGAGAGAGCAGGTGTTTGAAATATCACTAAGGTCAAACGTCCAACTTTTTATGCCTGTTTTAGTTCTTTTCGTCAAGGAGGCATACAGATCTTATAACAAACAATCTCAAGTTCCGTTTAATGATTTCTAATCAAAGATATTTTTGTCTTTCGTCAATTTTCTCCCCTCTTCTTTCGCCAAGAAAAACATTTACCCTTCGACGCGATGGTATGGCCCTTTCAGCCCGGAAACCATACACCATACAGACGTATGGGCGATTCGCTTTTGTGACCGGAGACAACCTTCATAACAAGATGCAAGAAGCTGTTTTGTGTTTACAGGCTTTAGGGCTTGGCAGTGTTTCGTGCAAGCCCCTTGAGCGTGCGGTACTAAGAGTGATGTGTTTACAGTGCTGGTTTTAGAAATGATTAATTGGATTGAAATCAAAGAAGCCGTTCTTCGGTAGAATACCGTAGCTGATCATCTGTGGTTTTTGAAAATCTACTCCGTAATATAGTCCATCCAGTTCACAATAGTTTTGTCTGGATGGTTTAATATCGCGACGTGACGAATCGTTCGTAATTGTCGAAAACAAAATGCGTTATTGGGGCATGTTGACTTCCCAGTGACAGCTAAATGAAAAGGCAATTTCATCGAAAAATTTTCCTGTAGATTTCAAATGTCATGGAAATCAAACACAGAAGTCAATTTGTACTTGAGTGAAAAGTGCCCAAAAAGTGACATCAACTTTAGGGAAGGTCATAATTTCGCAAGATGTGCGGCTTTATTTTCTACTGTGTTACAAAAGCTGAAAAAAAAACCCAGACGTAGTGAGAACCACAAGCTGTGAGTGACTAATCTATGTGTATAAATTGAATAGCGCGATGAATTTTATATGTCAGATATAAATAGTGTTTAATTATTGAAAATAAAAGCGTGGTATAAATTTACATTTCAGTATAATACCAGCTCTACCACTGGGAGTTATCCTGACCTTCTAACTATTAAACGGCGATAAGAATACTGGAAACCGCCAGTACTGGAAGATATTGGTACAGTATTACGCGTGATTGCGTTTTAAAATGAGAACCCGATGTGAATTAAGCAATCAAGGCTGTTGACAAGCTAGCGAAAATATGAATTGCAAATACGTTCGTTTCAGTAATTACATTCGGCCCCTCCTGAGCTTAAAATCCACATAGCAAAAAGTTAACAACTAACAAACATGGATTCCCAGCATGGAATCGGCAAAAACATCGTGTACAGTTATCTAACCGTTTAAAAATGTATTGTGCAGTTTATAGGTTGTAAATTGTTCGCGCATCATTTACTTAAATAAGGAAACTCTTAAACAGTGTTATCGCTTTATAAGCGAACAATTTGCCAAAGACGAAATAAAGGCAAGCTGTTTGTGTCCTTGTCTCGACGCTAAAAAGCGAAGTGAAATGATTTCTGCCAAGGTTTCTTTTTCCCGATCGGGACGTGTGTGAATTCCGCTTGTATCTCTTCTCTGTGTTTTGATATTCAACAAGCTCTTTCATCAACACGATTCTTTTCTCAAGTGGAAGTAATTAAATCCACACAGGACATGACACGATTTCAAGTTTTTGTTCCACATCGATATCAATAGAACGCCGCAGAATATCGAATATTGTACGTGCGGCCAGGGTTTGTCTTTTTAAGGCGCTGTTCATTTTTCCCGTTGCGCTATTTCGTGTAACATTGTCGGGAAAACAACCACGCTTATAATTTTTCCTTCCTTGAAGTTGAAGGCGTGCTGTTAGTCTGACAGAGTTCCTAATCGCATAAATAGGCTATCTGAAACGCGCGAAGGTGTCAAATGCGTAACATTGATCTGTTTTCTTTAAGGAAAAACTCCTATCCGTTTTCTTTCTGTGTTTACCGCGCGGTCAGACGAAATATTATCCCACTGTTTGTCACACAGTAGCGCCCGCTGCAACACTGCTCGCCTTGCTCTGAGGCAAACTCGCCGAAGGAATAGGCAGGGAGGTGACAGCTGTTGAAGAACTTTGCGAGCATGGACTGGCGCGCTAAACGTATAGGGCATTTGGTTTGCCGCACTCCGCACTCCTTGATTCGTTTTAAAACTGTTTGTAGAGTTTTGAGACTGCGGCGTGAGCGGTTTTTTCTCGGCGGATTTCTCGGATTTCCCGGCAAATTTCTTTTTGTAAAACTCGCGCCAGGACTGGCACGTTTTCGTCGACCAAATCCACATGTTCGACGTAATGCCGACCGCTAGCAGCATAAAGTACTTTACGGTGAAAAGCTCCACGCTAGGTCCCTGATCTTCCATGCAGCTCTCATCCCCTTGACATCGCAAAACGTTCATTCGCCACCGTTCCATGTTGGCGTGCTCGTAAAAGTAGCAGGCGACGACGGAAGTAACGGGGACGGTGTACAAAATGGAAAACACCCCGATTCTGACCATCAATTTCTCTAGTTTGTTTGTGTCAGTTTCTTTGTTCTTTAAAACTGTGCGAATACGGAACAGCGCGATGAAGCCCGCCAAGAGAAACAGCGTTCCAACAATGAGATAGAAACATAGCGGTGCCAGTACGTACCCCCCTAGGTTTTTCTGGTTGCTGTTCCCCACGTAACAAATCCCGGTGAGTTCATCAGCGTCCACTTTTCTCAAGATAAGCACGATTATGGTCTGCACGGCGGGCACGGTCCAGGTGACGATGTGAAAGTACGTGGCTTTTGCTTCGATTGCCTCCTGTCCCCACTTTAATCCCGCGGCTAAAAACCAGGCGAATGTTAGCGCAACCCACCAAAGCGCCGAAGCCATTCCGAAATAATAGAGCATGAGGAATACAACTGAACAACCAGCGTGGTCTGCAATATTCATCCCCGCCTCAATCACATGACGGTTCGCCTTGTCGCAGATTATGTTCTCTGTGCCCGCGATCGCTCGCACAATGTAGGCGATCGAATAGAGATTATAACACAGGGACAAGAAAATTATTGGCCTTTCAGGGTATTTGAATCTGGTTGTGTCGATCGCGAACGTTAGAACGGTAAATGCAGTCGAAATGAAACACACTATTGACCAGACTGTGACCCATGTCTCTACGAAGTGTCGGTTGCTCGCGGTGAAGTAAACGTCTTCGCCGCACTTGGGAACACACATGTCGTATTTCTCGGCGGTAACAAACTTGCTTGCGAGCGCGTTCGTTGAGTCATTTCTGCATAAAGATGGTATACTTATGGCTCCGACATCGGTCTGGTTGGGTGATAGTTGTCCTGTATCTTTCTCTGTAGTCGGAGAGACTGTTGACTGATCGGGCCATGAGCCGGGAAGTTGTCCTAATCGTTTCAACACTTCTTTATATTTTGGATCCAAAGAGTCGAAATTTTTCCAAAATTCCGTCATGTTCACTGACTTGTGATCCAAGTTCGGCGCGGCCATGCACAGTTTGCTGGGATCGCTCTTCGCTCGCGGGTCACCTTGAAATGGCATTTTACTGCAGTCAAGAGAATCGGGCCAGTCAAATCCAAACTTCTGCATCACCGGGGTACAGCCATTGCGCGCAGCCTCGCACATCGACCTACAGGAGTAGATCGGATGGTCGAGTCCTTCGGCACACATTGGCGCGAACACGGAGCACAGAAAAAATCGCAACTGCGGCGCGCAGTTCACCGCTACCAGCGGAGTGAATTCGTGAATTTTGGCGGCCGCATCTTCCTCGTTCTCTTGGCCCCAAAAGTTCGGAAAACGCGTCGTATTGTATCCAATGTTCGCGCAAAGCGGGATCGTGATTTTTTGACATTTGGATTTTTTGCCCAGCAATCCTGGCAGACAGACGAGTAAAAAGATGAACAGTGGACCCACAGAACAGCTCAGAGCCGACATCGCTCTTTTTGGGTGCCTCATTTCTTTGTTAAGACTGAACTAACATCAAGAGTCTCACCGTCACTTTACAGAGAAAAGCCGCAACTGCAAGTAATATCCATTGATGACTCTCATTCGTTATTTGCTTTGAAATTGTAAATGTCAATCCTTTCCATGCCTGCTGGGCCTGTCAAACTGTCAATCATTTCTTTGTTTTGGAGACAGGTGGCTTGTTGCTATAATTCCACCTCGTCGATCAGCCAATCACGTTTGTTTAAAATCGGGATTAAAGGCCGCCGCAAGATGAGCTAGATGAAAGCGCGACGACGCAATTTGCGGTTATTGTCGGGGCGTAATAATACATATTCAACGGAAATTGTTCTGATTTTTAATATTCAGGAAGCGCTTCTGTTGGAGATTTCAGCAAGTTATTAAAATGCATTTATGCGATGTTTTCCAATTATCGCCGAAAAACGTTTTCCCTTAGGAATTCTAATTAACCTCTGTTTTGGATTCTGTTCATTTGCGATAACGCCAGTTCCTTGGCAGACACAAATCGTATGTATGCAGAATTTCAATTTGTTTGATACAAGAAACGAGAAGTTGTGAAATCTTCGGTTTCAGTCATTCAAAAGCTGCGTTTCAGATCAAAATATCTTACTGAAATTGCAAGGCTCGAGTTAAAGAGAGCTAATAAACTCTACATGGTTTTTATTTTAATGACGCATGTTAGAGATAAATTATTCCATTCTGTTGTGCACTTGTCATTATCTTGGCGGAGCCGATTCTTTCACTATTCTTGTCTGACAGGCGTGACTTCAAAGACGGCTTTCAAAAAAATCCTTCCGCCTGAATAAACAACTAATTTTGTTCAACTGATTCAAGACAAATTGCGTAAATGGAATCTGCGTGGTGACATTGTGAACTTTAATTGTCCAGAAAGCCGTGCGATTAAGGCTTTTTCCGCACGTTTTCGCGTTCAAAACCGTTGTCATTTTCCAGCCGAGCGCGCGAGAAAACTTCTGCGCTCTGCTTAATGTTTTTGGTATCGGTTTAATTGAGGCATTAAACTTGAATGAAAGCGCCCAAGCCCGGATAAACAAGGACCCTTAATTGAATACCGACAAAGATCTTAAACCATGATATTCTGTTGATAAATCCACGCTGATTGAAATTCACGTTGTCTGACTGATAAAAAGCGCCGATATCATGACCTGTCCTTCGTTGAGTTGCGTGGTTGCTAATTTGTTTTGATTCACAACAAAGATTTGTTACTGAAAGACCTCACAAAAAAGCCGATGTTTTGCTTTGGTCTTTTTTATGGGCATAAATTAGCTCTTGATACGTCATTGCTTTGTTTCGATGTTTGCTAATTAACATTCGCAAGAATTCAACTGATAAACTTACATGTACTAGAACCGTACCTTGCCTAAAATAGTTGGCTATTTTTATCGTGAATTGTTGTGAAATCGAGAAGACTGGGACGAGCCTTCTTTATTTATATTGAAGAACTTTTCTATCTATCTTTTTAACTCGTGAATGCGTAGCAATGAACGAATCATTTTGTATAAGATTTCAGTAATTCTGTTTATTTTATGTTTTGACGCTGAAAAAAGAAGATTTATTCCTGTGGCTCTTTTAATACGAGTCACTCTTTACTAAATAGAGATTCAAGTTACATGTTACAAACTAACTAAAGATAATTTTGCTCCGAAAAGTTTGCACAATGTAAACATGCCGAAAACTTAATCTTTTTTAGCAAATAAGTAAGTAAGTAAGTAATTAAGTAAACAAATAAATAAACAAACAAACAAATAAACAAACAAACAATAAATCGATAACATAGATGTTGACTTTATCACAAACAACAACGTTAAAGAAGCTATGTCATGATATTTTAAGCCATTTTTGGAAAGTGCAAAATCGCCTTTAAATTAAAGAAACCCTCAAAATAATAGTTTACTGAGGTAGAAAAACACCAAAGAGGTGATAATAAACCAAACAGGAACAAGGATGATTGAGGATGGAGAAGATTAAGATGGATTGCGAAAGGCAAACTTGAAAAAAATGGCCATTTTTTTCAAGGTGCGCCATCTGTGACGTAGCTTTTTGGGGAATAATTTGGAAAATAAATGTCACTGGTGTTCTGTGCTAGTTCTCCAATTCTGTAAAATATCACAGATATAAACAACTGGAGTGATAATATTAAACACAACCATACAATTAATGAAATATTCCAGAAATACCTTAATCGGCAAAAAGCTGGCAGAAATTGATAAAACTCGGAATTCCACTCCAACATTTTAAGCCAATAAATAAGAAAATTGAAAGTTAATGCTTATCCTAGGCTAATTATGTAACAGACAGGCTATAAATTACATATCAAATGATAAATCAAAGGGCAAATAAAACTAAACCAGTTCAAATTGAGCGACAATAAAATGTAACTGAGAACCTTTTTTCTGTTTACAAAATGCTCGTCCTTTGTCATATCTGAAAATCTACAACGTGTCTGGTGAAATGGTAGTGTTGGTCCAAGTCATTCAGTAGCAAAAGAAACATGGAAAAAGACACTAACAGGTTAAATACATACACAGATTAGTAGATGCATTCAATAATGGACGAGAACAAAAAAGACTAGGAATACTGCCCCAGGCAAAACCGCATGTCTGCCCTCTAATAAGAGAATTATCTACCCCATAGGAAGCCCCATTCTCCGATGGTTTTTATCACACAAGATACATTTCCGTGCAGTGGTTTTACTTATCTGTTTTGAATCTTTCTTTACCTGTGTTGAAATATAGAGCACAGTGAAATAATTACGAAAGTCGATCATTTCAGTTCTGTAACATCTCCAATAATATAAAAATGTCGACAATGTTCATAGCACGGGTTATATTGATTTTTTCCTCCACATTCCGTTCTCAGAAATGTTTTTCTGATCCAGGAAATATTTCGATAGCTGTTTTCCTTTCCAGTCGATTGGATTATATCTACTTTCTCCATTTCTCTAATAAACCGCGGTGCCGGACTCGGAGCCTTTGCGGCTTCTTCCAGTAAATAACTCGTCAGTTAATTCCGCTCGTTTCCTGTGTGGTTAAGTTTGTTTTGATTCAAGAGCTATACAGTTAATTTTAAAACAAAACAGCTTCAATTAAAACTGTGTTTAGATAAATCCCAAAAGTACATCACTTTGGTTACAAACCATATTGCTCCGTCGCATTCTCGTGGTGACTTACTGGTCATACAAAAGACTTTGCCCTTTATAGCCAAGCTCTGTTTCTTGTTATAAAACAAGCAGACCGTCTTTCACTGTAGACTTTTGCTTCTGTGAATGTAAATTACGAAGTTTCGAGGACGATCTCTTCAGGAATAATAGTTTTATTTCAGTATTTTAGTAGCACACATTGCATGTGAAAGAAAAGCTCCCAAAATATTTTGAAAACTGATCATGAATGTTAATTAAAACGTGTGTTTCCTTTTTGCGTTTCGGACGTCCTCTGCAAAATGATCTTCCGTCTTTTGTTACGGTCGCAAAATTCGACAACTATTAGTTCAAACGAAACTCTTCAAATGTTGTCTGTGCAAGTGACCTTACCATGAAGTTTGGCTTCGCATCTTCTGCAATTCCTTTCATCTGTCGAACAAAATTGACCCTGTACATATAACTGATTATTTTTCCCATTTACGTGACTCGACCAGCTTATTTGTCATTCGAGATTAAATATAATATTTCGTATCCCGTGCGTCGAGATTGTATCATGAAAAACTGAAAACGCAAGGTTTCGCTAAGCACGTAATTCAAGTTTCTAATCCGCGATGATCACTGAGACTAATTACCTCGACAGATAACTTGCACTTTCTTCTTTCTAAAACAACATCAAATTAATCATCTGTCGTCTGCCCTTTGTGCTCGACGATACATATAATCCCACATGAGGTATTTGTAGATAAGTACTGTAGAAGTTCTTGAAAGCTAATAAAGCGACCACATCAGGAAACTCCAGTTTCTTGAATTTATGCCAATAGTTGAATTTTTGGTGTCGTCTGTCTTTTATGTTGATAAAGCTGTCAAAAGCCCTCGGAGCTTATTACTAGTAGTAGCAGGAATCTCTAAGCAAGGTTATTTTTAAAAGAAAGGGTTCCTGCAATGCCACTTATTCACTCTTGGGACTGCCTTAGAGCGGCCAATCACAACAAACGTAAACACCAGAACGAACCAATGAGAACTCGAAGTAAATACACGTAACCGGCGCTAAGTGCGGGAAAACGCGTGTGACCAAGTCGCGATTGGTTTTGGTTTTGCATCTGATTGGTTGAGTAGGTGGCGAGAGTTTTTTTAAACCAATCACAGAGCGTAGTAAAGTAAAACCAAAGCTCTCGACAGTCAATTGAAAACCACTATGTATATACAGCGAGCTGGAAATCAAAATTATTTTATCATGTAACTGAGGAAACTCTCAGCAGATCAAATTTTTATATCCATCGTACATAAAATTTATGCTTCACAAACCGATCCGTTACATGGCAGATCGTATCTTGAATTTTGGCCATCCGTATTTCTCTGTGGCTTCCAAGAAGTTTCCGAGTGTTTTTTTTTATTGTTTAAAACGTTAATTTAGAGGTTTCGTTTCATTTTAAGGGAGAATAATAGTGAATTTTTATAAAATGGAATGTAAGTTTATACACCATCTAAACACTACTTTACTTCCATGCGAGATAGCAGTCTATTTCATTTAGCCTCGATTTTCGCCGACAACTTTCACAATTTTGGTGAAAAAAATTATGAAATGATTTCTTTCACAGTTTAGGTGTTCATCAATTAATTAATAACTTACAATTCTAATTTGAAATCTTCATTTCTCAATATTTATTCAATGCAATAATCCTTCACAAACTTCTTAAAAATCATCAAAAAATTCCTATACGTTTGTGGGACATTCCACTTCAAAGGTATGACGGCAATTTTAGAATAGTGCTGAAACAACTAAAAACAGCTTATACACAGCATTATATTGCTTATAAGCTATAAAAAAAAAACCGTTTCAGAATGAGCTGATACCAAACAAGTTAATTTTGATGCAGCACTAACAAGTTAAAAATTAACAACATTAACTTAGTACTGTACAACATTGACCAGATTTTTTTAAATACTCAATTGTTATGTGAAGATCTGATGAGATAGTAAGAAGTTGCTATGATTAAACCTTTTGTTCCGCACTCTACTTGCATTATAATTTCGTAATTCAGTCAGCAGTGAACAATGTTCTGTGAGGAAATTTATAGTAAGGAAAAGTAGGGGGAGGGGGGGGGGGGGGCTTATATCCGGGGGGAGGGGGCTTATAAGTATAACCGGAATATTTTTTTTATTGTTAGGCTTATAACCGGGATTTTACAGTATACTAAGAAGCTTGCAGTATTTGTTGAATTTAAACATTAGTTTGCAGTGACATATTACATGTAATTCCAACTGTACTATTTATCAGCAGCTTTATCTCTTCAGAAAATGTTATAGCTGTGATAAGCTGCCTTGATTATCTGTTAAATCTTACTTGAAATTATCAGTTCATTATCGGCTATAAAATGAGGAAGCCACGGAAACATTTGTTTTAATAGTTAAAATGATTCTTTAAACGGCTGTTCAAGTAAACGGTCACAGTTTTTTCTGTAATATAGACTGAGACGTCAGGTTGGAAACACGGCTAAAAACTCTATGAAAACTGCTCTGAAACTATTTGCGAAAAACCTTATATCGTATCCCTTGAAAAATCTTGAGTAAAAGATCGAATAAGTACAGTAACTTCTGGACGAAAGGTTTGAATGAAGAACGAAGAGAAATCTGCTACACTCATTAAATACTTCTTATCTTAATTTCAAATAAAAATAATTAATATTTTATACAGGCGAAGACGTTTTCTGCTGATAAAAGCAGAAATGTTAATGTGTTTCTTATTAGTAAGAAGCTATAAGAGTGAAAATAATATACACTGAAAAACTAGGAGAAAATATCTCGGAACACGAGTGTTAAGGCCCGATCAAACGGTCACAACATTTGTCACAACATTTGTTGTGAGCCGATGTTGAGACCGTTTGACCACCCCTCGCAACAATGTTGTGACAACATTTCTTTGTTCCTGAAATGTTGAGAGGTTGTTGTGGCCGTTTGACCGGGCATGGTCACAACATGTCACAACAAATGTTGTGAGAATGTTGTGACGTTTGCGTTTAGCGGGAAGAAGAGAGACCCTGGGAACGAGGTTGGTCTTTACTTGGAATTTTCTCGATGTAAAAGGAATTGAAAAATTAAAATTGTACATAAGACATGACAAATGAGATATGCGTCTATTCGTTAGCTATTTTGATCGGGATCAAGAGAGGATGATCTAAGAGAAGCATTTCCCCATACATGGGTCTCTTTCTATAGACAAGGTAATGTTTGCACAGCTACTATTTTCTGAGGAGACAAAACTGACTATGCTACAAACCACGTGTTCTACAACCGGAATGTTCGCATAATCACTAGACTGCAAAACAGTCGTATTTTTTGCGTGCGACGCGCGGTCTTCGAATGAAAGGTCTGGAGCGAGTGTGAAAACGGAGAGTGGGACTGGGGAGAGACTCGCCTCACAAGCCGTACGGGCGGAAGCGCGCGAGGATCACGCTTACGTCGCTTCGCGCCTTTGCGAGCAGCGAATTGAGCGGAAAAATAACGACTGTTTTGCAATCTACATAATCACATCCTCGTATCCGTGTATATTTTCGCGCCAAATGGAGGCTATTGTTGGTGAAAACGAATGTGGCATTATAGTCCGGTCTTCTCTTTTTCCCGGCCCCTCAGCCAACCCCCAACCACTGTGCAGCACACATCCGGGCTTTTACTAGGCAAAGGCAGGCAACAAAACAACGTTTACAATTATCAGTATAAAGAGAAAAGAACTATAAACGGCCCGATAACATCTAAATTGATTAGGTCGAACTCTTGCCATAAATTCAGGTTTATAGTTTGTGATGCGCTAGACTGTTCACAGTCCCTCTATTTTTTGCGCTGAAATCGTCGCGCTGTCACGATCGATCGTGGAGTCGACAAAGTTTTGTCCTCTTCCCAGATTTCGCTCGCCAAATAATCCAAGATGGCGGCTCCACGATCGATCGTGACAGCGCGACGATTTCAGCGCAAAAAATAGAGGGATTGTGAACAGTCTAGTAATGCGCTCGCTTTACCTCTGTGGGTGAGAAAGGGTAATCGGATTTACAACGCGGATTAGAAAAATAAACAGGCTTATTAAACAAAAGCCTTGATTTTAACGATCGAAGCACTGTGTTTAATCTTGAGTGACAGGAACAACCACGTCTAAAAATATATATGCTTTCTACAGAGCAGATTTTAATGATCTTTCTCGTGTATAAGCCGGAGCAGTTCATAGAAATTAAGGAAAATGGCGAAATTTTCCGCATAGTTCTAAGAACTTCGTTAGACTGACTAAGAGTAAGTTAGTTCTTGATCCAGTAATCGCCGGAATAATATAAAGGAAGCACAAGTTTTAAATTAACATTCTTTTTTCTCTAAACTTGGGTTACTTCTGTTTTATAACAAAAAACAGAACTTTGCTGAAGATATTTAAAACGCCAAGCATGGGCAGCAGATGAGCACAATACCATGCAGCACGAATTAAAGATATTGAGATGTAATTTGCAAGACTGACCTTGGATTAAAAAAACCCGACAACAATATGGGAAGGATAATTCTCTTATTAGAGGGCAGACATAGGTTACAGTGCGATTACTCCAACCAAGGCCACCCAAACAAATTCTTTGCAAATTGTCCAGTAGAATTTGAGTGTTAAAAAAATAATAATGGCCACAAATTTATTGCTTCTGTAGTGTGCAGTTTGCTTAGATCCATAATTTGTGGGAAATCTATTGTTAACATCCGAGGTTTTCATTCGCTGATATCATCAGTTTGCACGGAATTTTGTTGGTTGGAGTAGTCGCACTCAAGAGACTAGTCATAGTCTCTTGTCGCACTGTAATGCCTGGGGCATTATCTCTCGTCTACGTTTTCGTATATTTTTGTACAGGTATGATCTGTGCATGCATTCAACTTATTCACTGTCTATCTCCATTTTTTGTATGATCGCGGGACAAGTCTTAGATTAATGCATTCTTCGGCAACATTATGCATTATAGTGCCTAGTCTACATCCGGGCTTTTACGAGGCGAACTCCTGGTAACAAAACAGCGTTTACAATTATCAGTATAAGGAGAAACGAACTATAAACGGCCCGATAACGTCTTGATTGATTAGGTTGAACTCTTCACGCCGTAAATTCAAGGCTTATAGTTTGTGATGCACTCGCTTTACCTCGCTTTGCCCCTCGGTGACCAACGGACGTCTGTATGTGATTTAGCTGTAAATACTTTATGTGGGATTAGAAAAGGGTAATCAGATTTTCAACGCGGATTAGAAACGTAAACATGCTTATTAACAAAAGCCTTGATTTTAACGATCGAACTGTGTTTAATCCGAGTGATAGGAACAACCTCGTTGAGTCACACCAACGTCTTAAAATATCTGTTTTCTTCAGAGCAGATTAATTTTGTTGGTAATCAGTTTCTCGTGTATAAGCCGAAGCCAGACCTGCCAACTCTCACGATTCCGCCGTGAGTCTCACGATTTTTTACCTTTTCTCACGATCTCACGACAAAGCCGCTGCATCTCACGGTTTTTTCTGGAAGAGGTTTTGACATGAAATTTGTATTAATTTGAACTGCAGACCAAAGGTCCAAACAGAAAGGCAATAAAAATCCCTTGATGTTTGGTCAGTAGCAGACCTGCCAACCCCCCAGAAGGGTAAATCTGGAGATGACTAAAAAAAAACCTGGAGTTCATAAAAAAAATAGTGAGATGTCATTATTTTCAGGTCCAAAAATTTTGCAGATCTTCACCATTTTAGTTCTTCACCATTTTAGTAAAACGGCAAAATTTTTGGACCTGAAAATAATGAGATCTCACTATTTTTTTTATGAACTCCAGGTTTTTTTTAGTCATCTCCAGATTTACCCTTCTGGGGGGTTGGCAGGTCTGCGTGTACAGCGATGAAGTGAACTTGGACCCGGACAATGTTATGCAAGTGCTGTATTTGGCGAAGAAATACATGCTTCCTTTTCTTGCTGACAAATGCACAGAGTACCTTCGAGAGAAATTGGATGCGTCAAACGTGTTTCATGTCTTGCCGGACGCACAGAAGTACGAAGAGAAAGATCTGGTGGATCACTGCTGGGAGGTGATCGATAAACAGGCGAACGAAGCTGTGAAATCGGATGGTTTCGTGACAATCGATAAATCAGTGCTGGAGGAATTAGTGGAGAGGATTCGCTGAACGTCAAAGAAGTGGAATTATTCGAAGCTGTCGATTCCTGGGCTAGAAGGGAATGTGAAAAGCAAGGCCTAACAGCAGAAGGCTCTGTGAAGAGAAGGATCCTTGGAGAACGGATCGTTAAGGGATTCGTTTCCAGTGATGGAACAGAAGGAGTTCGCTAAAGTTGTCCTCGACTGTGGCATACTAACGAAGAAAGAGTTATCTGACATGGTGAAGTATTTTAATTCTGTGCTAGATTTTCCAGTGGGGTTTTCTGAAGCCAAAAGAGCTGGTTTTCGTCAGCGAATTTGCAGGTTTGATTCAGCAAAAATGGGAAAACGGTGGCAGTATTACGGCCATTTCGATTCGATAGTTCTTTCGGTAAACAAAAACATTAACCTGCATGCATTGCGTCTATTTGGTAGTGAGAACAATGAATATTCAGTTACCCTTAATACTTTTAATGTGGAAGCCAACGGCTTTTGTAATAATGTATAACTCAGAAAACGGGCCAGTTTCTTTCTAAGTTTGTCCAGAGTGAGGGAGGTGATTATCATGGCTTTGATATTGTGTTTGAGCCTCCAATTGCTTTACAAGCACAGATCAAATACTGTTTTCGAGCTAACTTAACTGGTCCACCCTCCTGGTATGGACAGGGTGGCTTGTCCTCGTGTGGGACATGCTGGAGTAACATTTTCCTTTACGACAGAGAGTGGTGCAGAGCGAACTAAGGTCGCAAAAGGACAATTTTCTGAGTTTGAATTTACTCTGAACTAAATCACATTTGTAGTTACATTTATATGTCATCATGAAACAAATGTTCTATACTGTTGGGCTAGAAAACGCCTACAATCATTATGTTAAGACCTGTTAAGACTAGATATGCCATACCGCGAAAACTGGAAAACTTCACCTGAATTATCAATTCAGTGTTGTACGATAAGGTAAATAATAAAGCACTGATTTAGATTAAACTAGCTGATGTTCTGCGTTGTATCATTTGAGGTGCCGCGTGCGCGATATATGCCGAATTTTTTTGGCCCTTATTCAAGTCGAAGTACATACACCCAACTGTTTGATTTAGTTAATATCCTATTCATACCAGTCTGGTAATCTCTAAAACAGGAGTATAATCTAGACCCCTCCCCACCCCCGACCCAGCACTCAAAGCCAGTGTCACGAAAAGCATACGGAAATGGCCCTAAGCTGTGGAGGCCTGAGTTTTGCTCAAATTGACTGAAACGTGGAAGGAACAGCACTCGATATGCCAACCATACTCGAAACATTGGAAAGCAAAAACAATAAAGAGCATTTATCAAAATTGGCAGAAATATAGCAGTTATTAGCCATTATTCTCTAAAACCAAGAGAACTAGGGTCCGAAGACGTAAAATCCAGAGAACGAATTGAGAATACGAATTGAGGGAAAGAATCCAGCATAGTTGGGTAGATCAGCACGAGAGGATGATCTAAGAGAAGCATTCCCTCATACATGGGTCTCCTCCAATGATAATGTTTTGAAATATATTAAGTCCATATTTGTGATGTCGTAGATTTCCATAATTATTTATTTTTGCTCGCACCAAGGATCTGAGGAACAAGACCGACTGCTAGCAGTCTATAAATAGCCCGTTGAACGCCTGGAACAGGCTAGCAGTCTAGTGATGTCGGAGCCTCGATCAGAAGTAAAAATAAAAATAACTTTCACAGCACGGCGCGAAAAATTATCATGGGCCAAGGGGAATCCAGTCCCGGAGATAACATCCATACATTCACTTGGCCCACGTCTCTTCTTCTCTGTCGTCCATCTCCAAGCCTCTCTTGTTTCTCTCTTGGTCGTCTCCCCCTTTGCGAGCGCGAAGTGTGAGAAAGACCTGGGAATGAGTTAGTGTGAGCAGTGACGTCACGCGTGACAAAATCGTCACATCATGCGTTGGTCATGGTATTATATCGTAGCAAGAAAAACCTTGATCGTATAGGTACGTTCTCTTTGGGGAGCTTTGGGGGCTTGTAAAATGCCCAACAGAGTCGGTGAGTACATGAGTCGCATGAAAAAATTTATCATGAATTAATTATTTCGCTTCTGAATAGCGGTGTGAGCGGTCAATAGCGACTACTAAAAGGTTGGTAAGAACATTTTGTACAATATGCAATGCAATGTCGTTTAATTTAGTGAAAATCTTACAACATATTTACATCAAATTGGTCTACAGCTAACAATTAAATCTATTCAAATTTTGGAAGATATAAGAGCAATATAAAACTGAAACAATTTTTCTTTCACAAGTAAGTACATGTCTGAGACTTGACTACCAATAAAAATAATCATCATTCTTATCCAGTTCTCTTACAACTCTGTGAAATAAAGACTAGGAAGTGAACAAACAGTCCAGTTGTCCAGCGGATGTGCTTTCTGAAACTGTGAGAACTGACAAGCTTCTTGTTTTAGTTTCAACTCTGACAATCGTCTCTGACCGCTTGAAGTTTCTCTCTGAAGCTTAACCTCGTTGTTTTGAAGACGTCTGTAAAGAAACACATTCGTCAAAGGTTCAATTTAGATAACGATTTTTTGTAGCGGGCTGGAACGAGCGTTGTGTGACCGAAACAGAATAGTAATAACACTAAGAACAGTGACGGATCTAGGGGAGGGGCCCGTGGGGTCTGGCCCCCCTTCCCTCTTATTTCGGGCCCTCGCCCAAATTTATCGGGTCCACCACATTATAAACCGATGTCTGGATCCGCCACTGAAGAATGTTGAGTACTTCTATAAGAAGGACACTTCTCAAAAGAGGACACCTCTCAAAGGAGGACACCTCTCCAAGGAACACACCTCGCTAAGGTGGACACCTTTCTAAGGTGGAGACCTCTCTACGGTCAGAGACCCCGGTGACTAAGGCTGACACCACCCTAAAGATAACATATCTCTAATGCAGATACCTCTGTAACTGAGAACTTGAAATCTCTAAGGCAAGCACCTCTCTAAGGCAGAATCAACCTCTCTAAGCTTCTCTAAGCTAGGTAGAAACCTCTCTAAGGCAGGCACCTCTCTAAAGAGGACAAATCCCTAAGGCCTCTAAGGGGGGCACCTGGCAATATAAAGTAATGATCTTTCTCGTGTGCATGTATAAGCCGTAGCAGTTCATAGAAATTAAGGAAAATTGGCGAAATCGTCCGCATAGAAGAACTTCGTTTGAACTAAGAGTAAGTTAGTTCTTGATCCAAAATAAAGGGAGCACAAGTTTTAAATTAACATTCTGTTTTTCTTTAACACTAAACCTGGGCTACTTCTGCTTTATAACAAAAAACAGAACTTTGCTGAAGATATTTAAAATGCCAAGGGCAAAGTCCATTTGTGTGATCACGAAACAAATGGTGTGATAACAAAGAACTTTCTGTCGAGAAAAGTTGGAAAGTGAAACATGTGTTTTACAGGTGCAATGTTGTGAGTCTTAGCACAGATATTTGAACGTGTATTCATTTGCTTTTTCTAAATCTCCGTGCTATTGAAAGATAAATATCGAATAATTCATGACGCTAGTGACCGTCTAGAGTGACAATTCATCACGTTTATGTAAAACACTCAAACACATTGAATTTCGTCCAAAATATTCCACTACGCGTCGTATACGCGTCGTATTTTGAACTCTCTTCTCAGTGTTTGGAAATCGATGAAACATTCTATCCGTGTTTGATATATTACATCAAATATTGAGTGAACAGTTGAAGGAGTCAGTAATGAAATGCTTTTCGGTTTTATCAGAGAATGGCATAAAAGGTGACAAAAAAAAGAGAGATTCAATTCAATCAGGCTTTTTAGCATGAATGTAAAAACTATTGAATTATTTCCAAGATAACAAAAGAACAGAATGCAGTATTGCAAGGAATTGAACTTGGGTAATGAAAATTATGGTCAAACGAAGGCAACAAGGAATAATCGCATTTTAATGTGTTTCGTATTTGACACATTTCATCACAGATGAAGAATTATAACAGATAAGCGCAACACCATGCAGCACGAATTAAATATATTGAGATGTAATTTGCAAGACCTGGGATTAAAAAAACGACAATAATATTGGAGGGATAATTCTCTTATTAGAGGGCAGACGTAGGTTAATGCCTGGGGCTATCTCTCGTCTACGTTTTCGTATATTTTGTACAGACATCATTATCTGTGCATGTATTCAACTTGTTCACTGTCTTTCTCCATTTTTTGTATGATCACGGGACAAGTCTTAGATTGTCCATATGTAAAAAATGAATTATTCGGAAACATTATGCATTATAGTGCCTAGTCTTCTCTCTTTTTTCCCGGCCTCTCAACGCACAGTGTTTGGGGGTCGGTTGGGGTTGGCCACACATCCGGGCTTTACTACTGAGGCGAAGGTAAGGTAAAGGTAAGCCGCACTCAGGCCAAACTGGCCCACCCTGCCGGAGCTTATCCCGGTTTCTGTAGCATGAAGCCGACTAGGAGTATTGCTACTCCTCTTGGATGGGTTGCCATCGCAGGTTACCCCCAGCATTTTAAATTTGTGGCCGTACCCATTTATACTCCTGGGTAGAGAGAGAGGCACTGTGCGAGTAAAGTGTCACTAGTCCAAGGCTGGTTAACAATTATCAGTATAAAGAGAAACGAATTATAAACGGCGCGATAACGTCATGATTGATTAGGTTGAACTCAAGATCTAGTTTGTGATGCGCTCGCCTTAGATCGCTTTGCCCCTCGGTGACCAAAGGAAGTCTGTATGTCATTTAGCTGTAAATACCTTATGTGGGATTAGAAAAACGGCAGTCAACACATGATTAATGTGATCTTGTTTCTGTGAATAAGAAAGAGTAATCAGATTTTCAGCACGGATTTGAAACGTAAACATGCCTATTGAACAAAAGCGTTGATTTGAGTCAGTACGAAGCTCTCGGAACGGCTGTTCTGATTGGTTCTTTACTTTATTGGATTAACATCAATTACTTCTATTTGATTGACATCAAACGGAATGTGAAAGAGAGATTAGATTCAGCGCATACACGGAGTCATGCAGAGGGCAGACCAGTGGTTGCGGGAGTCACAGAGAGATATACAAGGAGAGATATACACGGGCAGGGAGATAGATGGTTGCAGTGGTTGCGAGAGTCACAGAGATACTACACGGGCAGGGAGATAGATGGTTGCGGTGGTTGCGAGAGTTACATAGAGACTACACGGGCAGGGAGGACAGGTGGTTGCGGTGGTTGCGAGAGTTACATAGAGACTACACGGGCAGGGAGATAGATGGTTGCAGTGGTTGCGGTGGTTGCGAGAGTCACATAGAGACTACACGGGCAGGGAGATAGATGGTTGCAGTGGTTGCGGTGGTTGCGAGAGTCACAGAGAGATATACACAGGCAGGGAGATAGATGGTTGCAGTGGTTGCGGTGGTTGCGAGAGTCACAGAGATATATACACGGGCAGGGAGATAGTTGGTTGCAGTGGTTGCGGTGGTTGCGAGAGTCACAGAGAGACTACTCGGGCAGGGAGATAGATGGTTGCAGTGGTTGCGGTGGTTGCGAGAGTTACATAGAGACTACACGGGCAGGGAGATAGATGGTTGCAGTGGTTGCGGTGGTTGCGAGAGTCACAGAGAGATATACACAGGCAGGGAGATAGATGGTTGCAGTGGTTGCGGTGGTTGCGAGAGTCACAGAGACACTACACGGGCAGGGAGATAGATGGTTGCAGTGGTTGCGGTGGTTGCGAGAGTCACAGAGACACTACACGGGCAGGGAGATAGATGGTTGCAGTGGTTGCGGTGGTTGCGAGAGTTACATAGAGACTACACGGGCAGGGAGATAGATGGTTGCAGTGGTTGCGGTGGTTGCGAGAGTCACAGAGAGATATACACAGGCAGGGAGATAGATGGTTGCAGTGGTTGCGGTGGTTGCGAGTGTCACAGAGATACTACACGGGCAGGGAGATAGATGGTTGCAGTGGTTGCGGTGGTTGCGAGAGTCACAGAGAGATATACACAGGCAGGGAGATAGATGGTTGCAGTGGTTGCGGTGGTTGCGAGTGTCACAGAGATACTACACGGGCAGGGAGATAGATGGTTGCAGTGGTTGCGGTGGTTGCGAGAGTCACAAAGATATATACACGGGCAGGGAGATAGTTGGTTGCAGTGGTTGCGGTGGTTGCGAGAGTCACAGAGAGATATACACGGGCAGGGAGATAGATGGTTGCAGTGGTTGCGGTGGTTGCGAGTGTCACAGAGATACTACACGGGCAGGGAGATAGATGGTTGCAGTGGTTGCGGTGGTTGCGAGAGTTACATAGAGACTACACGGGCAGGGAGACAGATGGTTGCAGTGGTTGCGGTGGTTGCGAGAGTTACATAGAGACTACACGGGCAGGGAGATAGATGGTTGCAGTGGTTGCGGTGGTTGCGAGAGTCACAGAGATACTACACGGGCAGGGAGATAGATGGTTGCAGTGGTTGCGGTGTTTGCGAGAGTCACAGGGAGATATACACGGGTAGGGAGATGAGTCAGAGAATATAAACAGTCTTTTCATATTTTACGATACGCCAAACAATATGGCGTAGTCATATAATCGTAGTCGCTTTAATTTCTGACAACAACAAGAATGAAATATAAGCGGGATTTTGCAGCGCTATTAAATTTGTTACGAGACAACACGGCTTTGGCACATGAAGAAAGTGGTAGTGCATATTTTTGTGAGCCGTGAATTGCCATATTTTGGGGGGGTAAATGTGAAAATATTTTTTATTTTCTCGTGCCACGTGATCTAAATTGCCGTGAGCCGTGATATTCGTGAAATGAGAATTAAGAATTGAAACTATTACCGCTCGTAGTACGTGGAATATCGTGAACTGGACTTTGCGTGAAATGACCGTTTTATTTTCCGTGAAAGGCGATCTACCCACCCCCCCCCCCCCCCCACCCCCCCACTCCCAACCCAACCTCCATCGATGAAACTTCTCATTTATTTTGTTGTTGTTTATTTTTTATATTTATTTTGTTTCATTTAATTAATTTTTTTATTATTTTTTTATTATTTTTTTTTCACTCCGCACTCCGCAATCCGCAATCCGCAATCCGCAATCCTCAATCCTCAATCCGCAATCCACACTCCCCATTTTCGGAACAGCCGATTTGAGCCGCATCTTTTTACAATTTCACTGTCTCGATCGTGACTGAAACCCTAACAAAATTGTCTGAATTTTGTAATCGTGCAATCACAAATAAAACCTGTTTTCCCGCGATATTTTGTTGCCCATATGTTAAAAGAATTGGTTCATGCTTTAGCTGTGCGTTATAGAGTACTAAAGTCATGACGTCACAAAAATGGGCACTTCATTAATTCTCCATTAAAGGGGCACTGTCACGGATTCGCATGCGCGAAAACTGCTCACTTCCTGTCGACCATAAATTATTTGGCCGCCATTCCATAATGACGGTTAGTGAAAATATTTGCATTTATTTTGTTTCCAATCACGATTATGTAAAACAGATAAAGTCATAATATTACTGTAACAGCGTGCGCTGTTCGCATACGTATTTCCGAAACATGATTTGCATACAAAATATTTTGCAATGGCCGTAACGCAACGCACTTTTGACAGCCAAGCTTAGATTTATCCATTCGTACATAAGTTTTCAACGATTAACCGTTGCCGTTTGAACTGCTCAATATTTTTTCTCAACGGATAACCTGGCTTTGCTTCGAACGGGGGAATATTTTTTTTTCTGAACGGCTAGCAGCAGCCGTTGGAACGGCTGAAGATTTTTTTCGAACGGGTAGCGGCAGCAGTTCGAACATTTTTTTTCGAACGGGTAGTAGTAGCAGCCGTTCGGCTTGCTAACCGTTCGGGTAGTGAACGGCTTTTAGCCTTTCGAACGGAAAGCCGTGTTGTACATTTTCGCGTGAGAGGTCACAGCTGAGGTCACATCTGTTTCGATCACACGTCTCCTCGACAACAAATGTGTCGCGAAGACAGTATGGTATCACTGTATCCTTCGTAACCTGCAACGAATTTCGCTTCAAGCCATGTTTTGAAACTGTTATCTTCAAGATAAATGCGTTTATGGGGTTCGTCCACTCCCTCTTGTCTCTTGTCGGGGTATTGAATATTCTTTTTCGCCCAGAATTACTACGCTTTCCACCGTGTCTGCCGCCGCCACTAATCGACGCCATTTTGGATTTGGCAACTCAAACTTGAAAAAGTTAGCCCAACCTTTTCAAGTTCGACTCGCGAGACTGGCGCATGCGTCCTTGTGACAGTGCCCCTTTAATTATCGCACAGTCCCTTGGGCGCTATGTTCACACTTGGTGCCCGAGCACGGTGCCCGAGTATGATTCTCTCGCTGTGCACTAATGTGAACACACCTTTTTGCAAGTACCCACGCCAGAATTCGGGCACAGACCTTGTACTCGGGCACGGCCAACATGTCGATATCTTGGGTACCCAGTGTGTGAACACAGCACCATTTTGGTCTCGTAAAAGAAACAAATTCTCACTACACTAGCACAAGCCATTAAATGTGAAATATAGTTTATTTAGAATGAGCCAGTCAGTCATCAAAATTAACCCTTGACATACCCGAAATTCGCACATTTAAAAGCATTTTTGGGTCACGAAACCCGTTTTCTTGGTGCTGTGACCCGAAATTTGGCTAACCGTTGCTAAAAATGCCGTTTGGAGAACTAGGGGAAGATTTTGAAAAGGATTTAGGGCAAAAACGTTAAATTTATTGTTGGCCAAGTGCATAGACAAAAAAAAAGTTTTTTCTTCTGATTTTTTTCCTTCTCTCTTTTCCGTTCCTATTACTCCCCCTTTCTTTTCTTCCTATCTTCGGCGCTTGATACACTTCCTATCAGCTGGAAAAGTTTTGACCTAACCTCAGTTTAAGGGAGCTGAAAAATGAACCCGGAAGTATGTTGGGTGTGAGAGCCAAATTTGCCACTGATTTTTCAACAAAAATTGAACAGGTTTTTCCAGCATAACTCTGGAAGAATTTGTTAGATTTCCAAAATTAATGCACGATTACAAAGATCCATCCTTTCTGCATCAGATGTGTGTCAAATTAATCTTGTCACGTGTTAATTGATGACGTCACAATGGCTTTGATGTGTAAGACTCCAAAGTGGACATATATGGCCAGTTGGCATGTTTAGGGTTAAAACTGATGAATCCCAATACATTCTGATTTTCAATACTGAAAGATATTACAGCTTGTACCACGTAGGTACGCCAGATAGGAAAAACACTAAATAAATACTCTTTAGATGTGGCCAAAAAATGTGTGGCAACATATTACCTATCTAATGCAATGGCACTGAACCTCATGCAGGGAAGAGCGAGGCACTAAATAAACATAAACATAACTTCTAAAATAAAAATAAAAAGCGAACAACGAAGGCACAGCTAGAAGACTGACCGACGTAGAGTAATTAATATTTCCCGCTAAAACTCTTAAATACCGCTAAAGGTCCCACGGCAATACCAAAGCCTCTCTATCGTGCCCTCAATTTCTGACTAGATCGTTCCAACGTCACTCAATCGTCAGAAATTACATCAACTGTTACGTCTCAAAAAGACAAAATGCCAAAAACTTTTTTAAAATCTTCCTTTAGTTCTCCAAATGGCATTTTTAGCAACGTTTAGCCAAATTTCGGGTGATAGCACCAAGAAATGCGTTTTTCAGGGCGAATTCTTGGTTCATAGCTGCAAGAATTCGGTCCGTGCTGTCAATTTTTATGAATGAATTCCTATAGACTAGCGCGCGCGCTCATACAACTCTATGGAGCCACTGTCGTGTTTTGACAACGCTTCACATTGGACAGCGTAAACGGAAGGCGTAAACGTATGCAAAACGATACGGTTACAAATCTGACAAATGAAACCGTTTTCGTGTAAGAATACGCCATTATTTTTCATACGCAACATTTTTTTTAAATTAAGTCATTATTATTTAGTTTTTCCTATAACTAGTTACCTCTGGTTTTTCATGTGAAATGTGAAAGTGAGACAGCTCGATGAGCCATGCACAGCGACTGAGAAAAATAGATCCCCTGATATATTTAATATTAACTTTAAATTTCGATTTTTCGGGATTTTTTTTAATACCAGAAAACACTGCAACAGTTTTAACGCAACAAATAATACAATAAAACTTATGTTTTAATTTAGTCATAACCACTAACACAAAAAATATTTATCCATCCAGAAAATATCATGAAAAATGTCAAGGTTGTCATCCTTTATGTATATTCATTAGCTCGTGTTCCTTTAGCTTAATTTCCCCCTCCCTCTACTCCTCCAAAGAAATATAAATGCCCGTTATTTTTCTATATTTAATTGTTGTTAGTGAAGAGATCTATAATAATACGTTCAAAATCCTACGTAAAAAAAGTAAGAGGTGCCAATTCTAAGACAAAACTAGTTGCTTGTCTTATTTTTCCCCGCTTAATACCCTAAAAGCAAGAGAGGATGTGTGCTAAAAGGTACCGGAAAACATTTTAGATTTTAACACCCCTAAGCGGTACCAACCCACGAATTTTAACCCCAACAAGGAGCTATTTCAAAAAGAAATAGTGTTTCGTTTCCGGAATGATTAGAATGTCGGGAAAGTTTGGAGAGAAATTGGAGAGAAATTGCAGAGAAGATCCTGGGGCGAGGTGCGTAAATCTTGCTCAGGGCTCACGGCTCACGGCACTTCCCTTTGCCGAAAATTGCATTAGTTCATAGCTAGTACGCGTTGGCTGGGTTGAAGACGACCGATTCCATCCGAGAGGCCCGAAAAACATCCGAAGAAAGCTCGGTGCGGCCCGAGCAATTAACCCGCCGGCCGTAAACAGCTTCCCCTCAACTTCTGTTCCTCGTTCCCCGTTCCCTGTTTTAGACATAGCCAAGGTAATGAAGGTAAAGTCAATAACAAAGTTGAAAATACAGCTAGAATATTTACATAACAATTTAACACGGAAACAGATATCTTTGCATTTTTCACCAATACATCGCTTCAATCGAACTTAGAAGCATTTCAGTCGTCAATATTTCTATTTATAATACATTTGAATTTCTTTTTGTCTCCGTGACGATCATTTTATCGATATTTGAACATGTGTTCGCCAGTTTGTTTGTCTAGGATAGAACATGTTTACATTGGCAGCTACGAGGGTTATTCTGATTGGATAGTAGCCTCACTGTGTAAATAGTTCACATCGAATCGAAAACAATACCGTTTCGTTTCTGAGGAAACGAAACAAAAAGGTACGAAGATCAACCCTTCACTTTCATATCCAAGTCCCACCCCCCACCCCCACGGGCGCAAAAGCCCTCCCTTTCTTTTTCCCGATTTGAAAGAATCATCATATGACTCATATAGATGGAGGCAAATAAATGGTAAATGTACCGATTGAACATGACGTTAATAAAACACGGTGTTCCATTTACCGTTTTACCCTCTCTCATGACTCTGTAAAGTGAGGAAACGGACGGCGGATGGCGGATGGCGGACGGCGGACGGCGGACAGCGGAAAGTAAAAAATAATAATAATGATAATAAAAAAATAATAATAATAATTAAAATAAATAAATAAATAAAAATTGAAATAAAATAAATAATTAAAATAAATAAACAAAAAATAATAAATGCCGAATTAATGAGAACTAAAGCAATGCATATGGTACAAATAAATATAATTGTGCGTTGATATTACTCATGCGAGACATGCATCAAGCAATCGACAAATCGAGAATAATTTTCATCAATCGCGAACGGATTGCGTTATTTCTTTCAAACTTCCAAATTTAACTCGAATATTCAACCGTAACTTTATACATGTTGATTTGATTAATGACAAAATATCTCTTTCCATCCCGTGAGAGAGGTGATAGTAATTCTGGAAAACAACGCAGAAATTTGAGTGATTTGATTAAAAAAGACAAAAAAGACAGGGTTTGCTTCCACGATACACCGATTCAGGCTATTACCGGAAGTTGCATGAAAGCGAGGCCTAAGGGCCAAGAATGGCGCGAATCTCAAAACTTGCAGTAGCAAAACATGGACGAAAGAGCATTACGAGAGATAAAGCTTACACCAAACGATATCCCGTGTTCATCCGTTGAAAATGTAGAGGATATAAGCAAATGGACAATACCACAGTTAAAATTCTGGCTTAAGTGTAGAAGACTAAACCAACAAGGATTAAAGAAAGATCTCGTCGAAAAGTAAGTTTCGTAACATTTGTCGTGTGGAAGGTTTTTGTTGCGAGTTTCGTTCCATATAAAACCTCTAAAGCCGGCTTTTATACTTCTTTTTCCGCAGGGTGAAAGCATCAACTCGATCCCTTACTACAGGGACAAGGTTTATGACCCTGATCCTGATAGAAGCTACACGAAGGCAAAGCTTGACAAGCTCAAGCGGTCAAATGATACAGTAGAGAGCACGCTCGAACAAACAAGCTCCAGTAATTCGCCTTTCGATAGCTTCCCGCCGGACGAGTCCACGTTATTTTCGGAAGACTTTTCTATTTTACCTTCATTTGTACCCATGGACGCCTTTGAACAAGTTAAAAATTCTGGGAAATCAGTTAAGAAGTTTGTCAATGCAGACGTTGTAATAAACTCGAATGACAAAGGCCTTCGCATGATGAGCTTTGTGCACGATTTACAAGTATATAACAGCGCAGAGAAAAGTCTGATATATTTGCGCGCTTGTTGTTGGGCTTCCTACAAAAGGAACGTTAAGTACAAGGTAAAATTGGTTCTTAACCAAAAGGGAACCCCTAAGATTGTGGCAGCAAAGTGTGATAGGGAGTGTCCAGCCTCCAATAGTGGATGTTGCTGCCATGTAATGGCTGTAATTTGGAAACTTGAGGACATGACAAGAAAGTCTGAGCTAACAAATTCCACGCCTAACAGCCTATCATGCACGTCGAAGCCAAGGCAATGGGGAAAAGGGCATAGACGAGAAGTGCAGTTCCATCCGGTGATGGCAACAAATGTGGTTAAGCCAAGACATGCCTCTGACCTTCCTGGCAGGAAGAGAAGAGGCATACAATCCCAATTTTATGATCCTAGACCACCGAAATGTCAGAAGCTTGATGTTGATAGTATGATAAAGCTGAAGCATGATCTTCAGAGCATAAATCCCACCATACCCTTTGCAGCAATGCTACCAGACGAAAAGTCGATCCCAACAGTAATGACTATAGTTGGAACAGTTGCTAAAGGTTCAATAATTCACAAGCAACTCCAAGAATTTACTACTCCTAACTTAGTAGCATCTTGTACTCTGAATAGCAACCCTTTTGCTGTTAACGTAGATTGGAGCCCTGTCTGTGGTAGTACCCACCCCACACCAAATACCCAAGGGCAAGAACAGCCACAGTCAAATTTAAATGATGGAACACCTGATCCCTCCTCTCTTGTGCAAAGGGAATCTGATGTGCCAGATATTCCTGATCTACAAGTATCCCTTAATGCTCAGTCTATTGGTGAGGCACATGTGCAGAGAATATCAATTCCCCTGGACAACACCCAAGTGCAAGAAGGATTACAGTCAACTTCTTCTTATAGAACAGCTGATCCCCCCCTTCCTCAAGAACAACAACCACCAATACAATCAAAAACATTTATTGAAACACTTACAGATGAGCAAAAGCACATTGAAATGGCAACAAGAGGGCAATCAGTCAACCCTGTTTGGTTTGAACAAAAGCAGAACAAGATAACTGCCAGTATCTGTAAAGGTGTATTTTCCCATATTCATAACCAAAGGTCAAAGACACCAGAAAATCTAATTAAAAGAATTACAACAAAAGGGAGACCTTACAAGCAAGTGAGCTATTTACAAGCTAAACAACTTAATTATAAAAGTAAGAGTATGATTTATGGCATTGAAAATGAGCCAGTTGCAGCCAATTTGTACAAAGAATACCTTTTATCATTACCAGATGTGAAGGAAGTCATACTTCAAGAGGTTGGCCTAATTGTAGACAAAGATAATACAGTTCTTGCAGCAAGTCCTGATAGAATTGCAACCATTGAATATCAAAATGGTGACATTGAGCATAGAAATGTAGAAATAAAATGTCTTGAGTCAAAGCAGGATGTCTCACCTACGGTTGCCATCAAAGATCATCAAAAGGAAACAAGTTTTGCATTTATGGAAACAAACTCTTTCTATGAAGTGAAGAAAAACATCAATACTGGTTTCAGTGCCAAATGCAGATGGGAATCACTACACTTCCATTGACTGACTTTGTCATTTTTACCAACTTCAGATACCCCATTTTGGTTCTGAAGGTCACATCATCATCAAGATGGCAATATGAAATTAAACCAAGCTTACTTGCTTTTCATGAGAAATATATCAAAAGCAAGAACACTCAATGACTCTAGAACAGAACATTATTTTTAAAATTCACTTGAAGGGGTATCCTAAACTAACAGGCCCAAAAAGGGGCTCTTCAGACACTTGTAGTATTCTGCTGTCTAAAGATAAGATTTTAGTCTTGCACCTTGTCTGGGGAGAAAGGTGCTTTCAGTTTGAAATTGTTCCAGTGTTCTTTGAATGTAAATATCTATACAAACTAAAAAGTGAGTTTCTCTAGACAGAAATGATTGGATTTTGAAAGTTGACTAACAATGTGCACACAGTCCAGATCTGATTTATAGATCCATAGCTAGAAAGAGGCAGAACTTGATTAAATATATGCCAAGCCTTTATCCGCTTTATTGCTCTTTCGATATGAATTCGCACATTAGCTATACTCATGGTCTCAAAACATTGGCTTTCTGTAAACTGGTCAGATGCAGAAAATCTCTTGGAGGAATATATAAGCTCCCTCCTCTGAGGGCAATCAGGTCATGGATTTCAAAGCCTTTGTCTGCAAGGTATTGATCCCCTGTTTCAATTAGCTGACAAAATTACTCTTTTCAACGGTTTCTTTGTCACTGATTCTTCCAGGATATAGGTGACTAACAAAGGTAATCCAGCCACTAGGTGAAATGCAGACCAACCCCTTAAATGTATCATGAGATTTATAATCTGAGTACATTTCTGAATGCTTCTGATAATCTTTGGGCAGTTCACATTTCAGCTCGGTACAATCTAAAATTCCTCGTACATTTTCATATCTTCCCTTAAATGATTCTGGCAAGTGCTGCTTTATCTTCTCTTTGAAGGCCACACAGGCAAACTACCTAACAAGATGTAAAGGTAGTTTGCCCAAGTGACAACAACATCAGAGACAGTACTTACAGATACATTAAATCTATGCGCCAAGTCACGCTCGAATAATCCAAGTCGCACCCTTGTCAGAAACATCCACAACTGATCAATTGGCTCTATTTCTCGCTTTCGTTGTTTTTCTTTCTTCTGGCCTTGTAAATAAGGAAAAGCAGTGTCTGCGAGGTCTCCATTCACTTTGGAACGCGCCTGGTTCCAACTGAGAAGCGACTCAGAACACGGTTTGACAAAGTTCCAAAATGCTATCAAAGCTTGGTAATTCGGAAATCCTGTGTAAAAGAATATGTCGTCATCATTGGATCTAAACCGTTCCAGGCAAAATTTGAAAGGAAGACCTTTTGTCTGAGATCACAAATCTCGGCAACTAAGTCTTTCTCTTGTGGTTTGTCTTCTGATTCTTTCTCTGGGTGGTTGTCTGCAGTGTTAAGTGATTCGCATGAACGGTAAACTGTCTCCTCATATGTTACTTCCCCCGATGGGCCCGCAACTGATAATATTATTCCAAGCTTATTGACCTTATTGTCTTCACGTACTTTAGCTCTTTCGGACCTCCCACTCTCTTTATCGTGATCCACTGACCATGCAAAAACAGAAGGAACTGCGTTCTTTACAAGATCATGCCTTCTGCCAGTTAAAGATGTTTTATAATCTTTCGCAGTAAAATGTTCCGAACAGCAGAAGAGTGATGTGTTAGAAGTGAATTTTCCGTCGCCACGTTTCATCCTTAGCTCCCATATTTTCCTCTGACTTTGGTCTAGCGGAAAAGCGTGAAAAATAAGATCTTTCCGATTGTCAGAACGATTGTTACATAGTGCTGCAGCGCAACACTTGTGACTCGTGTATTTTGACTCCGCCATGTTTGTTTACGATAGCCCTTAGGCCTCGCTTTCATGCAACTTCCGGTAATAGCCTGAATCGGTGTATCGCGACGGTTTTTCATGACTGAAATTTGCATATTTGACAAGAGCCGAGGAGCATGTCTGCTGTCGCAATTCGAGTCAGATGATTTTTTTGTCGATCACTTTATAGCAAGTTTTCTGAAATTTCCTCTTCGCTTTAGCAGACAATAGCAATTAAACATAGAAACTACAAGGAGAAGATACATAACGAATTATTTGCAAAGTGGAAAAAGCCAAGCGTGACAAGGGTGGTTTTCGTGACTATCCTGCGGTCGTTAGCTGTCAACTGTCTGATCTGATCTAAGCTCCAACACTTTCTCCAACACTTTCAGCTTTCAGCGTAAACGGCACGAGCATCTTTGCATGTCGAGTGGAGACAAATGCATTGACTGCCGTCCTTGTGCACAAAACAGCGATCATCCTTAGCACTTGTTTGAACAGAAAAACAATCCAGCATGAATGTACACAGATTTTGGGCATAAGAGCTTTGGCACTTTAGCTGGAGCCGTCCCACCAAGATGATGTCCGCAATTGGCGGCGCAAACCTCCGGTTTCCAACGATTGCTGAATGTGGAACGGCAGTTTGGGCAGAACCCTTTGCCACGTTCCGTCCAACCCGACGCGACCCCGACTCTACTAGGCACACTATCAACTCTCAAACCCGCGAACACGATAGGCGCCACCAATGTACTATCAACTCTCAGACCTCGAACACGATGTACGCGAACAATACACTTTCAAATCGCGACCACGAAACTACGACTACACCACTATCAACTCTACAACTATCAACTAGGGAAAAAACAATCAACTAGCGAAAAAAATAGCGAAAAAACCAGCGAAAAAACACGGCGATCGATAAACACAATGTACCAGCTACTATCAACTTGTGTGTCAGCTTGTATGACATCACAATGCAGGCTATTGTAAATTGACCAATCAACGACTTGCAACCGCCGCAACGGAAGTGAAACGGTTGACCAATCAGAAACGACGTTCCGAGAGCTTCGTAATAACTGGTTGATTTTAACGATCGAAGTACTGTGTTTAATCTCGAGTGACATGAACAACCACGTTGAGGCACATCAACGTCTAAAACTATATGTTTCTACAGAGCAGATTAATTTTTGTTTCGGTTCGCCCCCCTCCCCTCCCACCTCCCTCGCCTTTCTGCCTGACTCCCTCTCCCTTCGTCGTTCTTTTGCATTCGCCCCAAGCCTCCAATGTTTTCCTAATCCGAGATGGTGACTTATATAAACACTCGATGGAATTATATTCAGCGCTCGCTCGCCCAAAATACGGCTGTTTTGCATGCTACTTCTGAACCGAAACAAAAACTAAGGAGTAGGGAATTTATAATGATGAATTATTAATGAGTTTGAGAACACGGGTTTTAAATCACTCTAGACAGTCACTAGCGTAATGAATTATTCGATATTTATCTTTCAATAGCACCCTGACTGAGTTTAGGAAAAGCAGATTCATGCAAATGAATACACGTTCAAATATCTATGATAAGACTCCCAACAATGCACCTGTAAAACACATGTTTCAGCTTTTTTCGACAGAAAGTTCTTTGTTATCGATAGTCTAATTTGTTTCGTGATCACACAAATGACTTTGCCCATGCTTGGCGTTTTAAATATCTTCAGCAAAGTTCTGTTTTTTGTTATAAAACAGAAGTAGCCCAGGTTTAGTGTTAAAGTAGAAAACAGAATGTTAATTTAAAACTTGTGCTTGCTTTATTCATCGATTACTGGATCAAGAACTAACTTACTCTTAGTTCAAACGACGTTCTTCTTCACGAGAAAGATCATTACCAACCCCGCCCCCTTCTCTTTCACTCGCCCCAACTCTCCACATTTTGCGAATCCAAGATGGCGACTAAACACACGAAGGTGATAAACAATCGCAAGCCCACAAACCGCCTGCATTGCAGGCTAGTTCAGAAGATAGTGACAGTGTTTCATCTAGGCTCGAGTCGATTGTGCTAGTAAAACTGGCATATTATGCTAGTAGCACTGCTCGTTTTTTATCCAAATTATGCTCAAATTATGCTCGTTTTTCAAAATTATGCTACTTTTTTCAATATTATGCTCGACAAAAAATGGGCAAAACAGTAAGAAAGGTGAGTTTTATTAACCTCTTATATTAATAAATCTCTTAGATGAGATACGTAATACTGTGCGGGCTGAAACCCGGTGCTATTACAGCAACGCAATGAACTATAATATTCGGGGGTGGCGGACGCCATTTTTGTCACGTTGTCACACCTATGAGAGTGGGACTGGGAACAAGGTTTTCTAGACTTCCGGTTCCGGTTCTTCCCCCAAAAAACTAAAAAACTATCCCAACTAGGCCCTAGACATCGCCGACCGTTTATTTGGAGAGCTTACTTTATGTCTGAAGTCAATTTATCATTACGATAAGGGATATTTGAGCCTGGTTTTAGCACTTCCGGTCTTCAAAATACAAATTATGCTAGCATTGCTTTTTGACAAAAAATCTAAAAATTATGCTCGTTTTGTCAAATTATGCCAAAAATTATGCTAGCACAATCGACTCGAGCCTAGTTTCATCCGATTTCCAAGGACCCAAGCATCTCGAATTTCGTCAAAAATATTTTCAACTCTCTTCTCGGTGTTTGGAAATCGGATGAAACATGCACTGTTTGCCATGTTTGATATAGTACATCAAATATTGAGTGAACAGTTGTAGGAGGTTTTATCAGAGAATGGCATAAATATGAAATTTTTTAAGAGATTCAATTCAATCTGGCTTTCTAGCATGAATGGAAAAAGTATTGAATTATTTCCAAGATAACAATTAGAACAGAATGCAGTATTCAGCAAGGAATTGAACTTGGGTAATGAAAATTATCGTCAAACAAAGGCAACAAGGTATAATCGCATTTTAATGTGTTTCGTCAAGAGAATATATTCTCTTGGTTTCCAATTCTCTTGGTTTCGTATTTGACATATTTCATCACAGATGAAGAATTATACACAGATAAGCGCAACGCCATGCAGCACGAATTAAAGATATTGAGATGCAAGACCTGGGATAAAAAAACAACAACAATATGGGGTGGATAATTCTCTTATTAGAGGGCAGACATAGGTTTACGCCTGGGGCATCATCGTCTATTTTTGTACAGATATATTATCTGTGCATGTATTTACCTTGTTCACTGTACGTCTTTCTCCATTTTTTTGTATAATATTGCATTACTTGGACCAACACTACCATCTTAGATTGTCCATATGTGGTTTTTACCATAACCCAATGGCTGATATATTAGACATAGAATATTGATAAAGTTGATTTATTTACGATTCGCTCCGAGAGCCTTCTATCGATCGTGTAGCCAATCAGATTTCGAGCTTCCAAGCAGTCCACCGGCACTGGGACAGTCCCCGGCTATTCCGATTCGATAGTGAGAACAATGGATATTCAGTGACCCTTAAAACGTATAATTTTTTTTTTGCAATCAACGAAGAAAACAGGCCACTTTCTTTCTAAGTTTGTCCCTTCCTCTACCCCTCCCAATTGTTTTGCTCCTTTTAGCGCTCCCATGCGTGTGGTACCCTTTGTCAATATTGAGCCCGCGATGACCATTCTGCGTGACTTGTTCCAAAACGAAAGCAAGAGCGATCTGTAGTTGTACCGACTGTATCAGACTAAAAACCATACAAGCATGTCTTTCAATGTGGTTAAGGAAGATTATTGGGGAACGACAGCCAGATGTACAATCAGAGAAAGGTGCAAGTTTATGTTCAATAACGAGCTATTGAGCGATGTCAAGTTTGTCGTTCGAGCTGACTCTCAAGGCGGCAGTGAAAGTATGAAGAAAATTCCAGCTCACAAGTTCGTGCTGGCGATCAGTAGCCCAGTATTTTTTGCCATGTTTTACGGTGAATTGGCGGAGACCAAAGATTTCTGTCGACATCTCTGATTGTGAGTATAAGAAGCCTGTTGGAGTTCTTTCGTTTCGTGTACAGCGATAAAGTGAAGTTGGACCCGGACAATGTTATGCAAGTGCTGTATTTGGCGAAGAAATACATGCTTCCTTCCCTTGCTGACAAATGCACAGAGTACCTTCGAAAGAAATTGGATTCGTCAAACGTGTTTGATGTCTTGCCGGACGCACAGAAGTACGAAGAGAAAGATCTGGTGGATCACTGCTGGGAGGTGATCGATGAACAGGCGAACGAAGCTGTGAAATCGGATGGTTTCGTGACAATCGATAGATCAGTGCTAGAAGAATTAGTGGAGAGAGATTCTTTGAACGTCAAAGAAGTAGAATTATTCAAAGCTGTCGATTCCTGGGCTAGAAGGGAATGTGAAAAGCAAGGTCTAACAGCAGAAGGCTCTGTGAAGAGAAGGATCCTTGGAGAACGGATCGTTAAGGGGATTCGTTTCCCAGTGATGGAACAGAAGGAGTTCGCTAAAGTTGTCCTCGACTGTGACATACTAACGAAGAAAGAGTTATTTGACATGATGAAGTATTTTCATTCTGTGCTAGATTTTCCAGTGGGGTTTTCTGAAGCCAAAAGAGCTGGTTTTCGTCAGCGAATTTGCAGGTTTGATTCAGCAAAAGTGGGAAAAGGGTGGCAGTATCGAAACTATGTAAATGTCGATTCGATAGTTGTTTCGGTAAACAAAAACATTAACCTGCATGCATTGCGTCTATTTGGTAGTGAGAACAATGAATATTCAGTGACCCTTAAATTTTATAATTGTGCCAACGGCAATTATTTGGCAACTGAGAAAACGGGCAAGTTTCTTTCTAAGTTTGTCCAGAGTGAAGGAGGTGATTATCATGGCTTTGATATTGTGTTTGAGCCTCCAATTGCTTTACAAAGCACAGGCCAATTACCTTTTTCAAGCTAACATAAACTGGTCCACCCTCCTGGTATGGACAGGGTGGTTTGTCTCGCGTGGAACATGCTGGAGTAACATTTTTCTTTATGACAGAGAGTGTTACAAATGGAACTAAGGTCGCAAAAGGACAATTTTCTGAGTTTGAATTTACTCGGAACTAAAACACATTGTAGTTACATTTATATGTCATCATGAAACAAATGTTCTATACTGTTGGGCTAGAAAATGCCTACAATCATTATGTTAAGACCTGTTAAGACTAGGGAATATGCTCGGATATTTGTCATATTCACCGCGAAAAATCCCAGGAGTAACTTGAATGAGTATACTGTGTAATGTATGTGTAGTACAAAGTAGCTCATTTGAGATGGGGGGGGGGGGGGGGGGTGGCAGGGTGGTGTGCGGAGGGGCTGGGGGAGGAAGTTGCGGAGTGCAGATTGGATTTTTCTTGCTTACGAATACGTTAAGGCCAGGGGAGGGGGGTGGTGAAAAAAGGGAGAGGGAGAAAAATGTCCCGGCTTTTCCTTACAAAAAATGGCGCTCCAGTCCTCACCCCTAGATCCGCAGCTGGTAATATATAAGCCTTGGGTTTTCTAAATTTTCCTCCTAATTTCATAATTGCTCTGGAAACTTCACCTGAATTATCAATAATAATTATTCAGAGTTGTATGATAAGGTAAATAATAAAGCACTGATCTTTAGATTAAACTAGCTGATGTTCTACGTTGTATCATATCAGGTGCTGCGAGCGCGATATATGCCGTATTTTTTTGGCCCTTATTCAAGTCCAAGTACCCAACTGTTTGATTTAGTTAATATCCTATTCACACCAGTCTGACCAGTCTGGCAATCTCCAAAACAGGAGTATAATCTAGACCTCTCCCCACCCGAAAATAAGAACCCAGCACTCAAAGCCAGTGTCACGAAAAGCATACGGAAATGGCCCTAAGCTGTGGAGGCCTGAGTTTTGCTCAAACTGACTGAAAACGTGGAGGAACAACCACACTCGAAATATTGGAAAGCAAAAACAATAAAAAGCATTTATCAAAATTGGCAGAAATGTAGCAGTTATTAGCCATTATTCTCTAAAACCAAGAGAACTACGGTCCGAAGACGTAAATCCAGAGAACAAATTGAGAATATGAATATTGAGGGAAGCTCGAGGAAAAACTGTTCGCTTCTCGGAACAGATAATGTCCGCGGACAAATATCGAGCATATTCCCTCGCCAAATGGAGGCTATTGTTTATTTATTCTCTAAAACCAAGAGAACTAGGGTCCGAAGACGTAAAAATCCAAAGAACGAATTAAAAAATACGAATTGAGGGAAAGAATCCAGCATATTTGTGTAGATTAACACGAGAGGGTGATCTAAGAGAAGCATTCCCTCATACATGGGTCCAATGATAATGTTTTGAAATATATTCAGTCCATATTTGTGATGTCGCAGATTTGCATAATTATTTATTTTCGCTCGCACCAAGGATCTGAGGAAAAATGACCGACTGCTCGCAGTCTATAAATAGCCCGTTGAACGCCTGAAAACAGGCTAGCAGTCTAGTGATGTCGGAGCCTCGATCAGAAGTAAAAATAAAAATATAAACTTTCACAGCACAGCGCGAAAAAAATTATCATTGGCCAATACAAGGGGAATCCATAACCTGAAGAACAAGAAAATGAAAACCCGAGAAAGGACCAGTCCTGGAGATAACATCCATACATTCACTCGGCGCGCGTCTCTTCTTCTCTGTCGTCCATCTCCAAGCCTCTCTTGTTTCTCTCTTGGTCGTCCACAGCCTAGTCCCAGGGCCAAAGCGTCCTCTCTTTGGCGAGCGCGAAGTGCGAGAAAAATCCTGAGAGTTAGTGTGGGCAGTGACGTCACGCGTGACAAAATCGTCACACATCATGCGTTGGTCATGGTCAGGAGCATATCATGTCATGGTATACTGTATATCGAAGCAAGAGAAACATTGATCGTATAGGTACGTTCTCTTTGGGGAGCTTTTGGGGCTTGTAAAATTCCCAACAGAGAGTACCTTGCCAAATAGAGTGAGACGCATAAAAACATTTATCATGGATTATTTCACTTCTGAATAGCGGTGTCAACGGTCAATAGCGACTATTAAAAGGTTGGTAAGAACATTTTGTACAATATGCTATGCAATGTCGTTTAATTTAGTGAAAATCTTACAACATATTTACATCAAATTGGTCAACAGCTAATAATTAAATATATTCAATTTTGGAAGATATAAGAGCAATAACAACTGATACAATTTTTCTTTCACAAGTAAGTACATGTCTGAGACCTGATCCCAGTTCCCTAGTTCTCTTGCAACTCCGTGAAATAAAGATTAGGAAGCGAATAAACAGTCCAGTTGTCCAGCGGATGAGCTTTCTGAAACTGTGAGAATTGACAAACTTCTTGTTTTAGTTTCAACTCTGATAATCGTCTCTGACCGCTTGAAGTTTCTCTCTGAAGCTTAACCTCGTTGTTTTGAAGACGTCTGTAAAGAAATACGTTTGTCAAAGGTTCAAGTTAGATAACGATTTTTTGTAGCGGGCTGGAACGAGCGTTGTGTGACCGAAACAGAATGGAAGAGCCCTCACCCAAATTTATCGGGTCCCCCACATTATAAAGCGAGGTCTGGATCCGCCACTGAAGAATGTTGAATTGTTATACACTTCTCTAAAGCTTCTAAAGACTGAAGTATGCCTCGCTAAGAAGGACACTTCTCAAAAGAGGAAACCTCGCTAAGGTGGACACATCTCCAAGGAAGACACCTCGCTAAGGCGGACACCTGTCTAAGGTGGAGATCTCTCTACGGTAGACACCCCGGTGACTAAGGCAGACACCTTCCTAAAGAGAACAGATCTCTAATGCAGACACCTCTCTAACTGAGAACTTGAAATCTCTAAGGCAAACACCTCTCTAAGGCAGCAACCGCTCTAAGGCAGAATCAACCTCTCTAAGCCTCTCAAAGGCAGGCACCTCTCTAAAGAGGACAAATCTCTAAGGCCTCTAAGGGGGACACCTTGCAATATCTCGTGTGCATGTATAAGCCGAAGCAGTTCATAGAAATTAAGGGAAAAGAGCGGAATTTTCCGCAAAGAAGAACTTAGTTTGAACTAGAGTAAGTTAGTTCAGTTGATCCATAATAAAGGGAGCACAAGTTTTAAATTACCCTTTTTTTTTTCCAGTTTTACTTTATCACTACATCTGGCTAATTCTGCTTTATAACAAGAAACAGAACTTTGCTGAAGTCCATTCAGTTGTATGATCACGAAATAATTTATCGATGACAAATAACTTTCTGTCGAAAAAGTTGGAATGTGAAACACGTGTTTTGCACGTGCATTGTTGTGAGTCTTAGCACAGATATTTGAACGTGTATTAATTTGCTATTCCTGAAACTCAATGTTATTGAAAGATAAATATCGAATAATTCATGACGCTAGTGACCGTCTAGATTGATAATTCAGCACGTTTATGTAAAACACTCAAAACACATTGAACTTCGTCAAAAATATTCCACTACGCGTCGTATACGCGTCGTATTTTGAACTCTCTTCTCAGTGTTTGGAAATCGGATGAAAACATTGTATCTCGTGTTTGATATAGTACATCAAATATTGAGTGAACAGTTGAAGGAGTTAGTTATGAAATGCTTTTCGGTTTTATCAGAGAATGACATAAAGATGAAAAAAGAGGGAGAGAGAGAGAGAGAGTTTCAATCTGGCTTTCTAGCATGAATGGAAAAACTATTGAATTATTTCCAAGATAACAAAAGAACAGAATGCGGTATTGCAGGGAATTGAACTTGGGTAATGAAAATTATCGTCAAACAAAGGCAACAAAGCATAATCGCATTTTAATGTGTTTCGTATTTGACATATTTCATCACAGATGAAGAATTATAACAGATAAGCGCAACGCCATGCAACACGAATTAAAGATATTGAGATGTAAGACCCGGGATAAAATCAAAGGCTCTCGCGAGCCAGCTCAGCAATGTAATTGGAAACTATGAACAAACTTAAGGTCAACACAATAAGCTACAATAACAGGCAAAAAGGCTTTCCAGCCAAATTTTGATTCAAATAAACATTTTATTTGTTTTCGGTTCAAAGCTATCGATCGATCGATCGAATTGTAAACGAAATTACAAAAGTTTAAATTAAAAAGTTAAATATTTGTTATAAAGCAAATAACACATACTGTAGACATAACAATTACCGACCGTCCTGTGGTGTCAGTTTTCCTTTCCTAGATCCTAACTCTTGAAATCCATTTGAAGTAAAGGGCTCCAAACGCCAGAGTTCAGTTGAAACGCTTCAATTTCCCGGATCTTTTTCGGCGGTCGAGCCTAAACTATGTCCTGGTAGAACCGTTCTGTTATTCCTGGTGTTTTTGAAGTTGTATAACCCCTTGATTCATCGGTCGGGCATGGGTCCAAATGTGCTTCGATATAGAAACCACAGATTTCCGTTCGTGAAAGAAATAATTTCAATCCTTCAGTAGCATTTCTCAAACCGAGGAACGAAGGAATCGCAGAATCCGGGCGCAGAATGTATCCGTTTGTTGGCATCGGATCTCCAAAAAGGTCTATATTTTAAATGTGTAAGACGAGAGAAATACCGTCCTTACAGAAACAACCGGCCGCCATTTTATTTTTGCAATGAGCGCCGGCTGTAACCCCCGACCCCCCCCCCCCCCCCCCGACCCCTAATGCCTACAAATATTGCGCCCGCAATATTTTTTAGTGTTGTGATTTCCCAGGCCTTTATACACTGGTCAGCGGAATTACCAAGAAAAGTTTACAAATGCCAAATTTTCCCCACAAACCCGAAAGCTCATCCTTCGCGCATGCGCGCGAATGCTGAGCTAAAAATGACAACAATACGGGGTGGATAATTCTCTTATTAGAGGGTAGACATAGGTTTATGCCTGGGGCATTATCGTCTATTTTTGTACAGATATATTATCTGTGCATATATTTAACTTGTTCACTGTACGTATTTCTCCATTTTTTGTATGATATTGCATTACTTGGACCAACACTACCATCTTAGATTGTCCATATGTGTGTCCATAACCCGATGGCTGATATATTAGACATAGAATATTGATAGAGTTGATTTATTTACGATTCGCTCCGAGAGCCTTCTATCGATCGTGTAGCCAATCAGATTTCGAGCTTCCCAGCAGTCCACCGGCACTGGGACAGGTCCCCGGCTATTCCGATTCGATAGTGAGAACAATGAATATTCAGTGACCCTTAAAACGTATAATTATGCCAACGCCGTTGTTTTAGCAACGAAGAAAACAGGCCAGTTTCTTTCTAAGTTTGTCCCTTCCTCACCCCTCCCAATTTTTTTGCTCCTTGTACCTTTTGTCAATATTGAGCCCGCGATGACCATTCTGCGTGACTTGTTCCAAAACGGAAAGCACGAGCGATCTGTAGTTGTACCGACTGTAATAATCAGACTCAAAATTAACCATACAAGCATGTCTTTCAATGTGGTTAAGGAAGATTATTGGGTGCGACAACCAGATGTACAATCAGAGAAAGATGCAAGTTCATGTTCAATAACGAGCTATTGAGCGATGTCAAGTTTGTCGTTCGAGCTGACTCTCAAGGCACAAGTTCGTGCTGGCGATACACCGATTCAGGCTATTACCGGAAGTTGCATGAAAGCGAGGCCTAAGGGCTATTAAAAACAAACATGGCGGAGTCAAAATACACGAGTCACAAGTGTTGCGCTGCAGCACTATGTAACAATCGTTCTGACAATCGGAAAGATCTTATTTTTCACGCTTTTTCCGCTAGACCAAAGTCAGAGGAAAATATGGGAGCTAAGGATGAAACGTGGCGACGGAAAATTCACTTCTAACACATCACTCTTCTGCTGTTCGGAACATTTTACTGCGAAAGATTATAAAACATCTTTAACTGGCAGAAGGCATGATCTTGTAAAGAACGCAGTTCCTTCTGTTTTTGCATGGTTCAGTGGATCACGATAAAGAGAGTGGGAGGTCCGAAAGAGCTAAAGTACGTGAAGACAATAAGCTTGGAATAATATTATCAGTTGCGGGCCCATCGGGGGAAAATAACATATGAGGAGACAGTTTACCGTTCATGCGAAAACACTTAACACTGCAGACAACCACCCAGAGAAAGAATCAGAAGACAAACCACAAGAGAAAGACTTAGTTGCCGAGATTTGTGATCTCAGACAAAAGGTCTTCCTTTCAAAATTTTGCCTGGAACGGTTTAGATCCAATGATGACGACATATTCTTTTACACAGGATTTCCGAATTACCAAGCTTTGATAGCATTTGGAACTTTGTCAAACCGTGTTTCTGAGTCGCTTTCTCAGTTGGAACCAGGCGCGTTCCAAAGTGAATGGAGACCTCGCAGACACTGCTTTTCCTTATTTACAAGGCCAGAAGAAAGAAAAACAACGAAAGCGAGAAATAGAGCCAATTGATCAGTTGTGGATGTTTCTGACAAGGGTGCGACTTGGATTATTCGAGCGTGACTTGGCGCATAGATTTAATGTATCCGTAAGTACTGTCTCTGATGTTGTTGTCACTTGGGCAAACTACCTTTACATCTTGTTAGGTAGTTTGCCTGTGTGGCCTTCAAAAGAGAAGATAAAAGCAGCACTTGCCAGAATCATTTAAGGGAAGATATGAAAATGTACGAGGAATTTTAGATTGTACCGAGCTGAAATGTGAACTACCCAAAGATTATCAGAAGCATTCAGAAATGTACTCAGATTATAAAATCTCATGATACATTTAAGGGGTTGGTCTGCATTTCACCTAGTGGGCTGGATTACCTTTGTTAGTCACCTATATCCTGGAAGAATCAGTGACAAAGAAACCGTTGAAAAGAGTAATTTTTGTCAGCTAATTGAAACAGGGGATCAATACCTTGCAGACAAAGGCTTTGAAATCCATGACCTGATTGCCCTCAGAGGAGGGAGCTTATATATTCCTCCAAAGAGATTTTCTGCATCTGACCAGTTTACAGAAAGCCAATGTTTTGAGACCATGAGTATAGCTAATGTGCGAATTCATATCGAAAGAGCAATAAAGCGGATAAAGGCTTGGCATATATTTAATCAAGTTCTGCCTCTTTCTAGCTATGGATCTATAAATCAGATCTGGACTGTGTGCGCATTGTTAGTCAACTTTCAAAATCCAATCATTTCTGTCTAGAGAAACTCACTTTTTAGTTTGTATAGATATTTACATTCAAAGAACACTGGAACAATATCAAACTGAAAGCACCTTTCTCCCCAGACAAGGTGCAAGACAAAATCTTATCTTTAGGCAGCAGAATACTACAAGTGTCTGAAGAGCCCTTTTTTGGGCCTGTTAGTTTAGGATACCCCTTCAAGTGAATTTTAAAAATAATGTTCTGTTCTAGAGTCATTGAGTGTTCTTGCTTTTGATATATTTCTCATGAAAAGCAAGTAAACTTGGTTTAATTTCATATTGCCATCTTGATGATGATGTGACCTTCAGAACCAAAATGGGGTATCTGAAGTTGGTAAAATGACAAAGTCAGTCAATGGAAGTGTAGTGATTCCCATCTGCATTTGGCACTGAAACCAGTATTGATGTTTTTCTTTCACTTCATAGAAAGAGTTTGTTTCCATAAATGCAAAACTTGTTTTCCTTTTGATGATCTTTGATGGCAACCGTAGGTGAGACATCCTGCTTTGACTCAAGACATTTTATTTCTACATTTCTATGCTCAATGTCACCATTTTGATATTCAATGGTTGCAATTCTATCAGGACTTGCTGCAAGAACTGTATTATCTTTGTCTACAATTAGGCCAACCTCTTGAAGTTATGACTTCCTTCACATCTGGTAATGATTAAAGGTATTCTTTGTACAAATTGGCTGCAACTGGCTCATTTTCAATGCCATAAATCATACTCTTACTTTATAATTAAGTTGTTTAGCTTGTAAATAGCTCACTTGCTTGTAAGGTCTCCCTTTTGTTGTAATTCTTTTAATTAGATTTTCTGGTGTCTTTGACCTTTGGTTATGAATATGGGAAAATACACCTTACAGATACTGGCAGTTATCCTGTTCTGCTTTTGTTCAAACCAAACAGGGTTGACTGATTGCCCTCTTGTTGCCATTTCAATGTGCTTTTGCTCATCTGTAAGTGTTTCAATAAATGTTTTTGATTGTATTGGTGGTTGTTGTTCTTGAGGAAGGGGGGGATCAGCTGTTCTATAAGAAGAAGTTGACTGTAATCCTTCTTGCACTTGGGTGTTGTCCAGGGGAATTGATATTCTCTGCACATGTGCCTCACCAATAGACTGAGCATTAAGGGATACTTGTAGATCAGGAATATCTGGCACATCAGATTCCCTTTGCACAAGAGAGGAGGGATCAGGTGTTCCATCATTTAAATTTGACTGTGGCTGTTCTTGCCCTTGGGTATTTGGTGTGGGGTGGGTACTACCACAGACAGGGCTCCAATCTACGTTAACAGCAAAAGGGTTGCTATTCAGAGTACAAGATGCTACTAAGTTAGGAGTAGTAAATTCTTGGAGTTGCTTGTGAATTATTGAACCTTTAGCAACTGTTCCAACTATAGTCATTACTGTTGGGATCGACTTTTCGTCTGGTAGCATTGCTGCAAAGGGTATGGTGGGATTTATGCTCTGAAGATCATGCTTCAGCTTTATCATACTATCAACATCAAGCTTCTGACATTTCGGTGGTCTAGGATCATAAAATTGGGATTGTATGCCTCTTCTCTTCCTGCCAGGAAGGTCAGAGGCATGTCTTGGCTTAACCACATTTGTTGCCATCACCGGATGGAACTGCACTTCTCGTCTATGCCCTTTTCCCCATTGCCTTGGCTTCGACGTGCATGATAGGCTGTTAGGCGTGGAATTTGTTAGCTCAGACTTTCTTGTCATGTCCTCAAGTTTCCAAATTACAGCCATTACATGGCAGCAACATCCACTATTGGAGGCTGGACACTCCCTATCACACTTTGCTGCCACAATCTTAGGGGTTCCCTTTTGGTTAAGAACCAATTTTACCTTGTACTTAACGTTCCTTTGTAGGAAGCCCAACAACAAGCGCGCAAATATATCAGACTTTTCTCTGCGCTGTTATATACTTGTAAATCGTGCACAAAGCTCATCATGCGAAGCCCTTTGTCATTCGAGTTTATTACAACGTCTGCATTGACAAACTTCTTAACTGATTTCCCAGAATTTTTAACTTGTTCAAAGGCGTCCATGGGTACAAATGAAGGTAAAATAGAAAAGTCTTCCGAAAATAACGTGGACTCGTCCGGCGGGAAGCTATCGAAAGGCGAATTACTGGAGCTTGTTTGTTCGAGCGTGCTCTCTACTGTATCATTTGACCGCTTGAGCTTGTCAAGCTTTGCCTTCGTGTAGCTTCTATCAGGATCAGGGTCATAAACCTTGTCCCTGTAGTAAGGGATCGAGTTGAATGCTTTCACCCTGCGGAAAAAGAAGTATAAAAGCCAGCTTTAGAGGTTTTATATGGAACGAAACTCGCAACAAAAACCTTCCACACGACAAATGTTACGAAACTTACTTTTCGACGAGATCTTTCTTTAATCCTTGTTGGTTTAGTCTTCTACACTTAAGCCAGAATTTTAACTGTGGTATTGTCCATTTGCTTATATCCTCTACATTTTCAACGGATGAACACGTATATACGTTTGGTGTAAGCTTTATCTCTCGTAATGCTCTTTCGTCCATGTTTTGCTACTGCAAAGTTTTGAGATTCGCGCCATTCTTGGCCCTTAGGCCTCGGCTTTCATGCAACTTCCG